>OU015496.1:184812780-185082780 GCA_907164885.2 Dolomedes plantarius
TTCAAATAGTTTTTTTAAAAAAATTTTATGTTAAACATGATTGCATTCAAACAAGTTCATTCTTTCATTAAACACAAAGAATATATTCGACCAAATTGATTGCTATCTATTATAAAAATACGTATCTATTGCTACGAAAAGCCCTGCATAATTTTTCATCCTCTAGGCAGAAAAAAATAGTCTAGCTTCTGTTTAATAACTGTTTTGATGCACGCATGGAAAAACTAATCTAAAATATAAAAGTAAAAAATCCTAAATTCATTAGGCAAACAATAGACCAAGGAGAAAAAAAATTAGCATTTCACTGGCAAGATGACAAAAACCTTTCCCCTCCAGCAGACGATGAATAGGAAAATGCTTACACAGAAACTAGGAAGTGAGGCCAAAGAAAAATCTCGCATCGAATTTGCATACAGAGAAAGCACCCATTAACTTTCAACAGGAGAAGCCAAACTGTTTAGATACATTAATTCAAATTTATTGATTGCGTATTAAGTTTCTCTCTGAAATAGAGTAGAATGCATTAGAATTTGTTTCTGTTCGAATGCAAATGGTTTTGGAGCGACGCGAGATATTAGTTTATTAAATAATGGATTCAGAAACAAAAAGGGAAATTTGGAATCGAGAACTTAAAATAGAACTTATTAGCTATTCCATGAGAGCTCAAATTTGAATGATAATTTTTTTTCCATTTCCTTCTGTGAATTAGACAAAGCTAAAGAAAGAATTTCGGAGAAATGCTGAATTAAAGAAACTTCTTCATCGTACAAATTATTAAAATTCTGATCACTCCACTGAATACATCCGACTTCTTCGAATCTAGAGCTCTGCTAACAGTTATTATATTAATGCACTTTAGAATTTAAAGCAACTTTAAAAATACTGTGTAGGATATATGTTCTAAAGTGAGATTTCTAGTATAAAGGGTGATGATCTCTCATCCGTCATTGTCTGATGATTTTTAACACACTATTAAGATTTATTTGTCAAAAACCTATAATAAAATTTCTTAGTTATTTTATCTTTTATGAACAAACTAGAACTCCCGCGAACTATTGTGCCACATACCATTAATAAGTAATGAAGAATTCGAGCTAACACCACTTTTGCACCGAAAAGGTTTATTTTGAGACTAGCTGAAAACCCGCGCTTCGCTACGGAGTACATTCAAATTAAATACAACGGTCAACGTATGCAATTTATGCCAAAAAAATAAATATATATATTTATAATAAATGCGATGATCAATGTATACAATTGATGTAAAATATATATCTATCTATATATATATATTTATAAAAAAATCGTAAGGGATATGCATTTTTTTGATAATATCCAATCGTCTGCTGCATTAGAAAGAGAAAAAAAAATATTTTTTTTTGTCTATTTAGTTGTTACGCACGTGACGATAAATTTATTGAAAGTACCAGAAAAAGAAATCACGTGATCAGCATTTAATAAATTAAATTCTAAAAATTAATCTTTAAAAATTCACCAAAAATCAGGAAATGGAGGTAAAATTCGAAAAAAAATTTCATTTTGAAGGAATTTTTATGATCTTTCTCGTGATATAAATTTTATAACCCTCAAATTATTATTTTAAATGCAAACTTAAAAAAAGTTACTAAAACAGCTTAAAATTTAATTTAAAAAAATCTAAGAAGAATTTTTGAAAAATCTTTCTTAGTGCACCCCTACACTATTAGAAGAATCGCCATGCAAAATTTCAGTCATTTAGGTCCAGCGGTTTGGTCTATGCGTTGTATGTCAGTCAGTCAGTCAGTGAATGAATGAGTCAGTTACGGAACTGTTTTATATATATAGATAATTTAAAAGCAAAATTCCAATTAATTTGTGTTATTCATAGTTCCAGTGTCATAATTAATCATTCCTCACTATTATTGTAAAGAAACGCGCCTGCACTCAAATAAGTGCTTTGGATAACACTTTTTGCAGATTTTCCATGCTCAAAAATATTCGAAATTTTTACGCTCCTTTTTCTTAGTATTAGCGCCTGGTTACCGTTATCACTTTTTACGACAATAAAATATTTTTTCCATATACAAAAAATTCATCTTTCATCCAATGACATCTGAAATGAATCGTCTAAACTAAATGAAAAACACACAATGAAATATAAATTAAAAAAGTGTAGGCATTCTTGTTAGCAACCGATCATGTTTTTAACCTTTTTTTTTGACGATTTCTCATCAAATCTGGCAACTTTTGAATTTTTCATTTGTTTTAAGGATGACCAATAATAGGAATTTTTCATCGGGCATTCGCCAAAATTTACAACAAACTTAATGAACTAACAAATTTTATAAAAAGTATAACAAATTTTATATTAAGTATTTAATTAATACATAATTTGTTACGTTTATATAGACTTGGATTTGGGTTCACGACAGTTATTCTAGTGCTGAAAAATGTTCACAATGGAAAGCTAATTTAAATTGAACAAAGTCTCAACCTCGAAAGTGTGCCTCAAGTTAAAGATGGAATATGAAAAATATGAACTTTCTAAAAACCATTAGGGGAAGGTAGTTTAAAATTAACTGCACCGAAAAAGTTTGTATTTATATATCTTGTCATAAACGAAACATTACATAATAACTTGCATGCAAAATTTACTAACATAACGTCTCTCTAATTCCCTTTCTAACTCCAGCTAAGCTCTTAAGAAACTTAAATGCATTTCCTCGTATGCTTAAAATAAATTGCGGAATTTAATTTGTTATCTAAATTTAATTTGTCGTGGTAATGAGACGCTTTAAAAATATCATTTACTTTAGTGCGTTTGTTCATTATAAACAGATTTACCACAGTATATTACCAACTGTCTTTCACAGTATATTACCAACTGTAAAGGAAGAATGAATTTAAAACAAGACGTAAAGCATTAAAATTAATTTATTTCAATGCAATTTTTCAAAACTTAAATCGTAAAATCACACTTTCTTATTCTGCTGACTACTTGCTTTTAAGGAGCCAACTCTGAAATGAAATATATATATAAAAAGTCAAACATAACGACTGTGACAAGCTAATGAGGTGAAAAAAATTGTCGATAAACGCGACATATTTAGATAATACACAGAAAATGCTGCATCACAGTAATAAAAGTACTTTGTCACTTCGACGTTCCCATCAATCGAATTTTTTTTCGCCCCATTAATTCGTAACAGATAACCATTTTTTTAAACGATATCATAGATTTTACTCCCTTTCGAAAGCACAAAAGTGACAAAAACTATATTCTCCAACGGAAGTTTCCAAGTCATCCATTTCTTTTTTTTTTTTTTACGTTTGAAATAGTACC
The DNA here is from genome assembly GCA_907164885.2 of Dolomedes plantarius. Classification (NCBI taxonomy): domain Eukaryota; kingdom Metazoa; phylum Arthropoda; class Arachnida; order Araneae; family Dolomedidae; genus Dolomedes; species Dolomedes plantarius. The sequence continues at coordinate 184,816,103 of OU015496.1, forward strand.
GATTCCTGAAGTAATATACGGTACACTTTCATGGAAAGATGTCAATTTTTCAAAACTGACTTTTGAACACTATAAATCTTTATTTATCGAGATGTTTTGGTATTTAAAGGAGGATAATATTGGGCTGTTTAGGAAATTTTCATCCTGTGAAGCAGAGGTCGTCAACCTTTTAGTACCTACCGCCCACTTTTGTATCTCTGTTGTTTGCCAGTGCGGGGCATTTATCAGTGACGACATTCACTTCAGTCGTAAGAGACTTTGGTTGCTTTCAATGGGGGGTGGTCGTATAGGTGAACCAACACCACCCTCTGGTGCTACCTCAATTTTGACAGAGTACCCCCACAGCGATATATAGGTAGCTCCTACCTTCTCCCTCCCTCTGACTTCATAGAAGGACTTTCTAGTCTACGGATTTAACGTGCCTATATCTGGCCTAGACACGAAAGTATTTAATGGCGTTCGTCGGGATTCGAACCGTGCACCTCTAGTCCTAGGTCTCAACGCGCTACTACCATGCTACCTCGGGGCCTCTTTTATATTCTTGTTGATGGTAAGATTTACTTACCGCCCACCGGTGCAGCAGTAACTCAGTTTAGCGCAAGTGCGAAGTCATTTTTAGAGGGGGGATGTTTTGTAAAAAATTAAGTACTTAAATTTATCTTTTTATTAATATTTTATGTATATTTATCCATAGATAACTACGGATATCTACGGAGTTCATTCGTCCACGAATATACTTCGAGAAGCGTCCGGTGAATTATTATCTATCTTCAAAGTTCATAGATGAAATTCAAAAGTAAATTGCAAAAAGCCTATTTTCAAAAGGTCAAACTCGCGAAGTTGTTAGGAAAGTTTTCGATTTATGGAGGAATAACAAAATTTGTAACAAAGGACAAAAACCTCGCCGCCCACCATGAAAGCTCGAATCACCCACTAGTGGGCGGTAAGAACCAAGGTAGACGACTACTGCTCTAGAGAACAATAAAAATTTCAGTGAATCTTATGTTGCATTTTCGTATAATAACCCTTAAAAACCAAACTGTATCACAGGGGTTGCCAAGATAAACATTGTTAAGAGCCATTTGGGTATGTTTATATAGTTAGAAGAGCCAGAAACAGAGAAAGGTTGTATTTGATACGAAAGAAATTTTAAGCGTTATTTTTTCTGATGTTTATATTAAATAGGTCATTCTCCAATTGTTAAAAAATAAATATTTCTAAATTCTTAAATAGTTTTAATAGTTTCCTTTATTATTTTTGTTTTGATTGTTTCGGTAAATTATTCAAATCTGGTGTATATTGGGTTGTTGCAGTTCGTAGTAATTCAGTTCTCTCGTTATCGGGAGGCTTAATTGCATTTCTCTTTTTCTGTATTATCTCATTTCGTTTATTCAATGTCTTATCTTGTACCTTTAAATGTTTATTGTGGCCAAGGATTCGTGGGCCTGTATTAGAAACAAAAAAACAATTACCTCCAAATTTACAGTTTTTTTTTTTGTTCTAACTAGAGAAAAGAAAGTGTGAAATAAGAAAATTCGCATTTTTGAGAGAGAGACAGAGAAAACCGGTATATTCTGATGTATGCACAAACATCCAAGACATTAGTTGGCGTAAAAACGTTAAAATGTGCGGATATAACTGAAGAAGGCGTGGTTTTAAAAAATGCAACAGTCTATTTATTATTCCAAAAACAAAACTGAGAAATATGTATTTTTAATTTAAATACTTCCACAGTAAATCGCTTTTCAATAAAAGAAGAAAAAAAATATATAGAAACTGAAACTAACACATGAAGGAAAATCAAACTAAGGTTACTTATGAAATCAAGTTTAATCATATCTGTGTACCACGTCTATAAAGTCAGGTGATTGCTAAAGGGATGTTATCTTTATATTTAACTATGTTTGACTAATACTCACTATGAGGTCATTGAATAATGAAAATTTTCAGTAACAATTATACCATTTCAGGGATTATATAACGTACTAAAGCCTCACTGAATTGTGTTGTGATTTGGTGTAAATATATTTGTTTATAATAGTGAAACACTTCTCTTTATGTAACAAACTTTATAACGTATCCAAAGTAAAAGTCAGGTTTGAAGTTGAGTAGAATTGAACTGTAAATTTGCAATCAAATAATATAAATTAAGTCGAGAATCTTAAAAATAAAAGTTCATCGACATACATCGACATACCTGTATTCATGATTAACATACTACCTTACTATGGAATAAACTTTCGTAATACATTTGAATTAAAAAAATAAAAATTAAAAAATTTACTTACTCCACTATTGCCCCAAAACATTTAAAATACTTTTTATCTGCATTTTTATGGCCTGTTAATTTTTTCTGCTTTATGAAAAAGTTATGAATGAAAAAGTTATTTTGCAATATTCTCTTAATTTATTAACTGATACTGCTCCTTTTTCATCTTAATTTTAATCGTTTTGTCTTTTATTGTCTTCTAGTAATCCTTTCCTTTTACAATATTTTTGAATTGTCTGCGCTCGTTAATTCGCCGTCTACAATGAGCTTTTCGTTTTTGTTTCTCTCTCTCAATCATTTAAATTCCCTAATCGAGGCTTCATACGAACGTCAGAGAATTCCCGAAAATTTTAACAAAGCGATAAGCTGTGTAAATTTAATTTTAATCTTTCTGCGAAACATTACTGAGGAGATTAATAAATGTGAATTATTAGAAATTAAGAGTTTTGTATGACATAGCTACAACGTGCACTCGTGATCATATTAATTATCTTTCTCCGCGTTCATAAATGGTAATTAATTTGAAGTCTTCTTCCCCTAAACTATGTTAATTTTTAACAATAAATTTAATGATTTGTCATTGGAGTTTTAGTTCGAACTAGACCACCCGTGGAAGTTGAAACACCTATTATTCGTAGGTCAAGCTAGAATTTCCATACTGCACGGTAATAAAGGTTCGTTTTGAGATATTTCTATGAAATATTTCAATCTCTTCGGGTTATTCATAATACAGAACTGGAAATTATTCCTCATTACTTTAAGGTCTAGCTTCTCTATATTCCTCATTGAATACTGTTGTTGGCAGCATTTTGGGTTTATTTTCTACTAGCCGGGCTTCACCTAGCTACGCTCAAGCCATCCGTGTAACATATTTATGTACTTCGGGCCCCACAAAAGAAGAAAAAAGCCTACAAATGTATTAAATTCAAGTGAATAAATTCCTTTCAATTTTCATTCCCGTCGCTGCCGACAGATGGCAGCACCACTGCACCAGATGATTTGGTTTCTCAGCAGTGAGTGATTTTAGAATGAAAATATCTCTAAAACTATTGAATTAACAAAATAAGTGTACGCAGAAAAAATTATCAGTTTTCGAAGCTCTTTCCAAATATGTAACATTTATGTACTTTCATGAGAAAAAAATTACACCGTTTCCTGTATATTTGTCGGCCATTTTTTTTCGAGGATTGGCCCACCCGGATGAGTTACGGTCACGTGATCTCTCGACTTCCACTTGTCTCTTTATTAGTATAGATCTTAGAAAATATTTTTCCGTTTTTTCTTTCTTTTGCCTCGATTAAGAAGCAGAAGAAAAAATATTAATCATAGTTTCTTTCATAAAAACTCATTATCTATACTATATATAAAACAGTTCCGTGAATGACTGACAGATAACGCACAGACCAAACCGCTGAACCTAAAGGGCTGAAATTTTGCATGGCGATTCTTCTTATAGTGCAGGGGTGCACTAAGAAAGATTTTTGAAAATTCTTGGATTTTTTTTAAGTTAAATTTTTAATCTGTTTTTGTAACTTTTTTTAAATTTGCATTTAAAATAATAATGTGAGGGTTATAAAATTTATATCACGAGAAAGATCATAAAAATTCCTTTAAAATGAAATCTTCTTCGAATCTTTACCTCCATTTTCTGATTTTTGGTGAATTTTTATAAAGATTAATTTTTAGAATTTAATTTATTAAATGTTAATCATGTGGTTTCTTTTCTTTTTGTGATACTTTAAGGTAATTGTGCGTCACGTGCATAACAACGAAATAAATTGACAAAAAAATATCGAAATATAGTAAAAGACAAAATTTAACCACTCGACTAATTGAGATGGAAGTTTTTTAAGAATTTAATTCAAAATAGTATGTTTTATGGATATATTAAACATACAAATTAATTGCATACGTTGACCGTTGTATTTAATTTGATATTTTCTTCTATATTATTTTGTCTATAAAAATATCCATTACGATTTTTTTATAAATTTTTTGGCATTAATTGCATACATTGGCCGTTGTATTTAATTTGAATGCACTCCGTAGCGAAGCACGGGTATTCAGCTAGTAAACATATATAGTTTTTACATTATAAATATTTTGAAGGAGGTAATTAAATGCTGAAACCTTACAAGTCCATATTATTAATTAAAAAAATTAAAATTAAAATCTGTTTAATGAAACGTATTCCCTTAAAAATGGTTATTCATATATCTAGTTTAAAGTTTTAGTTATTTAGGAATGCTAACTTTCAACTGTTTTTCTGAAAGTAAGACCAAAAGAAAATAACGTAAACTAGAGAATCTTCTTTTAGCCAACAGATGGCAGCATTGACGTTTGAAATGAGTGCATCTGACAGGATGGCCTAAACTTATGGATGAAAATCTATGGAATAAAATTTAAAATATTTGTAAGTCGGTAACCATGACCTAATTAGTGCGAAACCTGCTTTATCGAGTTCCTGGTCTCAAGTTATCGTATTCTTACAACCGTGGTTCTATTTTGATGTAGAAGATAAACTGATGGTTTTTAACATAGATAAGATAAGGAAGTAAAATAATGCGATCAGTTTTACTCTACGGGCAGCAATACATAATGTTTCACCGGTTTTAAAGTATTACGTATCGGTATCATTGCTTAGTATCTCGTTAAAAATTAGTTATCTCATAGGTTTTTTTCGTTGCTGTTATTGTAAACTTTAGTTTTGGCTGCGCAACAGGCGACCGACCTGGTAGTCGAACAGACTTAATTAGTCATAACAGATCTCTATAGTTGACACGTCAAAAAAAATCCTTGTCGGCGAGATTCCAGGTTTAATACTCATGCATGGGAAGCAACTCGTAAATTATTGCATCACACGGAGTACATGAATACGTGAATCTGAAAGTCCTAATGGGTATGATCTCTCTATTCTAAAAAGAACTAACTCTCCGCTGCCGCCGCCGCCGCTGTCAAAAGCTTGTCACGCTATCTCCTCCGAAACCGTTGGGGGTATGGGGTCGAGACTGATACCAATCGATGCAAAACAATGTGGGGAAGAAAGTAAGACATGTCTAATATTCGTCGGACTTTAAGTTTTTTTTAATTTTATGTTTTGTGGGAAAATATTGACTTTTTCATGTTCAGATTACGATAACTCGCCAAAAAAGGATCGTAGAATTTTTTTTTTTTTTACAATCTAAGACTACAGACATTTCTCCTTCAAACAAGACCTCATATGTTTAAAAATAATTTAAAACAGACTGATATTTTTATTAAAATTGAAAACCCTTTTTTTGGAAAAATTTATGCGTTTCGAGATATATAAATTCGATGCGCTCAGACTTATTATGTTACAAAGAAAATATTTATATCAACTGGAAGATGAAAGCTTTCTCATTCATATAAACTTCATTTAAAGTCTCTATCTTAAAATTTCGATTTTTAATTGAATTTTAAAGAAATACTTCAAAAAAATCTTCTCATTCGCTTCCTTTGAAAGAAGATCCGATTTTTCACCCATTCATCCATTTCGCCGGGCTTCATCCATTTCGTCGGGGGGGGGGGGGGGGGAAAGCTTCAACTGTAAACAAATGAATGACTCAATCGCTGTAAAAAACTATTGAGTCATTCATTCACTTGATTCACCAGAGGAGCGAGCGTAGCGAGGCTAGGGGCGAAGCCCCTAGTGGTTAAAAAAAAATAGGTTTGGATTCTCGGAAAGATTTCTGCTAAAAAAAAAAAATCGTTAAAAATAAGCCAAGCAACAAATCAATTTGACTTCGTTTTCTAGGTAAGATCAAACATATCTTAAAATTCAACAAAAACGTTTAAAAGTGCTTAGCACATGGGGTTATCGAACTTTGGATCTTTTTGATATACACTCATGGACAAAAAAATTAGCGCACCAAGAAATAATTGCGGGATCGTAACGAAACTTGCAATGAAGGTACATGTCGGGGAGATATGCAAATGATTAGAAATGCAGCGTGATTGCGCATTACGTATAGCCGGTAGAGGGCGTTGAACATCGTACTCTGTGGAGTATAAAACAGGTAACCAAAGCTTGTTTGAGTGTGCTGAATCATTTACAAAAGAAGAGCTGAGATAGACATGCCATTACGCCATGTTCGAAGACAATATAAGCAGTTGTCGCAGTTTGAGAGGGGGAGAATCGTCGGGATGATGGAAACTGGGTGGTCAGCTAGGCAAGTAGCTCGTCAATTAGGCCGCTCTGATTGTGTTGTGAGGAGGTGTTGGGACCAGTGGACCCGAGAGATGTCATGTACACGAAGACCAGGCTCAGGACGCCCTCGACAGACCAGTCGTCGAGAAGACCGCCACATCGTAAGAAATGCACGCGTACAGCCAACTGCTTCATAGGCCGCCATCCAGGCACACGTAGCACCTTCACTAGGGGCCTCTGTGTCTTATCGAACCATACGAAGGCGCCTGGCTGAAGGACAGTTGGTATCACGGCGCCCATTACGTGTGCGGCCTTTGACGGCCACCCATCGACGCCTCCGTTTGGAGTTTTGCCGCGCACGAGGAAACTGGACTCCAGCGGAATGGAACCAGGTCGTCTTTAGCGACGAATCCAGATTCAATCTCGGCAGTGATGACAATCGTGTTCGTGTGTGGAGAGCCCGTGGTGAACCCTTCAATCCTACCTTTGCTGTACAGCGACACATCGCTTCCACAGCTGGTGTGATGGTATGGGGTGCCATTACCTACAATACACGGTCACCCCTAGTATTGTTCCGTGGCACCATGACAGCCCAGAGGTATGTTCATGAAATCCTGAACCACATGTGTTGCCACTCATGCAACGGCTCCCAGGAGCCATTTTTCAACAAGACAATGCTCGGCCTCATACGGCAAGGGTGTCACAAGACTGTCTCCGCACTGTTAACCCCTTCCTTGGCCTGCCGGATCCCCAGATTTGTCTCCAATCGAGCATATCTCGGATCCTTTGGGACGACGAGTTGGGCACCCCACGAGTTTGAACGAACTAGAGGCAAGGTTACAGCAAATATGGAACGAAATGTCTCAAGACATCATACAGAACTTGTATGACTCAATGCCCGATCGTATCGCATCGTGCATTCGCGCTAGAGGGGGTCCAACGGAGTATTAACTCCTCCGTTCTTTTGCCTTTTTCTCTGAAATAAATTATCCTTTTTCTTTGATTTTCTTATATCATTTACTTATATCAAATTAGTCATTACGTATGTAAAATTTCGTTTCATTTTGACGACTCCTTCTTGGTGCGCTAATTTTTTTGTCCATGAGTGTATATACCGAATTTATAACATTGTTTACCTTTAAAAAAAAATTCAGTGCAATTTATGAATATTTTATTCATAGAATTTTTTATCCTTTTAAGGGGAACATGTCATTTTTTCTTGCAGAATAGTTTTTGCTTTTCAGAGAGAATGTTCTCAGAATTTGAACTCAAAATCAAAAACCGTGATGAAAGTTCAATGAAAAGAGATCAAAGGGAATGCTCAACAAAATTTCAGCAAGACACGAATTTTAGATATATCCTTTTCAAAGATGGCGAATCTTGAAAAATCCCGTTCCGTGGTAAATAGGCAACGTACAGATGTACAACAGATACGCTTAGACAGCAGAGCATATAAATGTTGTAACCGACAATGTAATCGTAGAAACATGCATTTTCGTCAATTCAGGTGCGTCCAACCAGCGGCACACGGCATCTGGATATAATAACCCCTACGAATTCGTAAACTTTATTAGACCTATCTTCCGAGAGAAACAAATATTCCTCGCTTCACAATCACACCTTATCCATGTCATCGCTTTTTCGCACTAGTTACATTTGTGAATTTATATCAGAGATGAAGTTTACGAAAAGTAAAATTAGATCAATAAATTATGATGATTGTTTCACAAAAACAAAGTCAGATACCCCTCTAGTTTTATGTTTATGTTAACCTATTTTTTAATGTAATAATAAAAAATTAACAAATGAAGGTTTTATTACTTAAAACATTAACTACATTATATATATATATATATATATATATATATATATATATATATATATATATATATATTTATTTATATGCGGCACAAGGCAATCCCTTTTCCCTCAATAAGGCCAGGGTAAGGTAAAAGGTTGGATGTCCATACGTTAATTAATTCTATAGCATGTTTTAAGCCAAGAAAACAAAATGCACTCTTCAGCTCTTTCGTGTACCGGATCCCTAAACACCAAATCATAAATTCATTAAACTGATCATGTACACAAATATGCGGAGTGCCCATGAGCAGATCATATATTCAACACAATTGTCTCGATTCGAAGTTTTCTGAATGTCTAGTTTACTCTCAACGTTCATCATAAAACTTTATATATGATGATTTCGTGACCTAGCCGAGGCAATGTCATTTTTACCATGTTTTTATTAACTCGCTTTCTTGCTTGTTTGTTTGTGTGTGTGTTTGTCCAGTACAAATCTTGCAATCGATTTTTAACTAACTTCCCGACTAGCTAGACATTTGAAACTTTTAGAATAGCTCAGAACACGATGACAATGCATTATTTAATACTTTTAGCCATCTTTAAGCAGGATTGAATTCATTTTCAGTTAATTTTGTTTTGAAGGATGGTGCAGCCATCTATCGACCGGGACGGGAACAAAAAGTTAAACGCAAGTTAACTTCAAATTCTCGAGCTAAACGACTGATTACGCATTTGATCATTTTTTTTGCAAGTTGATGGGATAATTCATCAAAAAAAATTTTTTTTAAGTATTTATTAATACATAGAATTGTCAAGTTTATATGATTCAACAGAAAATTAAAAAAACATGGTATATGAAAAGTTCTTTTTATCTTGTAATTATTAATGAATTTTCGTGCGATAGAGTTTAAAGCCAAAGAAGGCAATCAACTTTTTATGGAGGAATGGTGTGACGTCATTATGACATCTGTTTGCACTTGATCTATACGCATGGCACAATGATCCGGTTCAAGAAAAATTTTCAGTGACGAATCATTACTTTGAGTGAATAACGAATCATCACTTCCAGCCGTCCACTCATGTAATTTAAATGATAGAGGAAGAATTCATATTCTTTGCATAATTTACGATACATTTCATACATATAGACCATTTGGCTAATTTTTCTTTGATCAAGCAGGATCAGCCTTTGATCATGATCAACCAACCTTCCAGAAAAATAAGTGGCGATCAACCAAACTTTGATCATTTTATGCAAACAATAAAGGGAAGTCTACAAAAGATTTCGGTCTTCAACCGGATATTTAAGATAACGGAATAGGTTATTCGAAATTAAAAAGGCTTTTTTGACAAGCTTGCATCATTTTTATAACCTAGCGACATATTAGTTTAAAAGAGCTATCAACTAGGACAGAATATTTTAACTAACTAACTATTAACTATAGTTCATCACTATCAGTTAATGAAACGCTATCTAATCTCAAATAAATGAAGTTTTCCGGAAAAATAAGTGAAGATTCATTTAATTCGAGGGTAAAACCAACATAACAAAATCATATCAAAATATATAGTGATGAACTATACATTAATAATCTATACTTATATATAAAGAGAGAGAGCGATTTTGTACGTGGAGGGTAATCTTCAGAACCACTGTACCTATTTGAAAAATTCTTTCACTGTTTGAAAGGTACATTATTCCAGATGGACATAGGCTATATATTATGTATATCTGATCAGTAGAAATAAAGTTAGGGGCTTAATCCTAACAATCTCCATTGTTTCCGCTACTGTCTTCTACCGCTTTTTGTTCCGAAGATTTCAACGATCCTTATCGTGGTGCTATCGCGGTGGGCTTCTGTTCTGACGCTAGCGGTTCGAACCTAGCCGTTCTCCGGTACGCCTTTTTCTTTTAAAAAATTTATTTTAATTATTAACTAACATAAAATTAATTTAAGGTATTATTTAGGTTATTATTAAGGTAAAAAAAGATTTACAATTTATTGGCTATTGGCTAAACTGGATTTATTGGCTACAATTTATTGGCTAAACTGGAAATTTATTGGTATAATATTTTGTTCAACCCGGACAAAGTCGGGACGGGCGCTAGTATTATTAATAAAACATTTATATTGTTGGTCTCAATATACATTAATCATTTTTTTTATAATTTGCGATTGTATTTTAAAGCAATTAGAGTTATAATATTTTCAATGTGACAGTGAAATATTACAATTCTAGTTACTTTAAAATGCAGCTGAAAATTATAAAAAAAATAATTGTAAGTAGTGACTTTAACGAATGAAACCTTTATCTAATAATTCAGAAATACGATTTTATAAGAAATGCCAATTTGGTTTTGATCCAAAATAATAACAAACTGATGTTCAGCATTTATGGAAGATGATACTATTTCCTGCCTCAGTAGCATCCAAAAAAGTTATTATTTCTCCTCTTAAACTAGATATTAATTTTAATGCTTTATGTTACCTTCGTGGAAAAATAATTAGTATATAAAGAAGACAAGTGAACATACACTTCCAACAAAAACATTTCTTATATTTTCAACTTAATGCATTTATTTTTGACACGATTTTTCAGAAATCACAAGTATTAGATTACTTTACTGAGATACTGCAAGTTATTAAATGTACTCTAATAACAGTAATCACACGCAATCATCCTACTGTCTTAGAGCTAATTTTACTTATTTGATAATAATTTTAATAATTTCAATAATTAAAGAAGACTTGCTGCTAATTTACTTAGGACATTCATAAAAATCTTTTGGATTTTCTGTCATGTAAATATAGCACACACACACACACAACAAAATAAATATAAATAAATAATTTGACCAATTCAAAGATGTTTTGGTCTTTGAATTGGTCATAAAATATTTGGTTAATAAAATATTTTTTGGTACTTTACTTTTTTAAAAATACTTTTTGGTAATAAAATATTTGAATTAATGAAATATTTGAGCCACCAGGCAAAATCCCACAAAAATCATATCCTACTGAAAATTATACAATTATAATCAGTTCCGGAATCTCAGTTACATCCAGTGGCGTAGCTAGGGGGGTGCGGTGGGTGCGTTCCGCACCGGGCGGTACATATTTTGGGGCGGCGTATTTTTATTTAGTATTAGTTGTTAAAGCCACTTGTTCAATTCATAAGTTTACTATTCGATTTCTACGAATTATGAATTACTATATGATTTCGAATATTTTTCCTCATCGTCAAGTCAATGTTAAAACCATCAAGTCAAGTCTATAAAAACCACCAATTGATTGACTTAGAAAGGGCGGCAAATTGGAGACCGCCTCAAGCGGCAAAAGTTCTAGCTACGCCACTGGTTACATCATCATTAAATATCCTCTGCTCCTCTAAACCAGGTCTGAACAACATAGCTACATACTCGTCAGTATCTCTGTGGCCCGCGAAGGCCTTTGTGAAGACGAATAATATTACAAATCTATAAAATACGGGATATTAGTTTTAAATTAATGATAAAGGGAAATATAATAAATGAATATTGAAATTTATTTAATTTTTAAAATAATCAGTAATTTTTTTTGTTGATAATTTTTTTTTCGCTTTCCCATCTATCCAATTTTCCTGCGGCCCGCAGAATAAAGTAATATGCCTTTCATCACATTTCGAGTTGTGCAGGCCTGCTCTAAACCATATTAAACACCGTATAAAATATTCCTACCGCCTACTATTTAAATTCATCCAAAACTTTGGCAAGCGATTCTCCTCAAAGACTATTTTCTCAGCTATCCAGTAATCGAATAAATTTCCCCGAAGTTCGAAAATAAAGTAAAACTTCTATTTTGCTCTTTCACAACCTTGAGCGATATTTCGGAGACATAAGATAAAAGAAAATAAAGGAGAAACTATTATCGATATTTCAAAGGCCGCGTAGAACAAAACATTACGGAACACATATCGTTTGGCGGACGTCGTCACCATAAATGAGCAAAAAAAAGTTTCTCGTTTTACGTCACGTAGGTCGAAACTTCGATCCATGACGTCAGTTTATAATTCCAAGTTGCACACAAAGGGAGACACTCGCTTTATTTTGGGATGTAATTGGCATTTTCTGAATGTACTTCTCAAGGATACACGAACGTATAAGTTAGCGGGATCAAAGAATATTTTAAAAAGAGTACCACAAAAGAACAAAATAAACAAATAAAGAACAGAATATGCAAAAGAAGAGTGCGGCAGGTAAGACACACTCTCGTTGACACAGAGCCTTATTTAACAGTATTTTCGAGCACAACGATATTTTAAAATTATAATAAAGTTCCATGAAACAAAGAAGCCTTTGAAATTTATAACAGAGGACAATATTTCCTTTTAAAATTATGTGCTATTGTGTTAGAGTACTGCGCAACTATTCTTTAATATTTCATTCTAGTAGAGGGCTAAAAATAAATTCAGAAAAATTTCAATCAAACATAATATGAAATAAGTTTTATGATGTACACCTCGAAAATTAATCTAAATGTCAATAAGTAAAAAACATCTAAAACAATATTTTGACAAGTATTTATAATCTGATAAAGAATATATATGACATAATTAACATGATACTTTTCGAAAAAAATTGGCTCAAAGTAAATAATGCACATGCGTTATAGCAGGTTTATTGCAGCACCACTACAATCTCTTTCTTGAACTTGTTTTTCGTTTCTTTGGCGTGATGATTAAAATCAACATACAAAGTGACTTATTTTTTCCCCCAGCTGACATTAGGGCTCTTTGGTGCACGGGTATTGGGAATAGAAGTACAAATATTGGTGAAATGTCACAACAGAAATTTCACATTTGCACTAATCAAATTTTAAAATATATCACCCGTAGAACTTGCCAAAAATGTCTTACCGGGATACTAAAGTCGGTAAGGGACATAGGCGTAGCGTACTTCTAACTTTTGAAGGGGGACACGAATTGAATTCAGTTGGGCCCTCCTCAGAGCCTTGACTACCGAACGGTCCTTAAAATATGAAATATTATGATTTTTTCAAAATTGAATAACAATAGAATTGATGTTTCAGTAGTATTCAAAAGTTATACAAAGAGAAAAATAAATATAATATAAATAAAATGAGAAAAAAAAATATAGAATCGAATTTTTTTTATGGATCATATCATTGATAAAAACTATTTTAAGGCTAAAGACATAATCTGAATCTTCAGTTTCACAGTTTGAAAAAGCGGGAAAAAACCAACTTTCTTAAAAATTTTCTACAATTCTCCGATTTTAACTTAATTTCTATTAATATTTTAATTTATTTCAAGTTAAGTTGACGGATGGCATGCCCCCCCCCCCCCCCCACCGACGCTACGCCTATGATAAGGGATTTAACTGAATCTCCAAGTAACATATTTATAGGTAAACATCATTAACATAGTAATCACCAAGTAACATTTTTATAGATAAAAACCCTTTATTTTATAATAATATCCTGTAAACAGAGTTTACAAGATATTTTAATAAAATAAAGAGTTGTAATCTTTCCTCCTCCTCCCATCCATAAAAATAAACAAAATAACAACAAACGATAAAGTAAAAAAAGAACAAAATAACAACAAACGATAAAGTAAAAAAAAAAGAACAAAATAACAACAAACGATAAACTAAAAAAAAAGAACAAAATAACAACAAACGATAAACTAAAAAAAAAAAAGTAAGAGAATACAACTGGCATAAATTATATTCAAAAACCGTTTCGAAGAACCTGAATGGACTTCAGAAATGACCGGATGGGTTGAGGCAGGGATCCACCTCGGCCCAATCCCCCCCCCCCCCCTCTCGCCACTTTCCGCGCTTTTAGCAATCGCAAAAAGCGAAACCAATCCTCGAATTCGGGGCTCCCGAGAATGCAACCGAATGCGCCCGCTGCATACCAAATGCGGAGAGATAGCGATTAGAGAAAGCGTCCACCCGCCCGTGCGAAGGGATTCGAGCCACGGCCTCAAAAAAAAAGGGGCGATTATCCTTTTCTCCAGCCACCAATGCAGCCAACACACAGGATGTGCATTGTGGGGGGACATGCAAATGAGAAGGCAGAGGTAAAATAAATGAATAACAATCTGACTACTTTTAAACAAAAATGAACGCTATTCTGCTACAGGAAGCTCGCCCAAGAGCAGCGCGCGAATCGGCGTGACAACTTGGCCATGAACTAGTCGAGAGAGTAAGGACAAACAAACACACACACACACACACACACACACACTCCTCTCACTCTCCCCTTTCACCAAATAGTGAGGAGAAGCTGGTTTCGTGTCGCAGGGAACGAACCAACGGGAAAAATTTTCCGGTAACTCTTGAATGGTTTAAATAATAATGACAAAAATAACTCGGCTTCTCTAACTAGGCAAACGGATTTTCCAACAATAGAAAGGAAGTCTGTCTCGTAAAAAGCGCATTTAGTTACGCACTTTTTTATTTTCTAAAGGGAGAAAGTATTTTAATGGATTTTTAGATTACTGTGTAAGTTTCACTGCAACAAGTCGGGGATGAGAGTGCGTTATGCTTTTCCACTACAATTATGCAAACATGAATAAATTCTCTACATGTTTGTTTATTTCATTACATGAAGCTCCAGCATAAGATGTCAAGACGATATGATTTTTAGATTACTGTTTAAGTTTCACTGCAACAAATCGGGGATGAGAGTGCGTTATGCTTTTCCACCACAATTATGCAAACATGAATAAATTCTCTACATGTTTGTTTATTTCATTACATGAAGCTCCAGTATAAGCTGTCAAGACGATATGATTTTTAGATCACTGTTTAAGTTTCACTGCAACAAGTCGGGGATGAGAGTGCGTTATGCTTTTCCACCACAATTATGCAAACATGCATAAATTCTCTACATGTTTGTTTATTTCATTACATGAAGCTCCAGCATAAGATGTCAAGACGATATGATTTTTAGATTACTGTTTAAGTTTCACTGCAACAAATCGGGGATGAGAGTGCGTTATGCTTTTCCACCACAATTATGCAAACATGAATAAATTCTCTACATGTTTGTTTATTTCATTACATGAAGCTCCAGTATAAGCTGTCAAGACGATATGATTTTTAGATCACTGTTTAAGTTTCACTGCAACAAGTCGGGGATGAGAGTGCGTTATGCTTTTCCACCACAATTATGCAAGCATGAATAAATTCTCTACATGTTTGTTTATTTCATTACATGAAGCTCCAGTATAAGATGTCAAGACGATATGATTTTTAGATTACTGTTTAAGTTTCACTGCAACAAGTCGGGGATGAGAGTGCGTTATGCTTTTCCACCACAATTATGCAAACATGAATAAATTCTCTATATGTTTGTTTATTTCATTACATGCAGCTCCAGTATAAGATGTCAAGACGATATGATTTTTAGATTACTGTTTAAGTTTCACTGCAACAAGTCGGGAATGAGAGTGCGTTATGCTTTTCCACCACAATTATGCAAACATGAATAAATTCTCTACATGTTTGTTTATTTCATTACATGCAGCTCCAGTATAAGATGTCAAGACGATATGATTTTTAGATCACTGTTTAAGTTTCACTGCAACAAGTCGGGGATGAGAGTGCGTTATGCTTTTCCACCACAATTATGCAAACATGCATAAATTCTCTACATGTTTGTTTATTTCATTACATGAAGCTCCAGCATAAGATGTCAAGACGATATGATTTTTAGATTACTGTTTAAGTTTCACTGCAACAAATCGGGGATGAGAGTGCGTTATGCTTTTCCACCACAATTATGCAAACATGAATAAATTCTCTACATGTTTGTTTATTTCATTACATGAAGCTCCAGTATAAGCTGTCAAGACGATATGATTTTTAGATCACTGTTTAAGTTTCACTGCAACAAGTCGGGGATGAGAGTGCGTTATGCTTTTCCACCACAATTATGCAAGCATGAATAAATTCTCTACATGTTTGTTTATTTCATTACATGAAGCTCCAGTATAAGATGTCAAGACGATATGATTTTTAGATTACTGTTTAAGTTTCACTGCAACAAGTCGGGGATGAGAGTGCGTTATGCTTTTCCACCACAATTATGCAAACATGAATAAATTCTCTATATGTTTGTTTATTTCATTACATGCAGCTCCAGTATAAGATGTCAAGACGATATGATTTTTAGATTACTGTTTAAGTTTCACTGCAACAAGTCGGGAATGAGAGTGCGTTATGCTTTTCCACCACAATTATGCAAACATGAATAAATTCTCTACATGTTTGTTTATTTCATTACATGAAGCTCCAGTATAAGATGTCAAGACGATATGATTTTTAGATCACTGTTTAAGTTTCACTGCAACAAGTCGGGGATGAGAGTGCGTTATGCTTTTCCACCACAATTATGCAAACATGAATAAATTCTCTACATGTTTGTTTATTTCATTACATGAAGCTCCAGTATAAGATGTCAAGACGATATGATTTTTAGATTACTGTTTAAGTTTCACTGCAACAAGTCGGGAATGAGAGTGCGTTATGCTTTTCCACCACAATTATGCAAACATGAATAAATTCTCTACATGTTTGTTTATTTCATTACATGAAGCTCCAGTATAAGATGTCAAGACGATATGATTTTTAGATTACTGTTTAAGTTTCACTGCAACAAGTCGGGGATGAGAGTGCGTTATGCTTTTCCACCACAATTATGCAAACATGAATAAATTCTCTACATGTTTGTTTATTTCATTACATGAAGCTCCAGTATAAGATGTCAAGACGATATGATTTTTAGATTACTGTTTAAGTTTCACTGCAACAAGTCGGGGATGAGAGTGCGTTATGCTTTTCCACCACAATTATGCAAACATGAATAAATTCTCTACATGTTTGTTTATTTCATTACATGAAGCTCCAGTATAAGATGTCAAGACGATATGATTTTTAGATTACTGTGTAAGTTTCACTGCAACAAGTCGGGGATGAGAGTGCGTTATGCTTTTCCAACACAATTATGCAAACATGAATAAATTCTCTACATGTTTGTTTATTTCATTACATGAAGCTCCAGTATAAGATGTCAAGACGATATGATTTTTAGATTACTGTTTAAGTTTCACTGCAACAAATTGGGGATGAGAGTGCGTTATGCTTTTCCACCACAATTATGCAAACATGAATAAATTCTCTACATGTTTGTTTATTTCATTACATGAAGCTCCAGTATAAGATGTCAAGACGATATGATTTTTAGATTACTGTTTAAGTTTCACTGCAACAAGTCGGGGATGAGAGTGCGTTATGCTTTTCCACCACAATTATGCAAACATAAATAAATCTCTACATGCTTGTTTATTTCATTACATGGAGCTCCAGTATAAGATGTCAAGACGATATGATTTTTAGATTACTGTGTAAGTTTCACTGCAACAAGTCGGGGATGAGAGTGCGTTATGCTTTTCCACCACAATTATGCAAACATGAATAAATTCTCTACATGTTTGTTTATTTCATTACATGAAGCTCCAGTATAAGATGTCAAGACGATATGATTTTTAGATTACTGTTTAAGTTTCACTGCAACAAGTCGGGGATGAGAGTGCGTTATGCTTTTCCACCACAATTATGCAAACATGAATAAATTCTCTACATGTTTGTTTATTTCATTACATGAAGCTCCAGTATAAGATGTCAAGACGATATGATTTTTAGATCACTGTTTAAGTTTCACTGCAACAAGTCGGGGATGAGAGTGCGTTATGCTTTTCCACCACAATTATGCAAACATGAATAAATCTCTACATGTTTGTTTATTTCATTACATGAAGCTCCAGTATAAGATGTCAAGACGATATGATTTTTAGATTACTGTTTAAGTTTCACTGCAACAAGTCGGGGATGAGAGTGCGTTATGCTTTTCCAACACAATTATGCAAACATGAATAAATTCTCTACATGTTTGTTTATTTCATTACATGAAGCTCCAGTATAAGATGTCAAGACGATATGATTTTTAGATTACTGTTTAAGTTTCACTGCAACAAGTCGGGGATGAGAGTGCGTTATGCTTTTCCACCACAATTATGCAAACATGAATAAATTCTCTACATGTTTGTTTATTTCATTACATGAAGCTCCAGTATCAGATGTCAAGACGATATGATTTTTAGATTACTGTTTAAGTTTCACTGCAACAAGTCGGGGATGAGAGTGCGTTATGCTTTTCCACCACAATTATGCAAACATGAATAAATTCTCTACATGTTTGTTTATTTCATTACATGAAGCTCCAGTATAAGATGTCAAGACGATATGATTTTTAGATCACTGTTTAAGTTTCACTGCAACAAGTCGGGGATGAGAGTGCGTTATGCTTTTCCACCACAATTATGCAAACATGAATAAATTCTCTACATGTTTGTTTATTTCATTACATGAAGCTCCAGTATAAGATGTCAAGACGATATGATTTTTAGATTACTGTTTAAGTTTCACTGCAACAAGTCGGGGATGAGAGTGCGTTATGCTTTTCCACCACAATTATGCAAACATGAATAAATTCTCTACATGTTTGTTTATTTCATTACATGAAGCTCCAGTATAAGATGTCAAGACGATATGATTTTTAGATTACTGTTTAAGTTTCACTGCAACAAGTCGGGGATGAGAGTGCGTTATGCTTTTCCAACACAATTATGCAAACATGAATAAATCTCTACATGTTTGTTTATTTCATAACATGGAGCTCCAGTATAAGATGTCAAGACGATATGATTTTTAGATTACTGTGTAAGTTTCACTGCAACAAGTCGGGGATGAGAGTGCGTTATGCTTTTCCACCACAATTTTGGTGTTTTGGGCGTCCAAGCACCGCTGTTCCAAAGAATTTCAGGCAAACATGAATAAATCTCTACTTGTTTGTTTATTTCATTACATGGAGCTCCAAGTATAAGATGTCAAGACGAGGATGAAAAATATTATCGTACGATAGTTCTAAATCCAGATCCTAAATCCCAGTGTCAAGTTAGTTCAAAGTATTTTTCTACTCGCAGTTTGACGAACGCATGTATTTGAATTCTATTGTTGATGTTTAAATAGAAAACGCGTTTTTTTTAAAATGAAATTTTTTTTTCAGCAGTTAAACTTTTATAAGGCACTAGCTGAATACCCGCGCTTTGCTACGGAGTACATTGAAATTAAATACAACGGTCAATGCATGCAATTAATGCAAAAAAAAAATACATATAATAAATACAACGGTCGATGTAAGCAATCAATACCAAAAATATATATATTTTATAAAAAAAATTGTAGAAGATATTTTTATAGACAAAATAATGTAAAAGAAAATATTCAAATTAAATACGACGGTCAATGTATTCAATTAATTTGTATGTTTAATATCCATGAAACATACTAATTTGAATTAAATTCTTAAAAAACTTCCATCTCAATTACTCTAGTGATTAAATTTTATCTTTTACCGTATTTAATTTTTTTTTGTCAATTTATTTCGTTTTTATAGACGTGACGCAAAATTAAAAGTATCGCAGAAAGAAAAGAAACCACGTGATCAGCATTTAATAAATTAAATTCTAAAAATTAATCTTTAAAAATTCACCAAAAATTAGAAAATGGAGGTAAAGATTCGAAAAAGATTTCATTTTAAAAGAATTTTTATGGTCTTTCTCGTAATACAAATTTTATAACCCTCAAATTATTATTTTAAATGCAAACTTCAAAAAATTATCAATTTAATTTTAAAAAAATCTAAGAATAATTTTCAAAAATCTTTCTTAGCGCACCCCTACACTATAAGAAGAATTGCCATGCAAAATTTCAGCCCTTAAGTCCAGCGGTTTGGTCTGTGCGTTGTCTGTCAGCCAGTCAGCCGGTCACGGAACTGTTTTATATATACAGATTAAATTATTCATATCTATCGATAAAAAATATAAAAAAATTCTTTTACAAAATATCAAGTTAAAATATAAAAAAAAAATTGTCGAAAAACACACACATTGCAATAAAAAGTCTATTTTAAAATGTAAAATATAGAATTAAAAAATATGCCTTTGCTAATCTATGTTCAGAAAAAAAACTGTCAGGAAAACTGCCTATACGTTAACACTGGGATTAGAGATCTGCGAGGTCAACTGATAGACAGCCTTGACAAAATATTCTGTCCTCTAAAGGCGCTTTTTCGTAAAACTCAACAGCCTTAATCCACTCCAGTCGTTCCAGATTATGTAAGGCGATGGCCTTAAGACATTCTTCCTGTCCTCCCCCCCCCTTTTGTTCTCCATCCCAACTGGACATAAAAGCATTAAATTTTCTCTATCAAGTTTTTGGAAGAAGTTTTTGGTTTTAAAAATCAGTGGACGCAATTGCATAGTGACTCACTTCCCCAAAATCCTACTAACTGTTTAAGTGAAGCAGTAGTTGAATTATAAAGTAAAGCCCCCACTCTAAAGACTTGGCTTACAATGTGGATCCTGGGAAAGTGCTCTTTCAGCCCACACGACAGTATGATAGCGGAAAGATTTCCCAATCAAATATCCATTAACCTCGCACGTACATAGGAAAGATCGGCAGCTAAATTTCGACAAATGTTGGACTACGAAAGTCCGATACTTGTTCTGAAGGGGATGGGCCCAATAGTTTATTATTTTTTATATGCATTTTGTAACGATATTTACCTAAAATATGTCTGTCTAACAAAATCATTATACAACTAAAACATACTTGAACAATTTGCAATTTTATTTTAAAAATACTTAAGATTTAGAGCTGGAATATAACAGCTAAACTTTTTTTTCCCCTATGTGCCAGACACGATAACTGCGGACATTCTGCAACACTCACCGCATGTTTTGTTGCCTACTTTATTAAAAGAGTACCCAATAAGTGGACCAACGTACGGGATTCGAACCCAGGCTCACGCGGTGTAATATTGAAACTAACCAATTTTCGTAACTTTTTCACTCTAGTACAGGTGAAATGTTTCATAATAATTTATATTCAGAGTTCGTAAAAACTTCGTTTATTAAAATTTTAAACACTATAATTGTCTAATAAAAAAAATTACAGAGCTATTTAATTACAGAGCTAATTAATATTTTGCTCCAGGGAAAATATTTCAAGTTTTTTTTTTTTTTTTCAAAATGAAAATTCCTGAATTGAGTTTAAAGAAAATAGAACAAAGAAGCATGGCACAAAATTTCATAGACATACTTTGCAAGGAATTTTAGATATCCTGCTGAAGATAGCAAACTAAGAAAGATTTCGTAATAAAGAGGTCTGAAGTACACTAGTTTATGCACAACATCGAAATGCTGCATCTGATGAGGATTATCATCGTAGAAACAGCAGGTTCGGACCCTGTCCAATGTAAGCTCGTTGTAGCCTTTGGGATCTCTGTATTAATTTAAATTTTGCAAATGAATTTGCTGTCTTGTTTGCCACAGTTCAGATTCTTCTTTAGGAAGCCGTTTCAAAGACAATATGGCCGAGAACTACTTCCGACGTAGGCAAGTGTCTAGAAAAAGTTACGTGGATGAAAATTTAAAACAGTAGCGTAATTTAGATCGATTTCTGTTACACTAATCTCAATAGTATTATCGTTTAAGGCCGGAGGTAGCCTAGTGGTAACACGCTGGGCTTCGAAAGGAGGGTGTTTAGTTCAAATCCTGACAAGCGCCATTAAACACCTTCGTGGATATGGGCACGTAGAACGGAAATTCCTTCCCCGATGTCAGTAGGTGGGTGAAGGGCGAGTCCACTAGATGTAACCCTTGTGCTTGCCAACAGCGGCTCCAGGGGGGGGGCAGTAGGGACAATTGCCCCCCCCTCCCCCCCGAAAAAAAAATGCCCGGCGAACCTATACATACATACACACATATACATACATACACAAACACACATACATACACACACACACACATACATACACACACATATACATATACACACACACCCATATACATATACACACACACATATACATATACACATATACATATACACACACACACATAAACACATACATATATATATATATATATATATATATATATATATATATATATATATATATATATATATATATATATATATATATATATATATATATATATATATATATATATATATATATACATACAAAAGAGGTAAGCAACGATAAGTAATCCTACGTTAATAACCCGCAGTAGTTTCGTTAGAATAGACTACCTGAATTTTTTTTATTTGAAGAAAATATGCCGCCGACGAAAAAAGTTTGCGCACCAATGCTCTACTCAGTACATCTGAGAGCAGACGAACGGGTAGTCATTTTCACAAGCCGGATACCGACAGTCCTGAATTTGAAACGTGGGCTATTTATTTTGAACTTTTTTTATATATCACATTATTTAACCTTCACAAGCTCATTTAAATGAGAGATTAATCTATTCATATTCCAATGAAACAGAATATTAACTTCACATAGCGATGTTTGTATTGGCTAGTCGAGTATTATCTGGACCCTATCCAGGACGCTGGAAGAGCAACGAGAAAGTAGAAAAAAAAAAGTATGTTATATTTTTAGGCTTCCGCAAAATTTACCCGTCAAAATTCTAGATATGCCTAGACTCGTTTCATAGAAAAATGTCAGCGTAAATAAACAGATCAATAAAAGAAGGTTTAACTCTTGGCAACAATACTTTAGCACCCACAAACCGGCAAACTGCCCAATGTCCGTCTCCAATCTTCCATCAACGTAATAGTGTTTCCTCAAAGAAGATTTTATTTTTCAATTTCTTCTTCATATTTAGCATTTTAGATGCTATCCAGTAACATACACATGCATACATACATACATACATACATACATACATACATATATATATATATATATATATATATATATATATATAGATAGATAGATAGATACATGTATACATACAAAAGAGGTAAGCAATGAAGAGGTAAGCACTTTGAAAAGAAATTCAAGCTATTTAACAAATAATCTTAATAGATTCATAGCACTAAATTTACGTCGATATAGTTATAACGGCTAGGTTTTATTAAATGGTATTTCTCAATTTTTTTTTCGTGAGCTGTTCGATTACATTTGTTATTAACAAAATTATCAGCTTAGCCAACAGAGGGCGTAATCAAACGATTGCGGAACTAAGCGTAACACCTCACACCATTGACTTGGTGATTATAGTGACGAACTTGGCGATTTCCTCATCATTTGCTTAACTGTTTTCATATGGAAAAATTGTATTTAAGTTTATCGCTACTAGAATTTATAATGTTTTATTTTTCTGTGCTTTATTTTTTGTAACACAGTATTCAATTTTCCAGGGGATCCATTAACATGTCGCATTTTATTGTATGCAAATTACCAACACAGCGATATTTATCTTTACGTTAAATATGGTTTCTGCATTATCATAATTGGACAATTTGTGGAGTGATGCGAAAAGCTTGATTTTTATTAAGATTATAATTTTGATGCTAAGTTGACGATTATTTTTCTCGCTTGGTTATAGCTCTTCTACGTGACCTAGAGAAGTTGGATCTAGAACGACTACATCCACTCATGGGAAAGAAAAGTAAACTCGCAGAAATTCTAATTATGCTACAGATCTGCGTAGCACAGATTTCACACAATTTTAATAGAAATGTCCATTTTCTCCTTAAATTAAACTTTTACCCAAATCTTAAGATGGCGGTGGGACTGTAAACTTTGTTATCTGAAGTGAAAAGTTAAATGTTAAATAACATGACTTGATTCTATGATTAAACTGTGTTATATAACAGAAATTTGATGTTTATACATGAGAAAATTCTGAGCAGGTTATCTATATTTTGAAATGTTTTATTTTCTTAATCTCTAAATAAAATAAAGCCTATCATTTTATTAATTTTAATTTTTATGATAATTTATTAAATTATTCTTGCCTAAATTTAATAATTGTAAATAATATATGACTTATTTACAATATTATTAATATAAAGGCAGGGGTTGGCAACATATGACGTCACGGATGTCCGCAGCATGTGTTATTGTGGGATTTTTTTTCTCGTATAAAATTGATACGACTGCACTATTGTCATCTAAACAATAAATTGCCCATAATTATTCCCATGGCTGTATTTTGGCAAATGTAGTAAGAGGGAAAATTTGGCACCCTTTGCAATTAACGAAGCTACTTTGATAAAAAAAAACTTTTAACCTAATTTTATTGTTTGGTTAAGCTGTTCGATATGAGGCATTATGTTTTATTGCTTAAACACAGTGAAACTCGGGGCGAAGATTAATTTCGGCAAGATTAGAAAATTATCCAACATTTTATCTTTCTGTGGCACACATCTTAACTAACAATGAACCATTCATTTATCGCTATTTATCATAGTATACACAATATTATTAATGAATAGGGGTCGTAATGAAACAGTTGTGGATACAGGTATTCTCAGCAAGGGTTATTTTATAGGTTTTACTGCCCATGTTTGTTGAACTAAAATGCACGGCTGGCAGCACAGCTAATTCGATACAAAAATTTTACACGTAATCTACTGTTACGGTGAAAATCACCCAAGCGGTGCTTACGTATTTGAAATTTGGCCGCTTCAGTAACTCTCAAGAACATGTTATTTTCATAGCGTAGTGCAAGCATATACAAGATATATTTCGGTAATGCAGTACTGACCTATTAAAATAAAGGCAATGAAGTAATGACCTATTTAATTACAGGGATGAAATTGTTTATTCACTGTTGGAATCTAACAAAATTGTTCCCAGCGTGATTTCAAAAAGTTTTAATTAGGGAAAATCGGAGATCGGATGCAAAATAACAAAGATTAGAGGAGATTTCGTAACACTTAACAAAATATTACCTGGTCTACACAGAACTTGATTATACGTTCTCACAAAACATAGCTTTATAATAAGGGTATATTCAATCGTGGGGTTGGTACGTTTAAGACCAGTGGTTCTTAACCGGGGGGTGCGGGCACCCGTGAGGGTGCGAGAGAGCTTTTCTAGGGATGCAAGAGAAGGTTCTAAATTTTTAATGAAAATAACCGCTTATGAGAAACACGCCTTATTCGCTTCGAGTTGAAAACAGGCCCTGATTTTCCATTAGGCTCGGTAAGCCCCCGAATGTTGGGGGCCCAAAAAAATTTTTATTTTAAAAGGAAAAAATTCTCAATTCAATTTTTTTTCATTTTACCTTTTGTAATAGCAATTTTTTTATATATCCTTTCAAATTTGATTGATTGATTGGTTCATCATATGTATGTTATAGTGTATATAAGGGAATAATAAGTTTTTCTGGTTGTATTGTATTGGTGTTTTAATGATGAAGTTAATATATTGTATTGCTTTTTGTTATTTCATAATGTTCTACGCTTCAAATAGCCAATTCTTGGTAAAATTGTACTTTCACAATGATTTATGAAATTGTTTTTTGTGTGTGTCAATTTTGGAAATTTTACGCCCACATCAGTGTTAGGGGGGGGGGGCATCCCGAGTTGTGCCTATAGTCAAGAATTTTCTAAATCGGGCCCTGGTTGAAAATGGGAATTTAGCAAATTTTTCTTTTCTGGATTCAGTAATTTTGGAAAATGATAAAACAACAATTATACCCGAAATTAAGTTGTACCTTCACCAATTGAGTGAATCATTTGGTGGATACTTTTCCACGGGAAATGTAAGCAAAATTAATAGATGGATACTCAATCCAATTTTGTTTGACCTAAATTCAAAGGATGACAACGTTTTATTAAAAGACGATCTTATCGCAATACGAGCTAATGCACGTATTGAAAAGGAATTGAAAAAACTGGACTTAGAACAGTTCTGGTAAACGCAGTTAGAACTTATCCAGAATTAGCAAAAGCAGCATTAGAGACACTATTACCATTTGCCATCACTTACCTTTCTGAAATAAGTTTTTCATCACTTTTGCACATCAAAACAAAAGCCAGAAATCGCTTGAAGGCATCTTATGACTTACGCGTGAGCGTGACTCTTTAAAAATAAAGAGCCTTGTTTTAAAATGATAATTTTATGAACAAACAACAACAACGTAGCCATTAAAAATTTAGGTATTGTTTTATATGTAATAATATGGTATGTATTGAAAATCTATTAATTTTTTTTTCTGCAATAAATAAATTATCTCGCAATAAATGTCTTTTCGTATAAATAAAAAATAGAAACACATTTTTCAAGGGGGGGGGGGGGGTGCGAGAGCTATTTTAAGATTCAAGGGCTGATGACCATTAAAAAGGTTAAGAAACACTGCTCTAGACTATACCATTAGGAAAGGTCAATATTATCAAGGTGGTTATGGTCATTAGCTCCAGAAGCTTCTAAATCATCAACAGGAAATTATGATTCAAGAGGTGCAAAGCTTAAAGCGATTTCCAGATTTCCGTTCCTCTATATTAGATTTCTAGTCAACCGATTTCCTCTGTAACAGCTTTTTTTTTTTTTTTAAATACAGAATGACGATGATTGGTTAAATAAAAATACAGCTCTGAAGAATATTTCAGTCACCCCTATGTGTGTCAAAAAGCAAGAGATATGCGCTAAAATCACAAAATTTCCCATCAACCCTAAAAATAAATAAATTGATACAATAAAATAAAGAGATAATATTAAAGACATTGAGAACTTCTCTGTGCGTTAACTTTAATTTAAAACGTAATAAAAATTTACTCTATAAATGTCTTTATAAAATAAACAAATTAATAAACACAGACGAAAATCCTTCGCTACGTCTATTGCCAAGTTTCACCATGGCAACAATAAGACCAGAATTGCGACATACATAAAAACAAACAGGCGGATAAATTGCGGTGAAAGTAGACACTTTCAACATAAATTATAGGCTCAGTGCTAACTGAGGCTACTGCTAGACAAACTAGTCTTGGCAAAACTAGCTTAAGACTATAAACGCCGGCGGCACCAACACTAGCCCCCCATTTCTGAATAAAACCACAGACGAACCACAGCATAAATTACATTAAAACACCACATACATGATGATTAAGGGTTTGAAATTGAATTTTCAAAGCACCGTTTACCGAAAAATAAAAAGTAAACAGTTCCGACTGGCTAAATTTTTTCAGTTAATTTTTCACGGGGCATTATTGATGCCTATCGCTACAAAATTAAATATCTTTTGTGAAAAGTTAAATTAAAATAAAAAAGATTTTGAAAAACACGCGCATTTCGTTCAAAGATCTAATTTGAAAAGCAAAATCAGAATTCAAAAACACGGAATTTGTTCACCTGTGATCGGAAAAATAGTGGAAGGAAAACTCCCAATAGCTTAAGGCTGCTATGTACGAACCCCATTGGATTCGCTCACCTCAATGTTAACCTATGGAGAAAATTTGTCCACGGATTGCCGACATGGATTCAAAGATTTTTTTTTTTTAAATTGTGCTCCGTCATAGAGAACGAAATTTTACATTTGTGAACATTTTTCGTTTTTTTAAAAAAATGCGATTAATATTTTAAAATTTAAATTATTCGGGGAAAAATCTGGTATAGTGTGTTTTAAACGCTCATAAATTCCTTCGGTGGACGAATTTTATAAAATGAATCCTGTAGCGCTTTGCAGAAAAGTTCAGGCTATCTGACAAAACCAATTTTATTTGATTATCAGCCTTTATGTACCTGTAAATAGTTGACAAAAATATATTTTAAATAAAAAATTTGGGGGCAGCGCTTAACCCCCCCCCCCCCCTATAGAGAGAGAGCCATTACAATCCCTCAAAATGTCAATCCTAAGGGGGGTGGAATTCTCAAACTATCAACTGGATTCCTCCCACCACAAGAGTCTGCAAGAAGAGGAAAAGGGAAATACGATTTTTTTTTCTTAGTACATAGCAGCCTTAACAAGGGGAGTCGAGACCTGCAAAGTCAACTGACGCTCGTTTTAAGAGTTTTCATCGCATTTTATAAAAAAACTTTTATTGTGTATGAAAATTTTTTTGAGTAACACAAAACCTCAATTCCTCCCCAAAACCCATTTCCCAATAACTTCTACTACAAAAACAAAACAAAATAATCTGTACTAGAAATGAAACGTCCTCTGTATTCGTTGTTGGGTTGAATCAGGCGCCATATTGTCTCATCCTGTGCCGGCGACCATTATACCATAACAACAAGAGGCAGTAACTAGTATAGCTCATTCTCTAGGAATGAGTCACTTGGTAAGACACATTTTTTTGTTGTTGTTTTGTTGTTTTTACTTCAAATGATGCTCCAAAACGTTTAGCATTCTGCAGACAGGATGCACATACATCACAGACACAAAGAAATTTCTTGATATATTTAACAAGCAGTTTTATAATAAACGCTAAAAATTGATTTAACAATATTCCACTCTTCCACAAAAGCTAGATGTAAATTCTCGATTTCATTTCAAATTAAAATGCGAGTATCTCGTGGCACAATTTAATGATACATCTCACAGTAATACAGCTTCAGAAATTCGAGGTTGCTTCAAACGAATTCGAGACTCCCGATTCCTGGAAATTTTCTCAGAAGCATCTTTGAACTTTCTCAAGTGAACGTGCTTCCAATGTACAATAAAATTACTTTTACTATCATACTTTTCAAAAGATTCTTGGACCTAAAGTATTTCAACATAATGTGATGAAAATATTTTCAATTAGAGAATTAATCTTAATGCTCACGCACAAAACAAAAAGTATAAAGCCTTGGATGTAACTTAAACTATACTCTCCATTAAGAAAGTTATTGCGTAACATCCATGTTTTCCCGTTACTTTAGAGCTTGATTATATTTCAAACAATGACAGTGAGAGTCTGCAAAGACTTATTAAATATTATGATGTAAACGCATACGGTAACGTGATAAGAAAAGTTATGTTTTATATAAATCCATTCCCCCTTTATATTATAATTCTATCAGTATCACAGGGCTGTTTAATAGTAGAATTCTTATCAGAGGTTTAAAACTCAGTTGAGAAAATTTCTGTATTTGCTTGACAAATATTAAATTGAGTGATTTAGAAATAAATAAGACTTCCTACAAAGGTCTAATGTAACTTAAACTATACTCTCCATTAAGAAAGTTATTGCGTAACATCCATGTTTTCCCGTTACTTTAGAGCTTGATTATATTTCAAACAATGACAGTGAGAGTCTGCAAAGACTTATTAAATATTATGATGTAAACGCATACGGTAACGTGATAAGAAAAGTTATGTTTTATATAAATCCATTTCCCCTTTATATTATAATTCTATCAGTATCACAGGGCTATTTAATAGTAAAATTCTTATCAGAGGTTTAAAACTCAGTTGAGAAAATTTCTGTATTTGCTTGACGAATATTAAATTGAGTGATTTAGAAAGAAATAAGACTTCCTACAAAGGTCTAATTTATTTAAACCCATTTATAATTACGGCAGTGCATCAGTTGACATCGAAAAATTTCTATCACCATGTTAAACTAGTGAGTGTTTACTTCTCGCTGCCTTTCTAATCAAAAATCAACAGTTTCACAGATTAACAAACTAAACTTCTTCTGTTTTAAGCTCATGAAGGTAGACATTTAGCGCGCTGGCTTTCGGTGCTGAGGGTGCTCGGATCGAATCCCGGCTAAACGCCACTAAAATGCCTCCGTTCGTGTCGTCCCTTCATAGAGGGTAATGCTGGTCAGCCTATATAGTGTTTCCATAATAAAATGGCCAGCAAAACTGCTGTCAATTATAGGCGAATGTCTTCACGACAAGTGCCTCCGCATTGCCCCCCCCCCCCCCAAAAAAAAAAAAAAAGTAAAGAGAACTTAGTTTTTGAATCTGACATTTAATCAGTCGTAAATTATTTACTGGTCATTAAATTACTGATGACTATCGCAGCGAAATTGAAAACTTTTTGAAAAAAACTAAATTAAAAATGAAACGATTTTTGGAAAACATGCGCATTGCATTTAAAGAAAAACAATGCTCTATAAGAAGTGCTTCTCATTGTCGAATAATGTTATAAGCCTAGTATCAACACAATCTCCTAGATGGCGCTTATTACCCTCTTCCACAACTAGGAGGGGGGAACTTGCTCATGCGCGAAGAATGAAAAGAAGATTTTTGTCAGGGCCTAATGTTGTTGTATTAAAATATTCCTGTAATAAAAATGTTCATTAAAATTTTATTTGGAAAATAAATGTTTTTATTGGGAAAATAAATTTGTATTTTTTTCTAACCTGCTGTTCATGTTAACAAGGTTTTTTTTCTTTGTATAGCGAAAAGTTTAGATAGATTGTGTATTAGCATAGAGATATGACAGTATTCCCTCAAGCTTTTCAGTCTATATTGACAAAATGAGGTTACTAGAAAAGGGTTATATCTTGTAATTAAAATTCAAAATAATGCTTTAAAAACTGAAAACAACTTTAATAGTATAGAGTTTTGCCTTCTGAAGTGATTCGAAAAATAAGTTTTCCTAAAATTATCATAGACATTCATTCATAAAACAAGAAATGAAATTTCGACATATATCCTCTTTAACTCTTCCTGAAACTATGGCTATTTTGTACCACACTTCTAGTAGAGGTGCGGTATTATCACTACATTTTCATTACATTCCTCTTTATAATATAAAAACTCCGAGTTAGCAAATTTGTGTGCAGAAAAGGTGCCAATAGTGTCATGTTTGCCAAAATTATAAAGCAGAAATGGAAGAACTACGGGTATATCACATACAAGTAATCGCTACTCAATGGTAAGGCTCGGTGCACACAAGCGATCCGGTGTCGTTGCGGCACCGCAGTTGCGATCAAGCAGAACATAGAGTTGAACTAACCGACTCACACCGACGATGGCGTCGTCCGTGTGAGTCGGTTAGTAATAAGCCTAAGGCCGTCGGCACACGGAGCAACTCAAAAGAAACTGATAACTGACTCCAGTCACAAACCAGTCCGTGATGAGTCGTAACCTATGTAATTGAATGGAGCCACGCACACGGCGCAACTGGTTACAAACTCGTCCGACGAGTTTGTAACCAGTTGCGCCGTGTGCGTGGCTCCATTCAATTACATAGGTTACGACTCATCACGGACTGGTTTGTGACTGGAGTCAGTTATCAGTTTCTTTTGAGTTGCTCCGTGTGCAGACGGCCTAAGAGTAATCAACCACTCGCGCATCTAGAATAGCGGTTCTCAACCGGGGGCCTTAGGATATTCTAGGTGGGGGGGGGGGGCAGGTGAAAATATCGACGGAGGGAGGGCCACGACACATGACTAAGGGGCCACAGAGGGAAACAAACTGCTTAACTGGGTATTATGCATATGTTGAATACGCCCTGTTTTTCTTTTTGGTAGCAGTTAGTGATGAACTGAAAGATGATGATGAAATAATTATGTATGTGGATCATTTGAAGCAGCTTTATGATGATTTGGAAGTTCGTTCACGCGATCTGCCGGACATGGATATCACTGCATAGGTAGTTGATCCCTTGGCTGTGAACGCTACTGACGTTGACGTTTCTTTGAATGAAGCGTCATAGAGCAGCAGAGCGACATAGCAGACAAAGTAACCTACAGTCAAGTAAAACACCATTTTCGGATAAAGAGTACGATATCGAAAAATTTTTCCATACCTTTGAGATAAAACAAAATTGTGTTTCCATGGCATTTCTACTTCTTATTTGATAAAACCAGGCAATAGGAGCGGACATAACAAGTTTATATTTGGTCACCAAGCGCATGGGTCATACTGACTGAGAAATACTTTAAGGCGACAATGGACCTTCAGATTGACAAAAATATGTCCCAAAAACGATTTTTTTTTCTTTCAGAAAATGATTGTACAACTCATCAGCTTTAAATTTTAAAAAAAAGTATGTTGATCCGATCATTATTAACCGAGTTATAAGTATTTTTTCAAACGTAAACAATGGAAATGTTACGTTAAATTAAAACTTTAAATTCTATTTTCTCAAACCAAGTTTTCATGTTTCGGTAAGTTCAAAATGCTCCATGCGTCATAATTTTTCTTGAATTTTCATAAAATTTCATAAAATGATTATTTATATATGTTAAAATAAAACTTAGTAATAAATTCATTATACTATTTTAAAACACCTTAAAATTTTTTCAATCGAAAAGAAAAAATTTGATAAAATTTTGCATAAAATGACCTATTTTTATCGATTTCTTTTCTAGTTTTTATAATATAACTGTAAATCAAATATTGCTACTAACTTTTATTATAACTATATAAAGCTAGCTTAAGAAAGAAAATTAGATATCTGAGACAAAAATTGATGCGCATGGAGCATTTTTAAATAGAGTAATTAACAAACTGATTTTAATTAATATATTAATTAATTACATTCTGATTTTTTTTTAAAATTTAGCATTTTTATCTCTAAACAACACTGTATAAGTATACAAAATTTCATAGTAATTGGTTGATAAATAAAAAAAAAGTTTTCCATGGTCCATTGTCGCCTTAAGTATAATTTTTCTAATGTAATTGCATCTTATATAAATTACAAAAATTATAAATAAAACACGTTCTATGTACCAATAATAAAATTTTTAAAAAAAAAACCGCTTTAATAGAGCTACCTTACAGCAGGACAAGAGGGACCTCTTATAATATAGCTCTTATAATAGAGGGATAATTTAGCATTTTTATCTCTACACAACACTGTATAATATACAAAATTTCATAGCAATTGGTTGATAAATAAAAAAAAAGTTTTTCATGGTCCATTGTTGCCTTAAGTATAATTTTTCTAATGTAATTGCATCTTATATAAATTTCAAAAGTTATAAATAAAACACGTTCTATGTACCAATAATAATAATAATTTTTAAAAAAACCCGCTTTAATAGAGCTACCTTACAGCAGGACAAGAGGGACCTCTTATAATATAGCTCTTATAATAGAGGGATAATTTAGCATTTTTATCTCTAAACAACACTGTATAAGTATACAAAATTTCATAGTAATTGGTTGATAAATAAAAAAAAATTTTTTCATGGTCCATTGTCGCCTTAAGTATAATTTTTCTAATGTAATTGCATCTTATATAAATTACAAAAAATTATAAATAAAACACGTTCTATGTACCAATAATAATAATAATTAAAAAAAAAAACCCGCTTAAATAGAGCTACCTTACAGCAGGACAAGGGGGACCTCTTATAATATAGCTCTTATAATAGAGGGATAATTTAGCATTTTTATCTCTACACAACACTGTATAATATACAAAATTTCATAGCAATTGGTTGATAAATAAAAAAAAAGTTTTTCATGGTCCATTGTTGCCTTAAGTATAATTTTTCTAATGTAATTGCATCTAATATAAATTTCAAAAATTATAAATAAAACACGTTCTATGTACCAATAATAATAATAATTAAAAAAAAAACCCGCTTTGATAGAGCTACCTTACAGCAGGACAAGAGGGACCTCTTATAATATAGCTCTTATAATAGAGGGATAATTTAGCATTTTTATCTCTACACAACACTGTATAAGTATACAAAATTTCATAGCAATTGGTTGATAAATAAAAAAAAAGTTTTTCATGGTCCATTGTCGCCTTAAGTATAATTTTTCTAATGTAATTGCATCTTATATAAATTTCAAAAATTATAAATAAAACACGTTCTATGTACCAATAATAATAATAATTTTTTAAAAAACCCGCTTTAATAGAGCTACCTTACAGCAGGACAAGAGGGACCTCTTATAATATAGCTCTTATAATAGAGGGATAATTTAGCATTTTTATCTCTACACAACACTGTATAAGTATACAAAATTTCATAGCAATTGGTTGATAAATAAAAAAAAAGTTTTTCATGGTCCATTGTTGCCTTAAGTATAATTTTTCTAATGTAATTGCATCTTATATAAATTTCAAAAATTATAAATAAAACACGTTCTATGTACCAATAATAATAATAATTTTTAAAAAAAAAACCCGCTTTAATAGAGCTACCTTACAGCAGGACAAGAGGGACCACAGGAAAATAAACTAGATCGAAAGGGGGCCACGGTCGGAAAAAGGTTGAAAAACTGATCAAGAACCTTGGTATTACTGGGACCTTGACATCTAAAGACAGAATAAAACAAGGTGTATTTCCGGTTAGCTACCAATTAGCAATTTTCAAGGTCCACACTAATTCTTGGAATGAAAATGTGCCATCCATTGTCCTTTCTCAGAGTAAAAATAAAATTCAAAGAGAGTCCGATTTGCCGAGAAATCGCCGCAAAAAAGTAATAACGACATAAACGATGGCTATTCGGAACTATGACTATTTTTAATGATATTTAATAGCTGTCATATTCGATCAGTAAGTTCAGATGAAAGACGCCAGTTTTGTCCACTGTCGTAGCTGCCAATTGTTTACTGGAAAAAGGAATATTTTATTTATGGCAAAACTATTTTATCTTCGAAACTTTTGGGAGCGAGCTCAGTAATGTGACTAAGGCAAGATTAAAGAAAGAATAATATCCAAGTATTAAAAAGTAAAAAAAAAAAAAAATCATGACAAATTAACCCAAAATGCCACACACATACATACATTAATAAGAAGAAAATTGATCCAAGACAATTTATTCTCAAAATAATGAGGGATAATTAGTTTCTAGGTTTTTCTGCTCCTTGAATTAGAAATACGTTGAAATATTTAATGTAATAATCAATAAAACAACCTGAATATCGGCGTATTTGTGCAATCAGCGTGAATTCTACAATAGCTATAAATAAAAGGGAGACTCGACTTATGAATGATTGTCATGATTTTTTTACACAAATCATCCCATTTTTCTTTTATACAAATCATCCCAGTGAAGAGAGAACAATATTATTTCAGGGAGAGGGGTGTGTATTAAGAGCTCAAGTAACAGGAATTAGAAAATGCTTGAATATCATTTTTCACTCGGAGCAAAAGAAACTTATGATCCAATAACTTAATAAGGCATCAAAAGTTTAAAACTACCGAGGTGTTTTATTTCATGCGTAGAAATATTAATCAGCATTAACTGCTTCTGCGTGAAATACAGTGGCATAAAATGTTTATTTTTCTATGATAAATATTAAACATTTACCATCGAAAGACACTTAGAATACACAAATCAATCGACAATATCCTAAGCAAAGCGTTTAAAGTGATCGACAAAAAATTTTAATCATTAAAGGCCAAGTCCTTTTTTAAACCAGTCACTTTTCAAATATTTACCCCTAAATAAAAATCGGTTCTAAATACAGTACCCATTTTGTTTCTTAATTTTGTTCCACTATCTCATGTGCACCCATTTTGTTTCTTATTATGACGGAGACACATGCAACACAGCATTTTGCCATTGATTGGCTTCCCTTTTACGAAAACATCGATCTGTAACTTCCCCTTTCCTCTATTTTACTAGTTCGATTATCTTTATCTCTCGGCTAATACGTTTCTACATAAATGCGAATATATAATTCAATGAAAAAAGTGCTTTCAAACGAACGCTCTAACCTGCAATAATTTTTTTAGTGGGGCATACTCTATTATTATCCGAATTCGAGGTACTGGAGGGAATATAATTTCGAAATTTTCTTCTCCAAAGATGTCTGAAAACTCCGTGAAATTAGTAAGTACAAAAGAAACCGTTTAAGAAAAGTCCGGAAGTAGGGAAGGGATATTGATATCGACATTATCGAAATATCGATATTTTCCCTTCGATATTAGATATTATAATATCGATGCTTGATTTCTAATAATATCGGAATATCGATATTATATTCCCGATATTATCGATTACACATTTTCAAAAGAATTTATTTGAAATAATTATAATTCATAACAATTTGAGTTGAAAAATCTCAAAACCAAAGGGAAAAAATAAATGAAGGATTCAAGAAAATTATGCAGAAAAATTGTAAAATTAACCAATGACTATATTCAACTGTTGAAACAAATGGATAAAAAAAAAACTATAAAACATTGTTAAATAAAAGTTATAGGCCAATTCCACCATGAAGTTTTCTTCCTTCCTTTCTCTAAATAGAAACTTTTCGATTTTTTAAAATATTTTTTATTGAAATATTATTTCATTATTAAAAAAAATTACGATAATTTTTTTATCGTACTATTACCAATTATATAGATTATTTTACTATACAACCATTCCACCGAATACGATTGACTGCATATTGAAAGGAATATGCGTTATCGATACTTTGAAATATCGTTTATATTTTGAAATATCGTTTATATTTTGAAATGTCGTTTATATTTGAAATATCGTGAATATTTTGAAATATCGTGAATATTTTGAAATATCGTGAATATTTTGAAATTTGATATTTTTGTGCAGATATATTATTGATATCGATAATAATAGCCCATATTATCGATACTCCTATCGATATTTTGATTTCGATATCCCATCCCTATCCGGAAGAGAAAAGATCACTTCCATAAGCATTAGCTCAAAATGGCGACTAAATTTTGGAGACAATGGGCAACAAAATGCCTGATGCTTCAGCTCGATTTTCAGAAGAAAAAAACTTAATGGAATACACTATATTAGTTATAAAACCAGGGACCAAGGGGCTGCCTAGTTAGTGGTGAGCGCGTCGGAATTCGGCACTAAGGGTGCTCGGTTCGGATTTCGATAAGCGCCCCTGAATGCTCTCGTATCTAAGCCGGGATATGGGCACGTTAAATCTGCAGGCCGGAAACTCCCTCCATGTGGTTTGTAGGGGTGAGAGGGGGGTACGAACCCACAGATTGGTCTGTAGAATTGAGGAGGCACCGGACAAAAAGTCGTCCTCCAATCCTTGTGGTGCCGAATAACCGCGAGCTAAACAGGAGCCGGATCTCTTAGCCTTCTATGGGCCTGTTTAGGATTTATCCACCCAGGGGGCATAAGTAACAACAACCAGTGGCGGAGCTAGAACTTTTGCCGCCCTTTAAAGTCAATCAATTGGTGGTTTTTATAAATTAACAAACATAAATAAATAATTATAATTGAGACAAACTATATGTGGGGAACTTTTTTACCATTGGATGCCATATTTAAATTAGGCAGTAATAAAGGAGGCCGCTTAAGTTAATATACCTGTAAATGCAACTTTTATAAAGACCACAAGAAACTTACGGAGGTAGCAATTTCCCCACCTATTAGACAAAACATATACATATAAATAATCCAACAGAGATAGATAAAAATAACACAAATATAGACAAGAAACAAACAGAAATCAAGCACTTTGGGCATCCACGCACCAACGACAAGATTCTGTATAAGTGCAGAAATTTATATTATTTGTAATTTCTTGTTCTATAGACAATATTGCAAGATTTTGTAGTCTTAAATCTCTCATTGTGGAACGAAGATAATTTTTTATCAATTTCAATTTGGAGAAGCTCCTTTCGCAACTACAGACACTAATAGCAATTGTTAAAAAAATTCTTAGCAAAATTACAATGTTGGGTGCAGAATTTTCCAATCTATACTGTTGAATAAATTTTAGTAGATCAAGAGGGCCTTCTAATACTAAATAAAAATATGCCGCCCCAAAATATGTGCCGCCCGGTGCGGACCGCACCCACCGCACCCCCCTAGCTATGCCACTGACAACAACAACAAAACCACCTGTATCAAATTATAGCTTACGACGTTCATAATTTAAGGTTAAAAAGATTGAAGATGCGAGAACTTTGATAGATTTTAGACAGGCAAAAGGGTCAGAACGGGTTCTTAAATCGAGAAACATATTAAACAATGAAAGAGAAATATCAGCAGCGAAATTTACGGCGACTTTAATCCCTTTTTCCTTTACTTAACAAAATGGACAGATAAAATCTTAACATCTAATTTTCTGTAAACGAGCCCAACACTGAAATTGAAACTATTAGAATGTTAAATGAAAAAAAAAAAATAAACGTAAACAAGCCGCACTTTCATTAGCAAAATTAACACAAGGGGAGGCACAGTTTGATTAAATAGCTTTTGTTCTTTACAGAAGCGATTAATTCTGCTTCCAAACAAATCAATCTCGGCAGGAAAACACAGGGAAGAGGGAAATTAATAAAGCTCCCACTCACGACTCTCTTTAACAAATCGCCGAAGCTTAATGGGTAGCGAATATTTAACGCATCCATTTTCAAACAGATTAATGGTTTCGTTTTAGGCAACCAGATTAATCCTAATTATTCCGAAATGATAAATCATACCTGCTTATCTTGCTGCAAACGCTTGGGCTCGAAGGCAGAGGGCTATAAATTAAAATTATCTTATCTGAAGCTAAAAATTTTATAAGCTTAGCTTTCCTAGTTTGTTTAATCACATGTCCAGCACAAAACTAAAGGGGTGGAGGAGCCCACGGCTATTCAATTAAGAAAAAGAATGTGAGGATGAAGTCACACGTTCAAGTGATTGTAAAAGTGAGGTATGTTACACAGGTGGCTATATTCTGCCGCTCGGCTTCCGGTGTGAACTATTAAGGCCTCTGTGCACCAACTCTATTGGATTCGCTCACCTCAATGTTAACCTATGGTGAAAATTTGTCCAAGGATTGCTAACTTGGGTTTAAAGATTCTTTCTTTTTAAATGTACTCCGTAATAGAGAAAAAAATTTTACACCTTGAGGCATTTTCCTTTTTTTTTTTAAGTGCAAATAATATTTTTAAATATAAATTATTCGGGAAAAAAATCTGATTTAGTGTGTTTAAAACTCTCCTAAATTCCTCTAGTGGACAAAATTTATAAAATGAATGCTGTTGCAAGGTGCAGAAAAGTTCAGGCTATCTGAAAATACCATTTTTATTGGATTACCAGCATTTACGTAGCGTTAAACAGTAGACAAAATTTCTCCTTAGATTAACATTGAGATGAGCGAATCCAACAGGGTTAGTAGACAACAGCCTTAATAATAGTGACCTCAGGACGGCACATCAGTCGACGCTAGACCTTCAATACCCATGTTAAGCAATGGGGACTTTCACTCTCGGTATATTTTAACCACAGATTAACAAATATATATTTTGAATTATTATTATTATTATTATTAATTATAATTATTATTATTATATATTTTTTGCATCTAAATAAAACGGGCAACATTTAAAAGAAATTGATTTCAATAGTTAAATTATTACGGGGCATTCAAGATTTTATGTCTATCGTAATATTTTATTTATTTATTTTTTTTTTGGGGGGGGGGAGTAAAGTAAAAAGATTTTTTTTAAATTCACAAACAGGCATTATATTTAAAGATCTATTGTCATACACGGAAAACTGAACTCAAAAATATGAAATTGCAATCTGTGATAAGAAAAATGCTGAGAGAAAATTTCCGCATAGCTTAATATTAGGAATGAAAATCTGCGAAATCAGTTGACGCACTCAATGCCCTCTCCATGTCATTTTCATCAGAAAAGCCTTAAATTTGACATTTATATACTTGAGAAGTGTAAAACATTTTAACACCATGTTCTGACCTCTAGACAACTGTTGAATATTATACTTATGTTCTTCAATTTTGAAATTATTCTGAACAGCGAATAGTGTTTTTTTTCCCCGAGGGTAGATTATAAATACCCGTCTCTCTCGCCTCCTTTAATATGCGCATCAGTTTGCGCAGGTTGTTTGTTAGCAAGCCCAGTTCTGATGCTGTGGCTCTAAAGATGACGTGAATTACCACTTTAATGTAGATTAACACAACTGAAATTAACGCTTGATTCGTTAAAATTTCTGTAAGCTTTAAAGAGACAATACCTGTTTTTAATCGCGTGCGAGTGACTTCCACGCTGAACACTTGATGACTGTACGGAGGCTTTACATTTGTTTACACGAAAGCTTTCACCAAACCTTTGCACTCATTATAGAAGACCGGGGATACGGTCTCAAACATGAGCTTTTAAGGAAAAAAAAAAAGAAAAAGAAATCGCAATTGTTTTTTTTAAATTTGTGTGCATTAAAAAAAAAAGAAATATCTGATTGCGGATTCCAGCACAACGAACATAAATATCGTATCTCGCCCGACGAGATGCAGAAATACCGACCCAAGAGAGATCTGGTTTCTTCCAAAAAAGCTTAAAATGGCGATCCTTGTCGTACTGTTCTCGTGTGTTGTGAAGCAAACTAAACGTAAAATTTAATTATGATTGTTTCGATCAGGCCTGCACAACTTGAACTGTAATGACGGCCACATGACTTTAAGGAAAACCGCTGCGAGTAAATAGGATAGATGGGAAGGCGAAAAATATTTTATCTAACAAAAATAAATTATTTAAAAACTTAATAAATATTAATCTATATATATAAAACAGTTCCGTAACTGACTGACATATAACGCACAGACCAAACCGCTAGACGTAAAGGGCTGAAATTTTGCACGGCGTTTCTTCTTATAGTGTACGGGTGCACTAAGAGAGATTTTTTTTCAATTCTTCTTAGATTTTTTAAAAATTAGATTTTTAAGCTGTTTTTGTAACATTCTTTAAAGTTTGCATTTAAAATAATAATCCGAGGGTTATAAAATTCATATCACGAGAAAGATCATAGAAATTCCTTTAAAATGAAATCTTTTTCGAATCTTTACTTCATTTTCTGATTTTTGGTGAATCTTTAAAGATTAATTTTTAGAATTCAATTTATTAAATGCTGATCACGTGGTTTGTTTTCTTTTTGTGATACTCTAAACCAGGGGTGGGCAGACTTTTTCAGGGTACGGGCTACTTCCAATTTTTCAAGGTGTTGCGGTCCACCCAGTGGCGTAGGTGTGGTGAGCTAAAAAAAAAGTCTACAATATTTATTATAACTTAATAATAAATACGGGATATGTACTTACCTACATAACTACAATATTTATTATAACTTAATAATAAATAAGGAATATGTACTTACCTACATAACTACAATAAAAAAATTACTCTTTTAAAACCGCGTTTAAAGCAAAATGCACGATACAGACATAATAATAATAGCCACAAATAAGATAATATCGAGCGCGTCTTAGGTCTTAGTAAAGGGAGTCACTCCAAAATGTCTTGGTAGTCCACCAGTCGATCGCGATCGACTTAATGGCCACCCCTGCTCTAAACTAATTTTGCGTAACGTGCATAACAACGAAATATACATTTTTTTTTTTTATTGCTGCCGGCAGACGATTGGACATTATCCAAAAAAAAAATATAAAAATACAGTAAAAGAAATGTTCCTCAAACTGTACTATATTAACTGTACTATATTCTTTAGTATGTTCTACTATATTTAATTTGAATATTTTCTTCTACATTATCTTTTCTATAAAAATATCCCTTACGATTTTTTTATAAATATATTTTTTCGTTTTTTTTTACATCAATTGCATACATTGATCGCTGTATTTATTATATATATATATATATATATATATATATATATATATATATATATATATATATATATATATATATATATATATATATTGGCATTAATTGCATACACTGACCGTTGTATTTAATTTGAATGTACTCCGTAGCGAAGTACGGGTTTTCAGCTAGTAATCATATAAATATTAATATTTCTTTCATAATATTGTAAATCTAAAAATAATATTCTGTATTTATTAGATTTATAATATTATTTTTTTTTGGGGGGGTCTTCACAAAAAGGCTTCGCGGGCCGCAGAACGAGTGTTGGCACAACAAACTGCCCGCGGACCGTATGTTGTGCAGTCGCGGTTTAGATAACACGAAAGGCAATTTTTGCATTCAAAATAATGAAATCCTTTGTAACTTCATAAAAAAACGGATGAAAAAAAAATCCCAATTGCGTCATTTATTTACTTCAGATATTTAGAAGTTTCGAAAGCCCGGGACCCTTTTTATTAAAAAAATATGACTACGATCTGGCCAATATCAGCCCTTAGTTTTTACGCGACAATGAGTAGATTAAAACAATACGAACAATACGAACAAAACGAACTTCTTTTCGACTTTTTTTCGAACTTCTTTCGAACTTTATTTCGAACTTCTTTCGAACTTTTTTTCGAACTTCTTTCGAACTTCTTTTCGAACATATTCGAAAACAATACGAACTTCTTAATCTTAAAAAAACCATTTATTTTTTTTTTTTAAATAAAGCACGGTTTTATTTTAGATACATTTTTTGTCAGATACCGGGCAATTTTTGGGTTACTAGTGTACTCCGTTTATTCGTGCTGATTACCCATGCAGATTAATGGACGGGTAGTCCATTAATCAGAATGGGTAATCGGGAGTTCAGAATATATGATCAAGAGACCACACCTTTCAGCTCCAACCTATGTAATCGAAAAATGTAAATAAGTTTTTTATCTTCAATAAAGTTCGGCAGCTTTCAAAAGTAGGTAAGTTCCACAAACTATAAACACACTACTAGCTTGTCACACGGTTAAAAACTATCTCAACTTTTATTAAACGGTTTTTCCTTTGAACAGCAGTCAGTAGTGATGGATGCTAGTTTTTGTTTAAATTACTATGGCTAAATAGTATATACAGTCGGACCTCTATTTAACGAACCTCTATTTTGCGAATTTTCCCTTGGAACCAAGAACATTTTACGAATTTCTTCGTAAAATAACCTCTAATTAGCGAAGTGCATTCTCTATTTAACGAACTTTTTCTTGCGATCCAATATTTTTTTCCTCCATATTTCTCAAAATATTTCTGAACATTTCAAGCTTATTCTTTCTTTTAACACATTTAACAAATTAACTTTCTTTTAACACATTCCGATGTGAATTACAGTTTGAAGAAAATACGCCTGAAGGGCTTTTTTTTAGTACATTGCAAAGAGGCGAGACGTATTATGAGAGAAAACATCTTTTCAAACAAATAACTTAGACAAAATTAAGAGACTTTATCAGTAATTAAATTTAAGGACACATGAGGTAATGTATGCTTAAAATTTTCTTGTT
This sequence comes from Dolomedes plantarius, assembly GCA_907164885.2. NCBI lineage: Eukaryota > Metazoa > Arthropoda > Arachnida > Araneae > Dolomedidae > Dolomedes > Dolomedes plantarius. The sequence goes on from OU015496.1 coordinate 184,859,272, forward strand.
ATAATAAATGCGATAATGTCATTAAAATTTATTAATTTTAATATAATTTTTTTAAATCGAAAATTCAGTGTATTTCCGGACAAAGTTTTGTTTTATTCTTGTTTTCCTTTCAGATTTCTGTTTGATGGGTAAGGTATACAAAAGAAATAGACACAAATTATAGAAATTTGTGTCTATTACACCGAATTATAGAAATAGACACGAATTATAGAAATACACGAATTATAGAAATAGACACAAATAATAGACAAAATAAAGGTTTTTTATTAATAATATTTAGCGTTTATGAATTTAAAATCTGTTTTGAGTAGTTTAAAGTATTTTAAAAGGTAAATCTCTATTTAACGAATTTTCCATATAACGAACTTTTTTTCGGGATTTAGCGACTTCGTTAAATAGAGGTCCGACTGTATATATATATACGTATATTTTGCCTATCGCAACCTTCAAAAGAGATCGATGTCTCCGGAGGTATAACGTTACTAAGATGTCTATCGCTATTTGTCACCTAGAAACTCTATGGATGCTATAGAGTAGTTATGTCGCTAACGTTTGTCAGAGCATATTGCAGGATCAAAACTTGTGGATGCCGTATATGTTTGATAAATTTTGTATTAAATATAAATTGAAAATGCGGATAAGTTTGCCTTTTCCCCGTCAGAAAATATCAGCTTCGCTGGTGAAAAAATAAATAAATATATTGTTGATGAATTCGTAACAATAAAACCGACCCTTTCATTTAAGTGAAAGTAATTTTTTACGGGTAACTGATTGTTTATATGCTCTCGGAAAACAACAACACAGAAAATTCCTTATATTGATGGGATTTAAGGCTGTGTACTAACCCTATTGGATTCGCTCACCTCATTGTTAACTTATGGAGAAAACGTGTCTACTATTTACAGCTACATAAATGATGATAATCCAATAAAAATGGTATTTTCAGATAGCCTGAACTTTTCGGCACCTTGCAACGGGATTCATTTTAGAAATTTCGTCCAAACAAAGGAATTGGTGTGCGTTTAAAACACACTATACCAGATTTTTTTCCCCGAAAAATTTAAATGTTAAAATATTTACATTTTTAAAACCTCTAAAGTGTAAAATTTCTTTCTCTATTCAGGAGTACAATTTTAAAAAAAATCTTTCAATCCAAGTCCTTGGACACATTTTCTCCATAGGTTTACATTGCCGTGACGGAATCCAATAGGGTTAGTACACAGCAGCCTTAAACTTACGAGTTCCCATGGCTGATGATATTTCCGATATAGATGTGGATGGATGGGAGAGTATTTACGCACTTTTAGGTGCTAACAGCATTTACATCATGCAAAGGTTTAATAAATTTATTTATTTTAACGTAAGCAGAAAGTAATTGGCGTCTGTTTCTGCAACAACATTATTAAACCTGTCCACTGCTTGCGATCGATAGCTTTTGGCTGACACACAGTCCTACAATTTTGGAGGTTAATAAAGTATTTGCATTGACTCATTTATTTTTTACGCGCAGCTTCGTGATATATAATTTAGGCCAAAAAATGAGCCATGGTAATAGAATCCTTATATATATATATATATATATATATATATATATATATATATATATATATATATATATATATATATATATATACTAGCCGGGCTTCGCCCGGCTAGGCTCGAGCTTCGTCTAGCTACACTCAAGCCATCCGTGTAACATATTTATGTACTTCGGGTCCCACAAAAGAAAAAAAAGCCTAGAAATGTATTAAATTCAAGTTAATAAATTCCTTTCAATTTTCATTCCCGTCGCTGCCGACAGATGGCAGCACCACTGCACCAGATGATTTGGTCATTGATGATTTCTCAGCAGTGAATGATTTTAGAATGAAAATATCTCTAAAACTATTGAATTAACAGAATAAGTGTACGCACAAAAAATTATCAGTTTTCGAAGCTCTTTCCAAATATGTAACATTTATGTACTTTCATGAGAAAAAAAATTACACCGATTCCTGTATATTTGTCGGCCATTTTTTTTTCGAGGATTGGTCCGCCCGGATGTGTTACGATCACGTGATGATCTCGACATCCCCTTGTCTCTTTATTAATATAAATATATTAGGGTGGGTCGATTTTTACTTTTTCTTAAAATCGAATAAGCCTGTGGTGGGAAAAGCTGTGTATTGCTATCAAATGTTTGTAAAAAAAAATTTTTGAAATCAAAATATATTTAGGCCACCCGCCCGGCCCTTGAAGTTTCGCTAAAAATGTAAAAAAAAGGCATTTTTTATTTATTTTGATGATTTTTATTCTGAGATATATAAATCATCATGATAAAATCTTATTATAAGATGATTTTTATTCTGATGAGGATTTTAAGCAAGTTGCTACATCTTCAAAAGAAGTGGGTAGCTCCAAAATGACACTTCCATTATCGTCACTGGCAACAGCATTAGATAGATCTGGAGTTTCGAGTCGAAAAGGTGCAGTGATAGCAAATGCTACACTTGAAGATATTGGCTTGATCACGAAGAAAGACTCTACTATGGTGATCGATAAATGTAAAGTAGACCGTCAAAGGAAGAAAGTTCGCCTTGGCTTACAGAATAGTTTAGTGGAAGAGAAGACAGCGTTGCAGGGACTATATTTCGATGGAAGAAAGGACCGAACCTTAGCAATTGTTAAAGAAAGGTACATTTCACACAGAAGAATTAAAATGGAAGAACATGTAGTGATATTGCAAGAGCAAGGAAGCAATTTCCTCGGTCATGTGTCACCAGAAAATGGAACAGCTAATGAAATACTGTCTAGCATTTTAGATTATTTGAAAACAATTCAGTTATCTACCACGAATTTAGTTACGATTGGATCGGATGGAACACCAGTCAATACTGGTGTTAAAGGTGGTGTGATACGACTGTTTGAGTTGCATGTAAGAAGACCGTTGCAGTGGCTCATATGTCAGTTGCATGCCAATGAGTTACCTTTACGTCATTTGACACGGCATCTAGATGGAAACACTACAGGCCCTTTTACATATTGTGGTCCTATAGGGAAACTTCTTGACTTATCTGAACAACTACCAATTGTGAAGTTTAGAAAAATCGCTGTTGACCTGCTCACATTAGATGTGGATAAACTACACTGCTGGCCACCCAAATTGCAACACCAAGAAAGACAAGAGATATCACAACAAAATTTATTTTGTAGATAACATGTTGACCAAGTATCCAATGATTAAATTTATAGACTTCTGTGAAGTGTGGTTCCTGCCAAAATCAGTAGCCAGAGTAGCCGCCATTGTTGGAGATCCCCGCTGCCACACGCCTCGGCATTGATTCAAAGAGACTTTGGATGAGTTCTTGGGGTACAGCAGACCAAGCAGCTTCCACACGTTGCCAAAGTTGATCTGCTGTGGCAGCTGGGGATGGAATCTGGGTCAATCGTAGAGCAACCATGGACCACATGTTTTCTATCGGCGAAAGATCCGGAGAGCGAGGCGGTCAGGGAAGCAATTCAATCTGGCGATTGACGAAGAACCGTTGGACAATGCGTGCCACGTGTGGTCGCGCATTATCCTGTTGAAATATGGCTGTGGGCAAGGCCTGACGGTAAGGAAGGACAACTGGCTCCAACTCCTCGGAGATGTAGCGATGGCTGTTTAAAGTACCGGCAATGCGTACTAGAGGTGTGCGAGAGTGATATCCAATACCGCCCCATACCATAATACCCGGTGCAGGACCAGTGTGGCGGTGCATAACGCAGCTGTTCAGCATCCTCTCTTCACGGTGTCTCCAGACTCGAATGCGACCATCGTGGTGTTGCAGACAGAAGCGTGACTCGTCAGTAAAGACAATTTCATTCCATTTTGCCGTCCACATCCTTCTGTCATCGCACCATAGGCGGCGGAGACGTCTGTGGTTCTGCGTCAAGGGTAGACAAAGCAATGGACGTCTTGCGGACATACCACTCTGCTGTAAACGGCGTCGAATGGTACGCGCAGACACTGGATGATGCGTTACAGACTGCATGTGCTGTGCTATGGTTCGTGATGTGACTGAGCGATCTGTCACTGCCATGCGCACAATTTGCCTGTCATCACGTGAAGTGTTGCGCTGAGGTGGATGCGATCGAACACGCCGGTCCGTCGTACCCTCCTGCATCCAACGATCACATATCCGCATTACAGTTGTTTGGTTTCGTCCAACACGACTACCGATTTCCCTGAAAGATAATCCACAATCTCGGTAGGCCACTATCCTTCCTCTGTCGAACTCGGATACTTGATCAAAAGATGATCGCTGTTTTCGACGAGGCATAATTGATCGTTTTTTTTTGAAAAAACCACAAGAAAAACACAATTGCCGAACTTGAAATCGTCGAAATCTCCAAGCCTTAAATAGCGCTTTGAAGTGGCGCCACAGGCGCGCGTGATGTGCGTCTGCGCTGAAATTCTAATCATTTGCATATCTCACCTCCGGTAATGCATGTTGTAAATTTCATGTTATTTGCATTTTTCCTTCAGTGTAAGTACTGACCAAAAATATTTGTACCAAATTTATGAAGCAATATCTTTTGGAAATTGTCCAACAGCATTATCCACTAAATCACCAGGAAAGCTTTCTCATGCCAGGTGGCTTACAACGGCAAATAGAGTGCTTCGTCTCTATATTGGTACAGAAGAGCCATCATTTGAAATAGAGACTATTGTGGAATATATTGTAAAAGTGTATGCAAAAGTTTGGTTTCTCACTAAAACTGAGTCTTTATGCATAACTGGTGCACAGCATCTTTGGGAAGTTATACACTACTCAAGATATCTGAGCGATGAGCTGAAATTAGTAGTGGATCCTGTAATCCAAAGGAATGGTTTTTATGGTCACCCAGAAAACCTGCTGATTGCCATGATCAATGACAAACGATCCTATGTGAGGAAATTAAGCTTCAGAAGAATCATGAAGGCCCGAACACTTCCCAATGAAACAATTCGTGATTTTGTCATCCCTCTCAATTTTCACGCAAATGACTATACAGAACTCATCAATTGGCAGAATTGTTCACTTACAGAACTTCCACTGACTAAACATATACCCAGTGCAGAAATTGAGAAAATGGCTGAAATGGGTGGCTTTATTGAAAGCAAGCTGTGGAATCTCCCATGCCATACACAAGCCGTCGAAAGGACAGTCAAGATAGTGTCAGAGACATCCTCATCTGTCTGTGGAACAAAAAGTCGCGATGGCTTTATACGCACAACATTGGCGTCTCGAAAGCTGATGCCAAACTTCGAAAATAAAGCAAAATATAAAGTGTAAGATTGCTATATCACTAAACAGGGGGAAAAAATGCGCCCATATTTGGTTGGGAGGTTGGGTGGGCGCGGGTGGAATTCGAATGCAGCCACCTCCTCGTGTTGAATTCTGGGTTATTCTGCCTTAATTTTGGCAAAATAAGCAAAGAGCTGCTTTAACCCTTTGACGCAGACGGGACATTGAGTTTAATAATGACTTTAATTTTTAAAATATGTTTAGTAAAAATTCTGCTTCAAAGGGTTAAAATATCAAAATTTTGCCGGCCGGGGGCTTTAAATATGATACGATATCAAAATAATTTTTTTCACAAACACAGGGTCTTGCTACGCTTACAATTTTCACTACAGGCGGTTAAAATTTTTTATACCAAAAAAATTTAAAAAGTAAATAAAAAATACATTTTTTTTACATTTTTGGAGAAATTTCAAGGGCCGGGCGGGGGGCCTAAATATCTTTTAATTTAAAAAAAATAATAATAATACAAACAAAGGGTCTTTCTATGCAACAATTTCCACTATAGGCGGTTAAAATTTTTGATACGTCAAAATATTAAAAAATAAATAAAAAAAGCACTTTTTTACATTTTTGGCGAAATTTCAAGGGCCGGGCGGGGGGCCTAAATATATCTTGATTTTTAAAAAAAAAAATTTTTTTTCAAACATTTGATAGCAATACTGCATTTGATAGCATACATTTGATAGCAAACATTTGATGGCAACTGCCTGATAGCAATACAATTTCCCACCACAGGAGATTTCGATTTTTAAAAAAAAAGTAAAAAACGACGCACCGTAATATATATATTAACTAGAAGGTAACCCGTCATTTTCACGTCATAATACTAATAATGACGTCATAATGGAAAAAGTATATGAAAGTTAAAAAATATCCCGAATAATCTAACAATATTGGATTTAATCCACACCTTGTAAAAGCAAACCCTTTCATTATTTTTTATTTATTTAGTTTTTCATGCGATTGGAGTAGTAGACTGCCATCCAGTTTTTTACAGCTCACTACGCGATATGAATACTTGAGCTACTTGATTCATTCACATTCAAGTTTGTTTACTTTCAGAATTCATCGCAAAAGTAAACAGATTTTTAAAAACTGTGAAATATACAGCTAAAAGCATCCAATTTTTTTTTAGTTCTGAATGTTTTACAGAAAAACAGGCTGAACAAACGTGATTTGATGGAGAAGATATTAGTTTTTAGGTAAGAAAAAATTCTGATCCACATCTGAAATTGAAATTAAGCCTAACCGGCCGTTTGTTTACTGAGGGCTTCAATTGAAAGATGAGTACAGCCCGGAAGTGTTATACAGAGACAACGGCTATTATATATATAATGCCCTTAACGTTTCACAAACGTTTGACGGCGTATTTCACGGTTGTCATTTGCAGTTGCCTGTAATAGCAAGTTGTGCATCTCAATGACTTATTATTATAAATTATTAACATAATCATTATAGTCGAGAGACCGATAGAAAAATTATGAGAGATCTAAACACAGTGTCCAAGATTATTGCTTTGATCTGAGGACAATATCTTTAGCGGCGGTTTTTATTCTATATCAGTGGTTCCCAACTCTTAGAAGTCTGCGGACCACTAAGCCTGAATTTGAACCATGTGCGAACTCCCTCCCACACTGACTTGAGGGGGGAGGCTTCCGGGAGTATGGGGGGTATAGAATCTCCCTCAGGCAAAAGGGATACAGGATTAACGTACTCACATTATTATGTATCATATTCTAATAATAAAATTACGTTGGACTTTTAAGAAATTTTAATTCAGCACCTGATAGTCATCGGATATATTCGAACCCATCTAGTTCAATGTACATTGCTTTCAAAATCCCCATTTATTTGGCAACATTTTTATATGTGGTGACGGACCACTGGTTGAGAATCACTTTTCTATATGAAGGCGTGACTTAAAAGGGATGCATGTCCAGAGACGATTAAGACAGTTTGTGTGATTTTAGGTACGGCATTCTTTCGGGGGTCACCTGGGTCCAATTTCCTTATTTTTATGAGGGATAAAACAAAAAGTATTGTACTTTTCTCGCTGTTAGTAAATTTAATGACTTCAAGAAGAGCCATAGTTTAAAAGCCGAATTTTATCCATTTATAGAAAAGACCCATTACAATGAATTTCTGTGGGCCAAGCAAATATGCTTAAAATACTAAGATTTTGCACTATTAGAATTTAAGATTCGAGGATGTTTTAGGCAGAGGATTGTTAAATGTTTCTTTAAAGTGAGATATATTTAGAAAGGATTTTCCTGTACCAAAATATGCTACGATATTACGATAATTATTTTAAAAAGCTTTACTATCTGATTTTCTTTGTTGGACCTCAACCACATATTAAGTCAGGTTCAGTGGCGTAGCAAAGGGGGGGCAAGGGGGTCTATCATGCCCCGGGCGCCACTCGCAGAGGGGCGCCAATGTAAGATCCATATATTATATTACTATATGTTTTCGAGGTGGATGCAAATATAAGGTCTATATATTATATTACTATATATTTTTCAGGGGAGGGCCCCAATATAAAGTCTATATATTATATTACTATGTTTTTAGGGGAGGGCGCCAATATAAGGTATATATATTATATTACTATATTATTTTGTGGGGGGCGCCAATATAAGGTTTATATATTATATTACTATATGTTTTTAGGGGAGAGCACCAACATAAGGTCTATATATTATGTTACTATATGCTTTTCGGGGGGGGGGGTGCCAATATAAGGTCTATATATTATGTTATATGTTTATCGAGGGCGTCAATATAGGGTCTATATATTATATTACTATATGTTTTTCAGGGGGGGGGGGCGCCACAAAAGTATCGTGCCCCGGGCGCCAGTTATGCTCGCTACGCCACTGGTCAGGTTTTGAAGTTACGCATTACAACCGCAAAAATCAAATTTGAAATAAATACGTAAGCTTCAGGGTGATTTTAGGACACAAAAGTAGGAAGACTTTGGGTCCCCCTAAAATCTGCAGCCCGACTCTCAAGCCTCATGGCTCTAAAGCTCTCTCGCAATAGCATGATTGCTCAAATAATTCAGTGGATTGAGCAACTTTTTAATAACTAACAAAATTATTATAGCGATGAAACAATCGGAAACACTACGATGGAAAAACAACATCCGTGACAGGAAATTTGCTTTCCAAACTAAAACCACTGTAGCAACCAACATTTGAGTTTCAGTAGAATCCTGATGATGTAGCTTCTTTAGGATGGGAGCAGATATACTTCTCGATGTGAAAAGAGTGTCTAACCTGATGTATAAAATTAATTTAGAATGAATGTAAACTACACTATAAGTAATCAAACAATACAGGCGATTAACTACAATAAATGACAACTTAAAATAAAAATATTTTTGACATCAGTCAGTATGATTAAGTTGTTTCAGTATTAACAGATTCACGCCTGATAATAATGAAAATTCGCCGAATAAAACAAAGAGAAGTAAAACAATTCTTGAAAAGCCCCTTGTTTATATCGTATCACGAAACGGCATAACTCACCAGATCCCAATATTTACAATATATGCAAAGTAATACTGAAATAAACGTACCCTAAAACCTATCTCATAACGAACCTGTTACAAGTGACTTAATAGACAAGACACCTGCTCAAACCGTGTTTATATTTAGAACTCCCTCCCCCTCCTCACAAAATTGTTTATAAAATACATTAAAATTCTTTAAAACTTTCAGACAAATTCCAATGAAAATTATTCACATTGAAACAATAAATACAAGAAACTATACATCGTTAAAAGTTCGTAAAAATTGCTTACCGTCAGTTCTTATATCACCAAATAAAATTTCATGCCGTATGTTTTGACAGGTAAAAATCTCTCACATTTAATTTTTCTACTCACATTAACGTGTAAAAATACCACTCAACAAGACGTGATAAACAGCTCCAGTCTTTTAGCTGTTATTTCTTAAGAAATTAACAGTTTTGAAAACTTCCGAGAATTCCGACATAAACACAACTTTTAAGAGGAATTTCCAATATTTACTTTTCGTTTCGCACCCAACACTTCACAGTCCTAATTATAACTTATTTACGATATTTCCGATCGTTGGGCAATCCCGCCATCTGTCGTCATTAGAAAGAAATATTTGATAGGAATAGACAATAGAAAAGTAGAGATTGAATACAGCGAAAATTGTCACTGACATGAATTCCGGTTGAGCTTACAAAATATATAACTGCATCTGGCGCGCTTAAGATGTGGAAATGGGCAGATTTGAAGAACATCTTAAATAATATAGTACAAGATGTTTAAAAAATCTGCAAAAGGTTATTTGTACTGTATGAAAGTTATTTTAATTGCATTTTTTTCAGTAAATGTGCATTTTTGACAGCAGTTTTAATGAAACGGACATGTTATGGTACTTTAAAAATGCTCTAATACAGGGTGGCTAATAAATACTGTAACACTCCAAAAAATAAGAGTTAATGTTAATCGTTTGGAAAAACAATTTATCTATCTATTTGTGTGATTGGCAACTTTTTGTAAACGCAGACGATTTTTGTTTAAAGTAAAACATGTAGAATATTTTTAAAGATGGAAGCCAAAAGGTTAATGGTAAAACAGCTTTTTGATCGCGGATTTTCTGCAGGTAAAATATTTAAGCAATTAAAATGCCTTGGTTTTAATAGGACGTTTATATATAGGACTATAAATCGATTATTGGATACCAATAGCTGTAAAGATCGACCAAGGTCCGGTCGTCCACGCACTGTTCGTACAAAAGAACGTATCAAAAGAATTCGTGAAAAGATACGAAGAAATCCACAACGTTCTGCAAATAAAATGTCCTGCAGAAGAGAACATCAGTCGCAGAACTATGCAACTTATCATAAATGAAGACCTGGGTTTTCGCCCTTATCGCAAAAGAAAAGTTCAAGGTTTGTCTACTGCACAAATAGTAAAAAGGTTACAAAGATGTAAGAAATTGCTGAACCGGCACGGTAGCAAAAGTGTTGAAAAAATAATTTTCTCTGATGAGAAGCTGTTTTGTACAGAACAAAGTTATAATGGTAAAAATGATGTTGTATATTCAGCAACCTTCGAGGATATACCTGAAAATCTTCGAACTGTTAAACGCTTTCAGAACAAGAATTCTGTTATGGTTTGGGCTGCAGTGTCACACAATGAAAAACTGCCTCTGAAATTCATCGATAAAGGGGTAAAAATCAATGCTGAATATTACAAACAGGAAGTATTGGCTACACGTTTATTACCACATGCTAACAGATTGTATCCCAAAAAGAATTGGATACTTCAGCAAGATTCTGCACCGTCCCACCGATCCAAAACAACACAGGAATGGCTCCATGCCAATTGCCCGAAGTTTATCAAGCAAGAAGATTGGCCACCTTCTTCACCAGATCTAAATCCTTTAGACTATTGCATTTGGGGGATTTTAGAGTCTAAAGTAAATGCTAAGTAGCACAGAAGTTTGGACTCCCTCAAAGCTTCCATACGGAGTGAATGGGACAAATTACCTCATAAAATGATTCGTGCCGCAATAGGACAGTGGCGTAAGAGATTATCTTTAGTAATCGATAAAGATAGCGGTCGATTCGAGTAAAATTATTTCATGGTAAACTTTCATGTATAATGTTCATAATATTGTTGTATTTTTCATTTTCTATTTCATCTGTGTGTAATTAAATGATTCGATATTTGTCACAGTATTTATTAGCCACCCTGTAGTGCAATTCGATTTCGGTCAGCATAAATTCGCATGCCATCCTGATGTCCCAGACACAGCCTCAATGTGATGCCATGGGATATAATGGGATTTCGGGAGAGGGCTTTCTACCAGAAAACCCCTCTGCTAGCATCTTTGGCCTGCAGTAATAGATATGAGTACTTAATCGCATTTTCTTTGTTCTCGGCCTTTTTTAGATTCGGCCCTTAAATCTCAAGCAATCTTACCCACTCTCCCTCGAATAGTCAGGCCTGTTTGAGGACACAAGGTAATTATGGAAGACGAACACAATAAATGTGAAAGCGAGGAGGGAATTATCCCTAGAAGGCTATAAAATAAATGACACTACCAGAAAAAAATGTTGACAGACAGATATAAGGCAGTACCGATTAAAAAATGCTCTCGCACGAGAACTCACATGCTCAAAAAAAGAGCATTTTGAAACAAGGATTCTTTCGCTGCCAAAACTTTACACGAAATAAGCAAGAAAGAAGTAATGATTAAATCTTGAGAGGTATATCATTATTTGTTTGGGGGGAAATGGCACAATCAGGAGAACAATTAAAGCCACCTCTGTTAGCTGTGCAGTCTTTTTATTTTACTAGGAATAGAGTAAGCAGGCCTCATCTTGAGGCAGATTTTGTCAAACTTTTTCTGATGCTGCCTCAGTTTGTTTACGCTGTTTCATGCTCCTACGGTTACGGTGCCCTATTGGAGAAATGTGTGAGGATAAAGAAAGACAAGAAATCATATATGAATAACTGAAGTATTCGATTTAATACTATGAGATGCGAGAAATTTATACCATGAAAGATTTTGCTGAAAACTGACAAATTGCCTCGACAGGTTGTCATGAGAGGTAAGATCATATGAACCTATCTCGCGAACCTGTCAAATTACCAGTCAGAGATATCAAAGGGGAGCAAGTGTCGTAGTATGTAGTAAAGCGTATAAAACTTACAGTTTCTCATAACATTATTCCAGGTTTATTAATTAAGATTAATTGATTGAAAACGAGTCCTACGATCATCTTTTACTCCTCGAAGGTTAATTTGATCGGGGCATCCAGTCTAAAAAAAAAAAATTCCGAAAGATTGCAAACGTCCATGCAAATAACTGATCTTAACCCTCTGGTTGTGGTACCCAGTGTCAGTGCTCTAGCCATCCGGCTAACATCCGGCTGTTATTGCAGATTTTTTTAATGACCTTCAAAGCTGAATTAAGGGCATCGTTTGACCTCCGGCAAACATGAATGGGATTGTTATCAGTCTCAGCTCTGAAATTCAATACATTCTGTGAGACACCGACACATTTTGTAAACCCATTATCAGAAACCTTGCTTTAGTTAATCACTTACAAATGATTCTTCCCGAAATGCTATGAAAATTAACTTACCTCATGTTTGAGAGTCAGGGACGTAGCGAGCATAACTGACTCCCGGGGCACGATACCTTTTTGGCGCCGCCCCCCCCCCCGAAAAACATATTAATATAATATATAGAATTAGTGTAAAGGAATATTTGGTGCCCCTCTGCGAGTGGCGCCTGGGGCATGATAGGCCCCCTTGCTCCCCCCCCCCCTCGCTACGCCACTGTTGAGAGTATACTTTAAAACCAATCCTCTTTATTTTTTACAAAAATGAGAATTGCAAATATAAAATACGGACTTATGAAATAATATACAAATTATTTTAACAAAATGTTTTCGATAAGAAAATATTTATTATAGGAAAGAAGCAGACCAAGACTGGATATACTTAAAAAAATGTCACCCATGAAGTTCTGAATAGATACGAGAGGCACAACTTTATCTATTTTTAGCAGACAAATTTTGATAAGTTAAGTTCATTTAACCTACCAAAAGCATTTTTCTTAAAGTGTGAAGATTATCAATCTTTTATTTTTTAACACTAAAAGACCGTTGCAATAAAAGTAATATCAAGGAAATACAAAATACATATAAATAAATACTGAACACATAAACTACTATTAATATATATCTATCTCTACTGAAACAGCCAGATGCCTTATTTTAAAATAAAAGTTATGTTCTTTCCAACTGCTTGCAGTTAATACTTAACTTATTACAGGTAGTAATAAACAAAATAACTTTTAAATAATTATTCAATAATTATTTTTAGAATTCGTACAACCATAAATTTAATAATTAAATACAAGAACAAACAATTAATAATCACAAGCAAAATAACATTTGCATTCTTTCAGATAATGAAAAAATAATTAATATTTCCTAAAGCTTTTTATATTCTTTTACTATTAAATAGCAGCAATATTTTAATTGTAATTATTGGTACTCAGTAATAAAATATCTTTTTCATAGTTGCCTACATCTCTTCCTTCCCCAATAGACTTTCATAGCTATATTATCTTTTTAATATATCTTATATTACATATTTTCTTCGCACAAGAAATTTCAATTGAATTTATTAATCATCCCTTCACATTTTGTTTTGTTTTGTTTTGTTTCAGCCCTTTAGATCCAGCGGTTTGATCTGTGCGTTATCTGTCAGTCAGTCAGTTAATCACGGAACTGTTAGATATATATAGATTACATAATTATAGATAACATCATCCCTTCACATTTTGTTTTGTTTTGTTTCTGAGAATTTAGGGCAGATAATGTTTAAAAAAATATTGTTAAATCAGTCAAATGATCCGTTATAAATTTACACAAGTTGTTAAATCGTCCAAATTACAGATCATTAAAATTAAGGCTACGAATATGCTATGCGAGTTCGTATATATGTAGCTCAGATGAAACTAGCGAAAAAAGTATATTTTGAAAAATTGATTGCAAGTGTATCATTTGAAAGTGTCTAAAGTCAAGGAAAAGTGGAAAAACCGAGTATTGAATTCTTAATTAAAAGTTTAAAACCCACCAATATGATAGTTCGAGTGTTAATCTATGAAAAGCTTAATTTTCTTGTCATTTACAAAAAAAAAAAAAAAATTGTAGGTATAATTTTTATTTATAAATAATAGATGGCAGCACTATACAGTAAAACAGGATTGATGTTTAACATGAAGCTACAGCTTCTGGTAGCTTCATGATGTTTACATTCTCTTTCGATAATGTTAAATTGAGCATAAAATCTGGAACCATAAAATCTAGAAAGTTCCTTGAAGGTAAATTATGAGCATTAATTAAAATCAATCAGAAGAGATTCGAAGGAGTATAAAAAATAAGTATTTGTGAAAATTCATATTACAAATGAAATAACAAAACAAAACACTAATGTTAATATCACAGCCCTCTACCTACAGGTAGAGAAATAAGTAATTGGAAGAAAAAATTCATACATCTGGTGTAATCCATCCTCCGACCTTAAATTGTAAACCAGTTGCATAAGTCTGAACATGAAAGAATCAGAGGATCAATAAATTTATATTACTGTTAATTACATATCTGTAACTACTTACATAAGAGATATGGTAAAATAATTTTTGAACAGAAGTTTGTAGCAGGTTTATAAATATACAGTGGTACCTCGACTTACGAGTGTCCCGACTTACGAGTTTTTTTAGATATGAGCTGTCTCTCAGCCATAGGCGTACAGGGCCTCCCAGAGACTTTACGGGGCCTGGGGCAAACTTCTGTTGGGGGCCCCAAGAAATATGATTAATCGAATTATTATTTTTTATTTTTTGGGGGACCCCTTTTTTCAGGAAATTATATTGAATTTTGAAGTACGGTACAAGTTTTAGAATTTTCTTTCGGAGAAAATCTAATAAATAAATTTTTAAAAAAATTTTGGGGCCACTCCGGCAGTAGGGGGCCTGGAGCGAAGTGCCCCAGTTGCCCCCCCCCCCTCTGGGCGGCCCTGTAGGCATAGCGTGCTCCTAACTTTTTTTGGGGGAGGGGGGGGGGGCACGAATTGAATTCAGTTAGGGCCTTCCTCAGCACATTGACTGCCGGACGGTCTTTGAAATATGAAATATTATGATTTTTTTTTGATTGAATAACAATAGTATGGATGTTTGAGTAGTATTAAAAAGTTATACAATGAGAAAAATAAATATAATATAAATAGAATGAGAAAAAAAAATATAGCATCGAATTTTTGTTATGGATCATATTATAGTTAAAAGCTATGTTAAGACTAAAGACATAATCGGAATCTTCAGTTTCACAGTTTGAAAAAGCGAAAAAAAATCAAATTTCTAAAAGTTTCTACAATTTTCCGATTTTAACTGCACTTCTATTAACATTTTAATTTATTTCAAGTTAAGTTGTGGGGGGGGGGGACGTGCCCCTCCCCAACTTAAGTTCCCCACCAAACCCCCATCAAATTGCGGGGTTTTTTTTTTTTGGGGGGGGGGGATTAATGGCAATTCTATTCATTTCAATGGGGAAAATTTATTTGACGTACGAGTAATTCGAGTTACGAGCTCCGTTACGGAACGAATTAAACTCGTAAGTCAAGGTACCATTGTAATTAATTACCTTACAATCTGTTGGCCACTGGAATAAAATGTTCAATGGGTTGATCCAGAAGAAAATAGTAAAGTGCGTTTTTTTTCTATATTAATAAAGAGACAAGGGGATGTCGAGATCATCACGTGACCGTAACGCATCCGGGAGGACCAATCCTCAAAAAAAAAAATGGCCGACAAATATACAGGAATCGGTGTAATTTTTTTCTCATGAAAGTACATAAATGTTACATATTTGGAAAGAGCTTCGAAAACTGATAATTTTTTCTGCGTAACTTATTCTGTTAATTCAATAGTTTTAGAGATATTTTCATTCTAAAATCACTCACTGCTGAGAAACCAAATCATCTGGTGCAGTGGTGCTGCCATCTGTCGGCAGCGACGGGAATGAAAATTGAAAGGAATTTATTCACTTGAATTTAATACATTTGTAGGCTTTTTTTTTCTTTTGTGGGGCCCGAAGTACATAAATATGTTACACGGATGGCTTGAGCGTAGCTAGGCGAAGCCCGGCTAGTTCTAAATAAAACAGTTGATACTTTTTGAAACTTGTAGGAGACTTGCATCTTGAGTAAATAACTGATCATTTACGTTATTTTGGGCTTATGAACAAAATACGGTTTCCGAATAAAAAATTACTATGATGGCTTTAATCCAAAAGTCCTCTCATTAGTTTTGTTATAAGTATATAAATTTAAATCTGATTGGAAAGGTGTTTTGTGAAATAATTGTGTTTCTAAGTCTTGCGGAGAAGCAGATCAATATAACCTAGACATTTCAAGAACCTCACCTCTATCTAAAAGGGAAAAATAAGCATATCTGAAAATAAACTCTCGTATCCTAGATCTTACTTCTCGATTCTTTATACTAACCAATCATCTTTCACTTTCTGCAAAAGGTACATTCCTATGCAAAACCTACATTGAAGGGGTTGACCCATTGAACGTTTGTTCGGATACTTATGCTGAAATCAGTGGCGCAACCAGAGGGGGGGGGGCAAGGACCCTTGTTCCCTTCTGGTTAAATGGTCCTAAAATAAAATGAAGAAAATACTAGAAAATATTCCAAAAAATATTTTATAGTGAAAATTAATTTTTTTATTTATGTTGTGTCATGTCTTCTATTTCCACACTACTTAGGAATTAGAGGCCACATAAGGTGGGAAAATTCAATAGATCTCGGGAATCACGGCCGCTGTGAACACGAGGCGAACGAAGTACTGCTCGGACAGACCAATAGTTCCAAGCAGAAAGTTGCCATTGATTGAGTTTCGAAGTATGACAAAACGATATAACCAAGCACCTATAACTTACTAAAAATATCTGCAAAGCATTTTCGTAACAACGTGCGTCAGTGAAAGGTCATTTTCTACCTTACACATTTTGATCTGAGAAGTGCAATGCTGGCTGTTCAGATTACCGACGACGCGAACAAGAGGTGTTCGTGTCGTGTTTGTGTAACCAATGGCTGCCCATATCATCACACCAGGTGCAGGACCCGTATGACGATATCGAATGCAAGCAGGCCACGTGCGTTCTCCTCGGTTCCTTCAGACACGGATACGTCTATCATGATGCTGCACGCAGAACCGGGACTCGTCTGAAAAGACGACATGGTGAACCCTCCTGTATCCAGTTCTGTCGTTGGGCGCACCACCGTCGTCGCGCGTCTCTATGCTACAGTGTCGGGAGGCCGCAATAATGGTCGCCGTGCAGACAGTCCGTGCTGCTCCAGACGTCGTCGCACTGTCCGTGCGGAAACAAGCCCATTGCCTGACTTAAGGTCCGTGATGTGGCTGTACGATCCTGCAAGGATGAACTGACAACATGTCTATTTTCTCGTGCGTTAGTGGCGGGAGGCCGTTGAGATCCTGCATGGCGTTCAGTATGACCCTCCTGAACCCACCTGTCGTGAACCCTCACTTCTCTTAACCGAGGTTCACTTAGGTTCTTTTCTATGGCATAGGGACAAATGAGGTAGTGCAATAACAAGTCGTCACTGTACAAGACGAACATAAATTTATTTACAGTTGAACATTTAAACAGTTTCACACTTAACATAAAAATTACAGAGGACTGGGCACGAGGTGGGCAAGCCTACAATATCTTACCAGACCTCGGCTGTACTACTACTCTAATCTAGTTACCGATTAATTAATTCGCTGGAGGCGAGACGAGCCTGCTTTATCTTGCCAGGCCTCCTAACATTACTCTCAGAGATGCTCTCTCTCTCTGTCTCAATTCTAATTAACGAATAATTACTAACTAGAGGTGAGACAAGTCTACATTTACCTCGCCAGACCTCCGATTCCTAGCATAGACGCTCTCCTTCTCTTACTTTCTTACTGACTCCCCGCAATCCCAAGCACCCTCTTGGGATCAACGCCCCCGCAGCCAATCCTTTGATTGGTAGAGGGGTGGGGGGGGGAATCACGGGGTACAATATTTTCACTTTATCTAGCTCTCCGTTTTCAAACATTACACTACACCATCAATTCCATATTCGTATGACAGTCGTTGGATTCCGACCAATGCGAGTAGAAATATCGCGGAACGATAAACCGCACTCTCGATAGGCCACGATCTTGCCGCTATCGAATTCCGACACGTGCTGGTAGCCGTTTCTCCTTCTTATACGAGGCATAACACGATCTTCTCACAAACAACCAACATTCAAATGCGATATATCCCAGCATCTTCTTTCATGCGAATTTGACGTGTGTATCATCCCTCCTTCATGGTGTTGCAATTTTAATGGCCAGCAGTGTATATACAAAGAGAGATTAATGTAACAACTACTGAGGTAATTCAAGAGCTTTTTTTTTAAAGAAAAGAAAACTGGATTTTATTCTTTAAATAAAATTTTATGATCACTTTGCATTTAAAATATTTCTATCCTTTAAACTCGGCTCCCCCCAAGTTTAAATCCCCAATGCGCCACTGGTTGAAATTAATTTTCTAAAATCTTCAGCGAAGGCTTTAACTCTTCGGTCATTGAAAAAGCTGTCAAAAAATTCAGTCTCTCCGCTACGATGCCGACTCTCTCATCCTTAAAAAAGTCGCAGAGTTTTAATAGGTTAGTGGCCCTCCCCTTTTACCCACCCGTATGTTTTAAATTAAAGAACATCATCTCGCATCAGTTTAAAAATTGTATTTAAACCCGTTATAGCATCGTGGCCTATAACATCCAAATTTAAAACGAGACTCGTAAATACCAGAAAAGACCAGAGACTGCATTTTTAATTTAAAGTCCTTTTATTGGACTACTAGATTATATATTATATACACTTTTTACAGCAATCTACCTACTGAGAGATATACACTGCAAAAACTAGTAGTGAGGGCTAGTCTCATGACTAATTACACAGCCTCTCTATGGAGCAAATCTCTCGCAGGCCGTTTAATCGTACGGACTGACTAAAAGCCAACCGTCCGTTCGTCTCTCTGAAGTCGATCTCCTCCAGCATCCCAGGAGTCGCTCTTTTTATTACCATGTTTTATTAACTTGCTTTCTTGTTTGTTTGTGTGTGTTTGTCCAGTACAAATCTTGCAATCGATTTTTAACTAACTTCCCGACTAGATAGACATTTGAAACTTTTAGAATAGCTCAGAACACGATCACAATGCATTTTTTTAAATACTTTTAGCCATCTTCAAGCAGAGTTAAATTAATTTTCAATTATTTTCAGTTAATTTTGTTTTGTAGACTGGTGCAGCCATCTATTGGCCGGAACGGGAACGAAAAGTTATATTCAATTAACTTCATTTTCTTTCAAGTTGATGGGATAATTCATCAAAAAAAATTTTCTTTAAGTATTTATTAATACATAGAACTGTCAAGTTTATATGATTCAACAGAAAATTTTTAAACATGGTATATAAAAAGTTCTTTTTATCTTGTAATTATATCTGCTCCTTTTCTAAAACCGCCGAGAACATTCTCTCTAGAACTTCCACGCTGAACGTGCGGTTTTCCACCTGGTCAACACCTCCTAAACGAACGTTCGTTTAGGAGGTATTGACCTGGTCCGCTCTGATTCCTATCGACGGCAGGGTTGCCAGATTTGGCTAATTTTTGGCTAATTTTTGGGAAAGTGGGAATTTTCGTATATTCCTTGTTTGTTTTCTTTTTTTTTTTTTCATATTTTCTGGCGGTTCTACATTTTTATTTTCCACATTTACCTTTAATGGTGGCAACATTAATTTTCCCTGAACCAAAACAAACAATCGCGGCCGGTCACGTTCACGTAATGTTCTTATCTTAGAACTTTGTTAGGGTTGAATAGGAGGTGAAATGCAAATTTATGTTGATTCTTCATATATATATAATATATATAAATATAATAGCAAAATAAAATAGTACGTTATTTACGTAAGGAAAACCTGAACAAATTGAAAGTAAGAAATAGCTTACATTTGTTGCCACCAGAGGGCGCCACTAGTCATTTTTGGAATTTGGCTATTTTTGGCTAATTTCAGGAAGCAGTTTGGCTATTTTCACTGAAATCAGTCTGGCAACCCTGATCGACGGGCGCTTGTAATTACTCGCTGGAAATACACCTTTCCGTTGGTTATTATGGGACTTCCGCTGTCCGGTATAGTGTTCCCGATTAGTGGAGATAACTTCCTGTCCGCATTTGCTCCATCCAGAACGCTATTCTGAAACATTATACAGAAAGACCACACACGCACATTTCTATATAAAAAAAAATATTTTAAATCTCTCCACGATATCGTACTGTCGATGAACTTCGATTTATCGCACCTCGCGGCAGTTGTAATTTATAATAATATATTGGTCCTATATTTGTCAAACTAAACGTGCTCTTGATACACGCATGAAAGAGCATTTCTAGGTACGGTAAAAATCAAAAATCATCTAAATCAATGAGAGTCAAGCACTCCTGGGAATGCGGACATAAATTTAAAATTTCTGACTCGAAAATTATTCATAATATTATAATATCGCTTCTGAATTATATTTTCTTGAATACTTCGCTATTTATAATACTTTCTCCGTTTTAGTCAACGACATACCCATATTATCTTTGTCTACTACTTGGAAATATTTTTGCATGTAACTGTTTTTATTCCCTAATCATTTAATATTATTTCTATAATTCTTAATCCCTTCCATTATTTCGCCTTCTTGGTTCAATTTCCCGCCTTTTCCCAATTTTTCTTCTTTGTCTGTTAGCGTCGTTAACGGGTGTGTCTCATGAGTGGTCATAAAATGGTCCCTTCTTTCGGATCCATCTTTTCCCTTGCGAGCGTCCCGCCACCTCCTTCTTCTAGAATTTCCGGTTTTTTCCCCTTTTTATATCAAAGAGTGTCAATGATCCTCGCATTTGTGTACTGTTCATAGCGACAATCACATCTAATGTTCCTCGGCCTGACGATGAAATTGTAGGTCTACATTGATATTTTATGCTTGAACTGAAAATCTGTTTGCTCGATTAAATATCGGTAGAATTTTCGATGTCAACAAACTATTCCTTTATGCAAAATTGTAAACCGCATTGTTTGACGTCATTTTGCCTTGTATATCAGACGCTCACTTTCGCGACTACTTCATTTTGTTGAACACGAGTATGTGATAGAAGTGAGTATAGCATACAGTAATACTCCGAAGTTACACGATAGGTGGAACCGACGAAAGATCGCGTCTCGTTGCTTATCGCCGATAACGTGCAACACAGCTTATTTATTTACTTTTTCAATAAAATAAGAGTATGAAGAAATTTATAAATAAATACAACTTACTTGTAAATTATCTGGTGATGGTTTTTATCATCGCCAGGGAAAACCGCCTTTTTATCATCTTTCCTCTTTCTCGAAAAACTTGGAACATTCTCGATTCTTTTAACCTCTTAACGATCGCATAACTTTCAAGAAAACGGTAATAAAAGTGCCTATTTTTTTCCCCGGAGGATTCCAATTATTTCTTGATCTGCCACATCTAATTTTAAAAAAAAACCTATCCCGAATTACATTATAAATAGGTTGGTGCTGCCATCTGGTATGTAAAATAAGAAATAAAAAAATTTCAGGGTAAATTAAATGGATTGTTTTAATCTTTTTGGCGTGTTACTTTTAAACACTGCAGCCCGGAAATATCACGGGCACGAGAAATAGAAGGCAAAACCTTACCCCGTAATTTTGAAGGGAGCGAGAAGGAAGGGGTTAATATACCCAATTTCCGGATTCGCCGTTCCCACGATCGGTGCTTGCGGTTCACTCCTCTAGATAGCCAGAGGGAGCCTTTTACATTCTACCAACTGGACAGCCTGCTCGGAACAATCGAAGGGGTCATCAATAGTACTTCCCTAATTGGGAACCTGGAAACTAAACGATGCTCCGCTGTCCGCTTGCCATGGGGTCTCGATTAGAGTAAACGAATTTCCGGTCCTTGCCGAAAGCTCTCCTGGTAAAGATCACACACAAGACCACACACGTACACTCATTAAAAAAATATACATTTCTTCACTTCTTCACCACATCATAGTATATAAGATGTTCACTTTCGCCGAAGTTTGACGACTACTTCATTTTGCTGAACACGAGTACGCGATCGAAGTGCGTATTGCATACTAGCATTTTTCATTGACTAGTTGTTTTTGTTAATGATCAATAAATGTTATTGCTTTGTAAACAACCTCCTGATTATTGAGTCATATTGGGGAGGATATTTTCTTTCCTTACCTCTCCATTGTTTTATGGAAAGATGACGTAATCATAGCCAGAAAGACTGTGGTAGTGAGACTGATTTCCAAGAGTCATACACAAGTATGTAGAAACCTGCAAACCATGGAGCACATATTATCGTGTTTATCGTGATTACCGTCACCAACATTTGAAAAGAACTTCTGGTAATGTTCTGTGTATTTTAAGGTTTCTTTTAAGTTTTTTTTATGTTCTACTTTTCACATCTTTCATCATTTTATTTTTTTCCACAGACTTTTCTGATATTTCAATATTGTCAACTGCAGGAATAATATCTCGGATGCCATCTTTAGTTTCCTCCATTAGTTTATCTTCAAGTAATGTTTTGTCACAAGTTTGTCACGAACTGAAATTTGAGCTTTTTTTTGCGCCAAGTAATTTCTATTCAAGGGAATTTTAAATTCCTTTAGGTTCCCTAGAACAAAGGGTCTCTTATTTGAAGATTAATACTTTCGAGTCCTTATAACGAAGGGCAAGACCTGAAGATGAATCTCTTAAATCAAGGTATCCATTATGGAAGATACTGTATCACATTTGTTAACCTTTAAGGTCGTGATCCGACAAATCATTATCTTGTAGAAGTAATTATAACTGTAGAACCAACTCTTATTTACATCTGGTTTATTGACACATTAAAATCTTGGTTAAATAAATCATTTACAAAGTTTCGTTCCGACGAACGTTAATACACTCGTGAGAGCCGAGCTCATTATTCAAAGTCCGTCCGAGACCCTGTCTCTCCGTACGTGTGTCGACCCTTCAACAGTCCAAGTCTATTCTCTCCCATTCGTTACCGGCGTCTGTATTTATCCATTCTTCTCAGCGCCTTCTCGAACCATCCATGACGAATTTTCTTTCCTGCCGACTTTTCCAAGGTAAAAGCGCGCCGCTAATGGATTTCACAAATCATTCTAAATGATTTGTGTCCTTTTAACTATTGTCGCACTTCTCCAAAGGTGTATATCGTTCGACACCTGTTTGCGTTTCTTTTGGGCTCATTGAAGACGCTATTACTCACGTTCATCAATTCCACTTAAGAATGGGAGACGAGAGTCTGACAACATTGAAAGAGCAAAAATCCACTTATGCATCAGCATTTTTCTAAACTTTCAAAGAGAAATAATAATCATTTATTTGTCAATGAAAAGATACTTCGGCAGAAATGAAGAATAACTCTTCATTAACCTTAAAATTTTCTTTAAATTTATGTATGGAGATATTTTAAATTGGTTCTCCATTTACGCATCTGCTGACTGAAAACCATAAAAATTTTCAACAAAAAAAAGATGAGAGAAAAAGCGAGCCCTAAATTCGATACACGGTCATCTGATCATAGATAAAGAATTAAGAGCCCTATAGTAAATCTATTATTATACATTTCATTATCAAGAAGTTCGATGTCTGATACCATAAAAGTAGGTAAATGTAGATTTCCAACGTACCCAGCAACTATGGACTTTGCTTCCGCTTACAGTTTGGGCTCACCAGCATGGCTAGGGCAACAATTTCTCCGAGGGACAGAATTTTAAAACCGAAATCACTCTTAAATTGTTTCTGATGACTGACAAATAGCAGTAAATACAGCCCACAATGAATAGAACCAAGCGTCATCCACGTTTGTGGTGCAAAGGTGTTTCCAACCTACCCAGGAGCTATGGACTTCTGTTTCTCTATTATTTTGAACATCCCAACATGGCATAGTCGACAAGTAAACTGTGGAAAGAAATTCTAAACGAGGGACTAACACAAATTTTTACTGGTGTATGACAAACTGCAGCCAATACAACAACAACAACAACAACAAAGCGTCATCTACATTTTGTTATGCTAGGTATATCTCCATCGTACCGAGCTGCTATGGATGGTGGTTTCGCTTATATTTTCGACATCCAGTATGTCATAGCCGACAATTACACGGAGGGAAAGAATTCTGAGAGCGGAAGGACTAAATTTCAACTGGTGACTGACAAATTGCAGTCATTCCAGTCCACAAAGAAAATAACCAAGCATCATAACGTTTTGCATCGCAAATTTTAAATTGCTAGAAAATCATAAAAATGTTTTAATAAACCCTAATTAAAAGGTTTTTTAATACGAAGATTAGCATCTTTAGCGTACCCAGAAAACATGGGTTCGAGGCCTAACATAAGTAGACCAGATAACTTGAATGTGTGGTGGTGTACGCCTCTGTTAAGAATATTGTTCCTTTCTCTAGAGAAAATTTTGATCACATACAGGGAATTAAATCCAATAAATAGTCCATGGCTGGCCACATGATCGCCTTTCGGTTAATCGGAAGAAGTTGGGGCTGCCACCAACTTGGCGATTATTTACTTCCTGTTATGACGTATTCCCTTTTTCTTCATATTTTTTAGATTTTTGCCAAATTGGCGATAAAATGCCAAATAGGGGTTGTGTTCGTTCAATGCTTTTCAGTTAGCCGTTTATTGCTATGTTGGTTAAAGATGTCGTTTCTAAATATCAGGGGAGGATTTTGGATATTGTTAGATGTAGATTTTCGCAAGAGAGACTTAAGGGGGGGGGTACAGAAGGGGTTGTAAATGACGCACTAGTCCATGGTTTCTTACATTCGGATCGGATAATATTATTTGATTTTTTGTGGGATAAGCTTTGTTCTACTTACCTCTACAGCCAGCGGAAGCTTTTTTTACTGTACTACAGCCAGCGGTACGTAGCGAAGCCAGCGGTACGTAGCGAAGCCAGCGGCTGGGGATTTTCTGTAATATTTTTGGACGGATGCGGAACGGAGCGTAGCGGAGTGAAGCAAGGGTATCTGAGCGAAGCGAAGATCCCGTGTGCGCCTACGAGTTTCATAAAGCCAGCAGTAAGTTTGTATTTCAATTTATTTGTTCTTTCTTGGTCACCACATTTGTTTACATTTCGCAGTTTAAGCCTAACAGGTCTCCGAACGGGATTTTGGCGCCAACTTTTCGTCAAATTGGCGATGGCACCGTGTATTGGGAATTAACCAAAATGGCGGACTCAGAAACGCAAATTTGGCGACTTTTTAAAAAAAATCGCCAAAAAGTCGCCAACCGCCCCATCTTCTTCCGATTTACCCGGCTTTCCATCAAGGATTCCCTGAAACTTTTACGGAAATATTGTGCTCCCTTATTTTGTAAATTCTAAAACCGTCCCTGTTCCTAACGGGTCTCACTCGGAAATGTTTTTGTTTACAGTTTTGAAGCAGAAACAATAGAAAATATTTTCATTCATGAAACAATTAACAGAAACAAATAAATACAAACGAAGGAAAAATTATTGTTGTAATGATTTATTGTTGCAACAGAGAAGGTGAATAATTGTTCTATTTTCTCTCATTCTCTAATAAAACTTCAAACGTGAAGGTTGTTTAAGAGAGCTATTTTTGTTATTTCAAAACTTTGTGACTTAGCTGTTTAGAAAAGAAGAAAAAACAAACTAAAAACTGAGAAATGAATTTCAAATGCAGCGCCTTGAAATGCCTGTAAGTATATCTAACATCTTTCCTTTTTTTATTCTTTTTAAACTTTAAATACGATTCATGGCTAGAAAATGGGTTGCTGAAGATTGTTATATTATAGGTATTTTTAGTATAGGAATATACAAAATCATTCAGTTAACCTATGTTTCCAAACGTTAATTTTCTCCTTTCGTTGAAAAGAAATGGCATATTTATTTCGGGGAAAATGTGCAAAAATTAGGAGTTATGGAGATAAAACATGATTAGGATGTTGGATTTGAGCAATAACATTTGACAAATCAAAAGATAGACAGTCATAAATTTTTGCATTATTTCAAAATCAGTCTTTAAGACTTCAGCGGGCGCGCCCGTGTACAGAGTGCAACATTTTCGTAATTTTGAATGGTTTGTTTTTGCATGTAAGGTTTGAATAATCTAAGCAGTTTCTATTTATAGCTACACCCTTTCTAATGCAGGTCTGATTTTCTGACCCTTGTATTCCTTTCCATTCATTGATGGTCGTGATTTAACCGTGGTAAACCAGCGATTATACTGGATTACAATACTATAAAAGCAGGAGTTGATGTACTCGATCAAACGTGCAGCTGTTACACGGTATCCCGCATATCACGAAGATGGACAATCTAATTATCTTTTAGGTTTTTGGACATAATAGGAATCCATTCGCAAGTTGTCCTTAGATCCAATAAACCGGACAGTTTTGAAATAAGGCGATTGTATCTGCATTCTTTGGTCTTTAATTATAAATATATCTCAGTATTATAAACATTTTATATCTTGCCATAAAACGCTGAATTATTTTTTTCAATTTTAGAAAAAAGGTTATTACAAAAGGAATAATCAAGGTTGAAAGAGACGTTGCACTTTGTGCCTCGCACGCCTGCTGGTGTTCTAAAAATTGGCACGTCCGCTGAAGGGTTAAATTAGTAAACTCATACAGGTGAGATGCATTTTAGAACAACTAATTAAATATAATCATAGCTACATATACTTATTAAATACACATATTTATTTGACATTTGGGTTTAAACAACGTCCTACTATTTTTTAATGCTAAATACTGATACTTGCACAAAGCGAATAACGATGTATAGCAAAACAAATGCGATACTATGCAATAGTTTTCCATACATGAAAACTGTTTAAACAAAATTAAAATGCTTATGGTCATGACAAGAAGCTTCACAATTTGCTAAAAATATTCAAATTTGAATAAAAATTCACATCATGAATCAGTAACATAACTGGTTACAGTATTTCCCCTATTCCCTGTATTATTCTACACAATCTCGTAAAATGCAAAATAATACATCATTAATGTATACTCGTACGACATTGTTCTGAGAAACAAAGTTAAATTTAATGTGAATAAAAGAATAAGAAATACTACTTTAAAAATCGAAACATCGCCAGATAATCTTCAAGAACTTATTTTTGCTGCGCCAAATCTTATTTTACGTCACATAACAAATTATAAAAATTGAAGCAACTTTTTATAATGAATTTTAATTTTTGCATTAGGGGGATCTCATTTCCTTTAACCGGTTATCATTTAAGTTTCCAGATATCTGAACTGAAACATCATGCAGTTTGTCGGCCGTTGTAGCCAAATGAGATCGTCATTTCGATCTGATGATTGGTAGAAATGTCCTTCCTCCCTTTAAACATTTCTTATATGGTTCAATTTGTGAAAAATTATGAATTTAATGAAGGTTTTAAAGCTAATAGGACAGTTAAATGCCTCTCAATTATCGCCAATTCAAATATTAAATGAATATTTTTCCAGAAACCAAAAATAGTCTGATAAAGTTCTTTAAAGAATACATTTTTTAAAATTATGCTTTTGCATATCTGTATGTAATGAATTAATTTAAAGAAAGATACATGAATTCATAAAGTAATCGAAGATGGGAATTTAAATCGACGTATTCATAAACTGGTGATGATTCTTTCTGTAAGATATTTAATATATATAAATGTAGATGGCAGCATCTGTGAACAGAAGTAAATAAAAAGTTTATCAGCCATGAGGTAAGCTAGCTGTAGTAAGCTAGCTGAGGACATGCCTGCAGTAACGATGTAGAGTTTGATTGTCTATAGTTATCTCAATTCATCCACCTAAATAATAAGGCTTATGAATATTAAGTCATCGACAGTATCTTAAATGGTGTCAGAAGTGGGATACCGTCCACCGATTTCATAGGGGTATTGTGTGATGTGTATTTTGCGAGATTGGGAAGCAAGACGGATGCTGATGAGTCGCAGCCTGGATTTAGGGCTCTAATTTAAACCAAAATTCTTAAGTATGTAGGCTGGCTCTTCAGTATCCACCTCATTCCTAAACTTTCAAAATACGTTTCAAGCAATACCTTCTTTGGAAATTTACCGCCAGTTTACGAAAACATTCGAGGCAAATTCCTTTTTCGGCCACTTATTGACTTCCTTTATCACTCTCTCTAAATTAATTCAATGCATAAACGCATACAAAGATATAATTCAAAGGAAATATATCTTTCAAGTGAACTTTATTAAAATGTTATTAACATTTTGGAGATATACTCTTTTAATATTAGATTTTCAGATAATGGGCAGCCATATAACCTCAAATTCGCCTCTCTAATTAGCTTTGAAACTTAATAAAATGCGCCAGTTTTTACAAAAGATACATTTAAGAAAAGTTTAAATGAAAACAGAACGTTTCTGAAATTATAAGATCAAAATGACTATCTCATTCGGCGACAGTTGACCACAAAATGCCTGATACATCGGCTTAAATATCTGGAAACCACAATTTAATCATTTTTCTCTCGCCAAGTTTCGATTTATCTTAGAGAAACTGAATGAAATTACATTATTAAATGGGATTTAAAAAATTGTGCTCAGTCAATCAGGCGTCAGGTAAAAGTTCTAATAAGAACTAACACTTTGAATTTCGTATTTTTATTCACAGCAATTTTTTATGATTACTTATAATGATCCAGAATATTTGTCAACACAATCAATTTTGATGCTCTATAACTAAATGTCCTAGCGTTGAATTTATGGGAAGTTCTTTAGTCTCATGGAAAATGCTTGTAGATTGCAAAAGCATATAAATATTCTACTTCTAACATGTTGCGTAAGGTCTAAAGTAGAGTTTATACTCCATATGTCATAGGAGAGTATCCATGCAAACTTTGGGGCAGATCGGTTCAAAGAACAGGCAACCAATATTCCAGCTTTAATTTTAGAGATAATTAATATAAACTCATTAACAGACATAATTAATTAATATGAAGAGTATCGAGTTTTCTGATGTAGTACTTAATTTTTTTAAATCTCCTTTGGTCAGATTCGGGTGCTCTGAAGCTACCGAAAAGATTGAAAAAAGAACTAAAGATGATCTACGAAGGCAAAAAATATTCGATAAGTAAGTATACATTAATTTGGTGATTTGGTATCCTTACATAATATCATTAATATTTTGTAAACTCTCTTATTTACCCACAAAAATTTTTACCGTTATACCTTTGGCTCTCCAATTAATGCTCTTAAAAGTATATAGGGAAAAGTGTAATTTACAGAAAAATTAAAGTTAGGTTAATATTCCTCGATATCAAAATTTACTGTTTTCTAGAGCAACCTCAACCGCAATTGCAGTTATCATTCAATAAAAATTGGAGTAAATGCCTTTAGAATTATACTTAATTAATGACTATACTTAAACACGAAAATGACTTTTATACGAAAATTTTCGCACTGCGGAATTTTCGTATACCCTGGGAATAAGATCTAAGCAAAAAAAAACTCAGTGATAAAAGATAAAAAATAAAACGCTATTAACGTGATTATGTGGTTAAATGCACCTAGGTATCCGAGAGGAGAATCTGGCATTTTGTTGCCCTTGGCCTCCAAGTAAGTCGCCATTTTGATCTGATAGGGCATGTTCACATAGAATCCGTCAGTGTCAGCGTTACTCGTATTGGAATATATTTCACCACTTACAAACCTCCAAACGATTAGCTCGAAATTGTTAAGGTCTGTGATTGGTTTAAAATACGTCTATATGATAACGCTGACGCTGACCGATTCTATGTGAACAGAACCTTCCTCTTTCAAGAGAAAGTACACTACTCAAAGAGAAAGGTGTTCCTTTTTCTTTGAGATTTATTCTTTAAATGACCTGTTTTTGTAGAAAGTAATATATTTCAGAGATATCTTAAAGATCCCCAGAGCCTAAATTCAAATTTAAATGCCTATTTACACCTCCAAATTCTAATTATACCTCCAGTAAAGTATTTTAAGCATAAATAGTTCGCTTGAGAGTTTTTTCTTTGAATTTTTCATTTGCATGTAAGTACGACAGGGCCCGATTTAGAAAATTCTTGACTATAGGCACAACTCGGGATGGGGCCCCCCTAACACTGATGTGGGCATAAAATTTCCAAAATTAAGACACAAATAAAAAAATAATAATAATGAATCATTGTAAAGTACCATTTTACCAAGAATTGGCTATTTTAAGCGTAGAAGCCTAGAACATTATCAAATAACAAAAAGCAATGCAACATATTAACTTCATCATTAAAACACCAATACAATGCAACCAGAAAACTTATTAATCCCTTATATACACTATAACATACATATGATGAACTATACATACAACTATAGATATGATGAACTAATCAATCAATCAAATTTGAAAGGATATATAAAAAAATTGCTATTAAAAAAAGTAAAAAGAAAACTGAATTGGGAATTTTTTTCTTTTCTCCTTTTAAAATTAAAATTTTTGGGGACCCTTAACATTTGGGGGCCCCTAGGCCCGGGCCGACTGGGCCTAATGGAAAATCAGGGCCTGAAGTACGATGCGTATCACCTTGGAGAGAAAGATAATTGGAATTGTAAAATACCTGAAATAGGGAAATTTTAACACCGATGTTTTGCAGACTGGCAATAAAACAACAATGAACGTAATTGCGAAACGTTATGCATTTGTGAGATGGGGAAACGTGATGAAAACTCATGGTAACCTGAAAATTTAGAAACTCCAATAAGTGGCTCGCTCTGAAATCCAGAATGGTGAAAATGAGTCGAAATATTCGGATATTTTGAACTGTGACGAACCAACCAAAAATGTTATAATCAGAAGTTTTCTTTATTCACAGAGGAGTCACTTTTCAAAATAGTGAGAAACAATTCTTCCCGTTTCTTGTATAAGGAATAACGTGTAAAAATTGAAGTATTTAATTTACCTTAAAATAATCCTTTATTTTGACCATAATTCGGCAAAAGCTTGAATTCTTCATGACCTATGATTAATGGGGGGACCTGGCATGTGATCTAGAACAGATTGAAACCCCCACTGTAAGCTCATAAAAGTTTAGCGTTCGTTAGTAAAAGACGATGTAACTTAATCTTTTGGTAGATAATAGTGCAGTTAATTAATTTTTAACAAAAATCAGTTACAGCATCGAGTTTTTTTTAGATTAAAAAAAGTAATGAAGAGAATGTACTTAAATTTCTTTTTGAGACTAAAATTTTAACTGGGAGAGAGATTGACAATGATCAAAATATGAAACTCGAGTGTAAAAACTTTTTTGAGGGAAAATAATTCGCAGTTGGGTCAATTGCCAGAAAACATCAAGAAACAAGATACAGGCATCTATAAATAAAATTGATATGATTTTTATTTTTAAATTAATCATTTCCGAATGAAAGTATAACGAATATTTGCTTCCTTTTCAGGTGTAGATATTGTAGCGTACTGGAAATATGGTCTTATTTTTTCCAGAGACCCCACAAGAGCTTGAAACACAGCTGCGTATTTTTCAAGGAATGTGTTGTTCGGTTCCACCAGTTCGGAACACGTGGGGGGATTAAAAACCGTTTTCCTCACAGATGCAGCCACTAAAGCTGTCATCTTAACGTTTCTGCAATGTAATAAAGTTCGGCGTCTAAGAAGAGCTGTCAGCCGATAATCTGTTGCCCCTCCATCCCTTCTGAAAATCCAGACACTGGAGAGAGACGCTTGAGACCGCAGGCGGTGCGGATGTGTGTTTCGGCTCCGTACGTTGTGAATATGCACGGGATTTTAATTGAATATGTTGTACCGTTTAAATGTTAATTTTTGTTGTTAATAAATTGTTGAGTTTTCGCTTTAAAAATTTGGTCTTCGCTTTTAATTAGAACTCTGTCTTTCTTTGTTATGGATCCCATGGTGGTAATTTTTAGCAACGCCTCGGAGAGAATAGCCTTACCTACTTACAGTGACGCCACAATATCATTGCGCCTTGTTTGAGAGTGAAGTAGAAGCAACATTCTCCAAAATGGATCGCCCCAAAGCTATGATTGACACCGCTCAGCAGTGGTTCTGTGATCAGAAAACGTTTTTGCGACAAACTTGGTTACGGTTGCTGCGGGATGAGGAAGCAGACATGACGGACGTCGAACCGTACCTCATTCAAGTCAATGAATGTGGATTAATTTTTAGGACTCTTAGCATAAAGGGCAAAGTGAATGTACTGTAACGTATTCCTGCGATAAGTGCCAAAAGCAAACACTTTAGGTTAGCGTCACAGGTTACGTGTAAGGCAGACAGCTTAACTAAAATCGAGACTTTTAAGATTAATGAATTACACTTTTATTTAACAATCACACGGTTAAGCCGCGATCTAATTTTATATAGTACACAGTGAAGTACGTAGAAGTCGGAGTAGTTCGAGGAATTTCTGGAACAACCTCTCGAGGTAGGGACACACTGACGCTGTAGCGAGATAAACTGCCTGTCAGGTCACGGAAGAAATAGCCGTCGAATTCAGTCCTTTAGCGAAAGATGTAGCTCAGATGAGATTGTATCTCCGCAGATGAAACGTGGATTAACACAGAGTTTTAGTCGTCTCGACACACACTCTTCCACTGGAAGCTAGCAGCTTCTCAGAAATAACAAAACTGGGGAGATCAAGTTTCGATCGCTTTCCCCGACCTTTCTCGATGAGAAACGGTCTTCTTCACGCAGAGGGCTGAGCCTCAAAAAATAGCAAAGTCACTCAAATTGAGTGGAGCTAGGAGATCAGCTATCACTCCTAAACTCTAGCTTCTAATCTCTCAGTATCTCAAAATCTGGCTTTCAAGCTCTCGTCGGCTTATTTAAAAGCTTAATCCCTGGCGGGATTATTTTACAGCCTCGTCTCTCCAGCTCGATCCGGATAGGCTGATCCGCCTAAGCCGTGTGCAAAACGATAAGGATTATTGTATCTTAATCGCCCGGCTACCTCGTTAAAGTCGTGTGTCAAGGGGCGTTCCTTTCATTGTAGTTTAACGTCAAGGCAAGGCGCCAGTCCGTCGGCTCCTTTGTTCTAAAAGCGCGCCCCGAAGAGATGTTTCATTGTAGCTCCTCTTCGCTCGGGGGTCTGCCATTCTTCAGCATCGGTTCACGGCTAGTGACGATTTTAATGATCTTTCTGCTCGCCTAGAGGAGGGGGAAATTGCCACAGTACTAATGTGGCAGCGGTCGGCCAACTGTGCAACTGTCCAGCTCTTCTTTTACCGCCAGAGGGTGTAAGTAAAGTGCTTATAGTTTTGAAAATAAAAATTAGTGTAAAGCTTCTGAATCATTTCCTGGGATACCGATAATTATTGCTTTAGTTGATTTTATGAATCGAGGATTTAAAATATATATTTGACTTTCTAATAACGCCTAACTTTTAACTAGCCAGTTGAGTCGGAAATTTTATAACTTCATTTTAATTGATGACGTTTATGATTATTCCCTCCTCTTTCAGGTTGCCGTTCTTGAAAAAAATGAAAGCCAACATCCTCATGGGCCGTAAAGGGCGTCGTCTTTGCCGACTAACTTAACATCGAGCGGAGTGTCTTTTTCAATGCATCGACTACATCATTTTTCTACCGATGTCGACAACGACAGTGGTACACTGTTTCATCATTTGCACTCAATTCTTGAATTTTCTGACTTTATTACCGATGATGATTCCTACACCGGATGATGACATTAAAAAAAAAAAAAAAAACGAACCGTGTCTTTCCATCAGCTATAACCATCTTACTATCACCATCTGTCTCTCACATATCAGTAAGCATCTTCCAGCCATACCATCAGTTAAAACCACCGAACTACGTTTCCAACACCATCGGGAGCGTAAGGGCCTGTTCACATAGGAGTCCGTTGCGTAGCGCTAAAGGAAAGATGACGTTGAGACGAAAATAAACCAATCATAGGCGTTAAAAATTTCGTTGCTAATCGTTTGGAGGTTTGTCATTGGTTAAATATATTTCAATACTTTAACGCTACGCAACGGACTCCTATGTGAACAGGCCCTAAGGCGGTGGTGATTTATGGGGAGCGGCTTTGAAACTCATCTCCAAGTGGTGCTCTCCAGTGAACGCTCTCACCATTTCACGTGGGGGTGCTAAAAGGTTACAAAATGATCAAAGGAAAAAAGGCCTACAGAAACTGGACCATATGAAACATATATTTTGAGGGTAGACATCGAAAATAACTCTTCTTCGAGTCTGTGACCTCAAGGGTTGAAGACATGGGTTCGCTCTCCATTCCTGTGAAACATAGAATCCAGCACCCATCTTGGTGCAATTGATTGTCTCACATTAAACATTTACTGGCAAGTGACATTCAGCGCACGTGATGACTACTCATGTTTTATGTGCAGCAAATGATTGAAACATCATTTGTTCAAAATTTTTTGTCTTCAATAAAAACTTCAATTGTTAAAAGCTCAATTAAAGTTAGCTCAATTAGTGTTAAATAATTGTGTGATGCTATCTCGAGAACGAGTATCTCCTACCCTATGTTATATGGCTGAGCTCAAGTTTTCTATGTAGCAATTAATTGTAACTTATTTTGCTCTGTATCTGCTCATTTGTTTCAAGTTTTAAGTAAGTTTGATATAAGATAATTAAAGTTAAGTATTTAAATTATAATGTTTCGTTAATCGTGTTTGTCTTACTTAACCACGTGTACCGGCGTGGAGTGAATACTGAGTACCTGATATCTGCTTCGTCCGCACACACCCCAAGAAACGAGCAGGGCAAAGAAACACGCATTATATGATGATTTAAGCCAATTCCTCCTGCTTTTTCAGCTAAAACTGAATATTTTTAGTGCGTGTATGGTGTAAATAAATATTTAAAAAGCTTTAACACAAAATATTTAGATTTTATCTTGTTGGAAAAGATATCAATGAATAACAGTTAATAAGAAAAAAAGTTAGCAGTTTAAGGTCTTTTTTCAATTTCTGTCTTAGATTTTCATCAGCTCCTCTATCTGTCTCACTCTCTCTCTCTCTCTATATATATATATATACAGTGGGATCTCGATCTATCGTTTTCGAAGGGACCGACTGAACTAAACGATGGATGCGGGAAAACGATAGATGCGGGAACATACAAAAAAGTATTAACATACCTTAAAGTTTGATATCCTTAAAATATATTTACTCACATACATAAATGCATACATACCCGTAGTGTAGCTGAAGATAAAATTACAAAGTTGTACTGAAATCCAAGATAATAATAATGAAAAAAGAAATACACGTAGGTACACAGGAATTTTGATTCAAATAAAAGTACTTAATCGTCGTTTGTTTTTTTGGCGGTTTTCTCTCCACAAGTAAACAATATTTTTTTTTTGTGTGTTGCAAATTGCATTCTTTTCGGTATCGGTTATTTTGTGAGAATATAAAGAAGCGGCAGCCGTGACTCGTTTGTAACTAGAAGCATTCCATTGCACTGGATGGGGTCCGACATAAGACCACCAGGAAGTTCTGCTTCCGGGTGAAACACTCATCGGCCAGTGTAGTACTGCAGTAATCAAAAACTTCTCACACACTAGACCAAACACCAGGGCGCCTCCATCCCAAGGCCAACAAAAAAGCTGACTGTGAACCATTCCTGATAAGAACAGAAATGTTGAATAGTAGATGAATTTGGAATGAGATACCGAAAATAGGGTACTCCAGGGGCTAACCAGCGACGAAAAACGGAGCACCAACGACGAACAAATAATGGGAGTGGTACAATATAGCGAAACCAGGCTAAACAAGAGAAAACAAAAATACGAGACCGTGCATCTCAAATGTTCTGCTCATTGTTTAATTAGAGCGTCATTCTAATTCTAGCTCAATCCAGACATTTATATTTCAGGTTCAGTAATTATGAAAAAACGATCGATCCGATAAATTAATGTAAAGCTGCGATATTCTGAACGAATATTGCGGGAAAACGATGGATCGAGGAACGATCCATGCGGTATTTTTTGCTTGTTTTCTATGGAATTTACTCGGGACCGGATGAAATAAACGATACATACGGAAAAACGATCGTTCGGGGAACGATCGATCGAGATTCCACTGTATATATATATATCAGGGCAGCCCAGAGGGGGGGGGGGCAACTGGGGCACTTTGCCCCAGGCCCCAAACTGTCGGAGGGGCCCCAAAAATTTTTTTAAATTTATTTATTATATTTCCTCCGAAAGAAAATTCTGAAATTTGTACCGTACTTCAAAATTCAAAATAATCTCCTGAAAAAAAGGCCCTACCCCCCCCCCCCCAAAAAAAAAAATAAATAAATAAATATTCGATTAATCAGATTTCTTGGGGCCCCCAACAGAAGTTTGCCCCAGGCCCCGTAAAGTCTCTGGGCGGCCCTGATATATATATATTATATATATATATATATATATATATATATATATATATATATATATATATATATATATTTATATATATATATATATATATTTATATATAAACATATGTTACGGCCAAAGTCCGAAATCTGGCCAGATCTAGCACTTGCCCAAAGCCCGAAGTAATCGAGAATTAACGACTCCTTCGGGCTTTGGTCGGCAAGTTCGCGATGCACCCGACAATCAATGGCCAAATCACGAATTGTCCAAGAAAAAGTGGCCAAGGTAGAAGTTTTGCGTTTGCGGAGCTGTATCATGAAGTTACGGGAGTTAATAGTACGAGTTCTAACTCATATTATTGCCACTGTGAAAATCCCTTTAGTTTAGTCAAAGTAAAGAAATTCATTTCAAAATTAAAGAGAAAAAGACAGTTTTTCTTGGGTACTTCTTTAACTGCCCACTGATTGTCAGTCGCATCGAGAATTGGCCAATCAAAGCCTGAAGTAGTCGTAAATTCTCGATTATGTCAGGCTTTGGCTAAGTGACTTGGCGAATGCTAGAAGTTGCCAGCCACTTCGCGAATTATCCAAACATCGGACTTTGGCTGTAACACGCCCACGCCCACGTCCACGCACGCATTTACACACACGCACACATATATATATACATATATCCCACTAGCTGTAGTACGCCAGTGTCTTACATTAATTTCCAGGAAATCTTTCTCCACTGAGTCTTGGCACGCGCAGCCAGGGTCTTCCATGCTTTCTTTTCCTGGGACTTTGCAAGAAAGATCAAGTTTTGGTTTGGTTTGGAGCGCTACGGTCAATTTTTGCTACACGAGGGCTAATTAGACCGGGACCTACTGCTTAAAGCCGATTCCGAACGGCTACAAACGTCCATGCCAAGAGTGGGATTCGAACCCACAGACTCTGTTAACGAAAGCTAGAGCCCTAGCCATTCGGCCATCTTCCGGCCAAGAAAGATCAAGAAAGACTGTTATTATAATAGGCTTATTTGCGTCAAAAGAAAGAGTCTGAATTTTGGTCTGTGGGTACATGTTCCCTTTTTTTAAAAAATGGCTTTCATTCTTTTATTTGCTTTTCTTTTTAAATCTTAAACATCAGAGACGACCTCCCTACAAACTGTTATTTAGTTCAAAACATGTAGACATCATTTTAATTATATTGTGCATTTTAAGAAGTAGTTTGTTCCCATTTGTGAATCTGAACAAGTTTTCTGTTAACCGTAAAGAGGGTTACATGGCGAGTACTGTGCAGTGAATGAAGTTACCAAAGAGGAGTGCTGATGATGCCTGGGGAGACACCAATAACTTCCGTTTGCAGAAGATTCATTCTATTCACGGTTGCGAGCCCAATCCCTAGAGGGTACAGTACGTGCAACCCCACCCCCGAGTAAGTTAGTTTACACGTTGCTGCACCGACCAGAGTACTAGTCGGTGTGCAGCAACGTTTTTTCACTTTGTATTCCGCGGGAAGTAAGAAGTTCCAATCCGCGCCGTTAATCTCGGACGAGGAAAACGTTGAAGTTCTGAATTAGCGGAAGGAATCTTTTCTCTGACTCATCGTTGATTTTTCATTTTCTTATTTTATACCATCATTGTTGGTTCCTTATTTCCTCCTTGAAAACGCCGCCATCTACGAACCACTGTATTCAACTGCGCAGGGAGCGCCAACATTCCAACGTCCCAAATCGGGGAGGGTGTCCGTGACCAGTCGCCACCGGATGTCTTGGTTTACAATCAACTGACAAAAAGGGGGGTTCTCAAAAGGAAGGATTTAACTTTAAAAGAAAAAGACACACTATAATTTTGCATTCATTCATTAAATAAAAAAACCCAAAAATTCACCAGCCAATAATACGTACAAGCCACCTCACAATTATTTCAAAATAAGGCTTATTTATTTATCAATATTTTAACAATATAACATGTGGTGATCTATTCAACTTAATTCTTCACAATGTCAAAACATTTAAAGAAATTTGCGCACTATTCTCCAAATGCGATGACATTAATCAAATCAATTAATATTTGATCATCATAAGCTTAACCAAGTATATTTAGCAGAGGCTTAATAATTATATAACAAAGCACAACCGTTACTAACATTTAATTGTTTACTTTCCTAACTTAATTATCTCAACCCCCGATATTAAAATAAACGTTAATTATTTGTAAAACTATTAATTATCATCACAACACTATGCACACATCAGGGATGGCATTAGATGCAGGATTCTGAGGGAAAACTGTGCTAGTTAACATAAAATGAAAAACTACCAACCCTAAAGCAGCGGTGCGTAAACTTTTTTTTCGACCGCGACCTATTTTCTTTAAATTAAAAAAAAATCACTTGTCCCCCAAAGAAAATATTTTTGGTAGTAGCAAACTTAGAAAAAGAAAGAAATAGGAAAATGTCAACAAAAATATAGAAAAAAGATATAGGAAAAAAAATGTGTCATATTATTTTAAAAATAGATGAATTGTAGATTTTGGGTACCTATTTACTTGCATAATAATGATAAAAAAAAAAAGTCTTGCTTACTTGCTGCACTTGTTTTTTGGCAAATCTCACGAGAATAAATATTCATAATTAAATATTAATATATATTTGTATCTCATTTCGGTAAAAATGAAGAAAAAGCCAAAAAAAATGCAGGTTTTCTAAATGATAAGCATATTTATAGCAATATTTTAATTAAATAATTCAATATAATATAAATTCACTCCAAACTATTCGCGACATACACTGAAGTGCCACTGAATTAGGGATAGCAAAGCCTATGCAAATTGTGTAGCACTGCGCATCATGTATGCGCAAGTGAGGGCGCTGTGGTAACTGCATATATAGCGCGTACTGTTGTTGTTCTGAATTAGTTGTTGGAATTGCCAGTATGGGTAAACTGCCTGATTTAGACGCCTTCGATCGCGGACAAATCGTAGGTGCGCGACGCATGGGCCATTCAATTTCCGAAATCGTCAGACAGCTAGGATTTTCAAGGTCGACAGTGTCAAAGAGTATACCAAGAATACATGGATGGTAGGAAAAAAACTAGCGATCGGGCAAACTGCAAAGGACAATTAGCCTTGACAGTGCGTGGTGAGAGACGGCTCAGGCGTATTGTACGTAGCCAGCGAAGCCAAACATTAGCTCAAATTACCACCCAGTTTAATGACGGTGCCAGTCGTACAGTCAGTAAACGGACTGTGCAACGCTCGCTTCACCGTATGGGTTTCGGGAGCCGTCGACCTACGAGAGTACCATTGCTCTATACTCGTCATCGGGCTGCACGTCTTGCCTGGGCATGAGAGCACAGAGACTGGAGTGTAGAGGACTGGAAACGAGTAGCATGGAGTGATGAGTCTCGATTCCGACTACTTAACACCGACCGGAGGCTGAGAATATGGCGTCAGGCTCATGAAGCCATGGATCCTGCATGCCTGGCTGGAACTGTACAAAGGCATGGTGGCTCAATCATGGTCTGGGGTGTTTTTTCGTGGCACAGTTTGGGATCTTTGGTGCGTGTACCAACCTCCCTCAATACAATTCGGTACGTAGAGTTGCTGGGTGATCACCTCCATCCGTTTATGCTGTTCTGTTATCCGGACGGTAATTGAGTTTTCCAGCAAGACAACTGTACCTCTCACAAGTCCCAGTTGGCTACTGGCTGGTTGGATGAGCATTCCTCTGACTTCTCTGTCATGAATTGGCCACCTAGAAGCCCAGACTTAAATCCTATTGAGCATCTTTGGGATGTTTTGGAACAAGGCGTGAAAGGCCATCACACAGCACCAAAGAACCTTACTGAATTATGGACAGCTTTAGCCAATATTTGGCCAGCCATTCCCGTGGAACGTTTCCAGAAACTTGTTGAATCTATGCCTCGTCGTGTGGCAGCCGTTATCAAGGCCAGAGGAGGCCCAACTCGTTACTAGGTAAGTATCCGTAATTCAGTGGCACTTCAGTGTAGTTTGAGCACCACTGTCCTAAACTCTCAGTTGAAATTGAAGCACTACAAGTCAGGCACATTTAAAGATATTTTGCAGTTAGAAAATAAAATGAACTGAATTTCAAAACCAAAGATCAGTTGTGAAAGAAATCTGTGTCCCCATAAATCTGTGGGAACTTAGAGTGCCTTTTACATACTTCCTGAGGGGAAGTGAGCAAAATTGCTCGGCTTTGCTAGGTAAACCATAGGAAACCTAGCATTCGCACCCCCTTTAACACACCTGAAAAAGAAGAATGATGTAATTAATAGCTTAAAGCAGTAAGCAGAGAAAAAGAAATTACACAAAATAAAATTCCTCCAATGGAGGGGGGAGGGGGGGAGAACTTTGAGGAGACCAATTTCATAAGGACATATGTTCATATGTTGAAGAACATATGTTTACTGAACTCAGTGATATTAATGTAGCTAATTTATAAGAGAAACAAAAGCCTAAAATGGAAGTTTTGGATGCACCCTCTAAATCTGATGAAAACTTTCAATGGAACTTTCGTATCAACAACTGAAAACTTAGTAAACAATCCTTCAAAAATTTCTTATTTTTACCCTTTCTGAGACTAAAAGAAAATTACGAGACAGTGATACAAGGGGTGAATACTGCGTCTTAATATCGCATACTTAACTGTACTTATTTCTGGGGGGGATAATAAAGAAAAAAAAGTTATTAACCGTAGAGAAATCATTTAACTATTAATTGGGACTTTTATTATAATTTTTAAAATATAGATGGCAGCACTATGCATCAGTGATCTTTTCAAATTAGCGAGACAAAAATTATACATGCAACATTCATACGCCACGACTGGGACGAAATGACAATGCCTCAACGTTAATGATGCCTTGTCGTTGTACACACTAAGTAGAATCTTTTTATACGTTTGTCTAGATCAGGGCCCGATTTAGAAAATTCTTGACTATAGGCACAACTCAGGATGGGGGCCCCCTAACACAGATGTGAGTGTAAAATTTCCAAAATTGGCCCAAACAAAACATAATCATGAATCATTGTGAAAGAATCATTTTACCAAGAATTGGCTCTTTGAAGCGTAGAAGCCTAGAACATTATCAAATAACAAAAAACAATACAACATGTTAACTTCATCATTAAAACACCAATACAATGCAACCAGAAAAACTCATTAATCCCTTACATACACTATAACATACTTATGATGAACTATACACATAACTATACATATGATGAACCAATCAATCAGTTGAATTTTAAAGGATATATAAAAAAAATTCCTATTAAAAAAAGGTATAATTAAAAAAAATTGAATTGGGAATTTTTTCTTTTTTCCTTTTAAAATTAAATTTTTTAGGGGGTCCCCAACATTCAGGGGCCCCTAGGCCCGGGCCTACTGGGCCTAATGGAAAATCAGGGCCTGGTCTAGATTGTTGATGGCTTACCGTAAATTTCTTTAGGCTCAACGGATAACGGTGAAAGTGGTGTCGTGGACATATTCTCAGCAGGCCCGCCGTCATGGGGACAAAATCCCCGGGGCCCGGTTAAAATTAGAGTTGACTAAAAATTGTATACTATGTTCAAATATTGAGTGGGGAGGGGGCCCGCTGTATTATTTTGCCCCGGGCCCTGGCTCAGTTGACGGCGGCCCTGATTCCCAGATAAGTGACAAAAACTCAGGGCCGGTCCCATAGGTGAGGCAGCGAAGCGATCACCTCAGGCGCTGAATTGAAATAGACGCCAAAATGAAACATAGTAAAAATACGAAATTTTTAATAAAAGCAAAAAAAAAAATATTAATATTTTAATCTAATATATGACGAAATTCGTAATAACACTCAGGCTAATATTTAGACTATTTTTAAGATAAATTGCTGAATTTGAAATTCTGAGAAACAAATGCGTGTTTTTCTTGTGGCGTCGTGTGTTTGTCGACGACGAACGATACCTAAGATCTGAGAGAACATTTTAAAGAATTATGTGCGAACAGCAACAGCTCAAAAACGACTGAATGATCTAGTAACGAGTTCTATAGAAAAGACGGTATCTAAAACAATAAATTATAGAGATGCAATATATCAGTTTGCTGCAATGAAAGCTCGATAAAGGATTTAGTTATAATTAATTTTGCATAAAAAGTTATATTAAATTTTTTTTTCTGCTTTTTTTAAGTACTGTAATTTTTAAGTACATTTTTTTTTCAAATAATTAAAACCTTTCTCTTTAATTAATACATATTTTCCACGAAGCGTCCGTCATTCTATTAAGTAAACTATTTCTAATAGTGATATTTCCCCAATTTAGTCTCTCCAAAAATTTTAAAAGGCGTCGTTTTTAAATCTTACGTCAGGTGCC
The DNA here is from genome assembly GCA_907164885.2 of Dolomedes plantarius. Taxonomy (NCBI): domain Eukaryota; kingdom Metazoa; phylum Arthropoda; class Arachnida; order Araneae; family Dolomedidae; genus Dolomedes; species Dolomedes plantarius. Next base: position 184,901,982 of record OU015496.1, read on the forward strand.
ACAATTGATCGGCCCGGTCCTGCAGAGGCTACACACAGTTGTCCATCCCCCAACTCAAATGACACACGCAATTCTCCAGCAGACGAGATTCCTGGAAATTTTACTATAAGAAGACTCCAAATTTCTTGAACACTGACGACACAGGGGAACAGAAAGTAGGGTAGAATAAATTCCAATTAAAAACTCCCGTCCGTTTGTTCGGTGGGTATGGGAGAGAGGATGTTTTATTCTTAGATACATGTACCCCCAAGGAAGTGAAAGGAAATGATATATGATTCGGCATAAACAAAGGTGGTTTACCCTCGGTTGACTTCAACAGAAATTTTGAAGAAAATCGTCCACTTCTGTTGATTGGGAATTGCAGACAGTAAATTTTTGCCAAAGGGTACCGCTGAAACGACATTTCTACCTTTTCCCCAGTCATTATATGGATAACTAGTTGAATACTCGTGCTTCGCTACGGAGTACATTTTAGGATAATTACAATGAAAAGATAATGAAATTGCTTTTTAGAGGATTTCCTTATAAACAATATTTTCGGTTTCTTCATTGGGCGGAACTAATATCACCAGGCTCGTCCGCGAACTTACGAGTGAGCAAGCTACGTAAAACTGACCATGGGAGAAACAATTTTCTCTTAAATCTACGCCAGCGTATTTTAAAATTTGACCTTGACACTTATTTATCGTCATGGAGAAGCATACATTGAGGGGAAATTGCAGTCTCTTAAAGTCGAAGGGGAGGTCATCGGGTATTAGAGGAATGCGTGGCACGAACACTTTTTCTCCTTGAGCACACCCGGTTAAAATGATGACTTCAATTAAATTTTCCTGCAGAGCTTTGACTTGTAGTCTAGTGCCATTGCATAATTTCGGTGGTTTTAACTTCCGAAGGAGCATTACGGGTGTGCCCTTCCGCAGAGAGAGCTTATGCTATGGAAGACTCGGTGGTTTAAGGGAATTTAAAAACTCTACCGGATAGTTAACGGCATCATCTGAATTACAGACAGTGTCTATCGACTGTCCAAATTTCAGTCCTTTAGGTCCAGTGGTTTGGTGTGTGCGAGGCCTGTCAGTTAGTCATGGAACTGTTTTAAATACGAGTATATAGATAATATTAGGTATATTTTTATCGTGAGTAAAATTTGATATTTTTGCACATTACGCGTAAGGAAGAATTGCTGGGATAATCGTTATACCGAGGGTAGCTATATGGGTAATTAAGGGCCTGATTCACGACAAACGCCAGCGACTTGCAGTCCGCAAGCTGCAAGTCGGGGGGATCAGCGATTGAAAAGGGAAAGACACCTTGGACGCCATTCACGGCAAACAATTTGAGCCAGCAGCATTCACTGACGTCAGGCTGGCAAAACGAACCGAAACTTTCGATAGCTCGGAGTGATAATCGAGATATAATCGATTTTCATCGGAAAACAGCCAATGAAAACGCTTTTAACCTGTCTGAGTTTGGGTCTGTTTATGTCTATCAAACGGTTGTGTCTTTTCACGTATTTATTATTATCATGGTAAGATCATCGAGTTTTTCGAACGAGGAACTTCTAATTCTGTTAGATGATCTAGAAGCGCGTCCATATTTAATCTCGGGGAATTTTGCAAAGAAATTCCCACCCAAAAAAAACCCATCAAAACTCTGTGTGCTTTAACTGTGCTATAAGTGATGAAAGCATCTCAGCGGATTTCTCTATATCTTTATGAGTATCTTGCATCATTTTCGAGACTGTATTAATAGGTTCGAGTATTTTACTTTGCACAATTCTCAAAATAATTGTTCCAAAAATTTTTCTTTGTCAGACGAGTCTATTTCTATATCAATGTGTTGTGGAAGAATTTCACTTTCTGTTTGAATTGTTTCAGGCGCAGAAATATTGGTAATATCTGTATCTGTTTTTGTCTGGAGAATTATTGCCTTGAGCTTGCGATTTGTTTCCATTAAAATTCAACGAGTGAATTATTTGAATCGACCGTTTCAAAAAATGTTCATATTTTAGCAACTTTCATTAAAACTTCCTTTTCGGCTTCTTACATTTCTATTCTTCGTTTTCTAAACTGAGCCCCACTTAGTTTTTTTTGACATCTCTAACTATCTACAATACATATATAAATATATGGTATTTATTAACAGAATTTAATTAACAGAATATAGATAAATATATCTGTTAATTGTTGATAATTTTTTTATTTATTACTTTTAGAAATTTTAAAAACCATTTTATTTTCTTACGTTATAAAACTAAATATTATTCTGTATGTTGCAACCTCAATTAACATAATAATTTATAAACAAACCATTTACTTTTAAAATTATACGTCGATGAATCCAAAAGCACACTGTATATAAGTAATTTAGTAAAATAGTCATAAATTTTACAAAGTCAATTAAACGGAACAATAAATTACAATCGCCACTCAATAAGTTTTAAAAATTATACAACACATTCATTCCAGAATCAACTTCAAATTCTTACACTGTACAAAATAAACAAAGGGAATATGAAACTTTAAATACTACGCTTGCTTAAAAAAAATCCCGAATATTTGCCTCGATTCTGCGCCGATGTTAACTTGCGCTCGTGGGATTCACCGGATGCATGTAACTTTTTTGCTGTAAAACGCAACTAACGATACGCATAGTAAATGCCTATAGTAGTGATTTCAAACATTCTTAGCAATCATCATGCATTTTTATAGGTCTATAAAATGTTAAATTTATAATGAATATTTTCTGAAATCAAAGTTATGATTTCAGTCAAGTGCATACTAATATATTTAAAAGCTTTGTTTTATTTATCTAAAAAATATTTCGTTTATTTTTTTTATATTTCATAGAAAATCTGACAAATCGAATTTTTTATACAAAAGTTTTCACAAATTTTTATTTCACCCTTTCTAATTTTACACCCCCATGATTCGTGCGCCTGGAGCAGTTCGCTCCAGGCGAGTAGTGTAGTTTGTAAATAAATATTTGTCAACGAGAAGGAGGAAGGCATTTTTGTGTCGGCGAAACGGGGGTGATGATTTCTTCTTTTTGGGGATTTTTCCAACGAGAGGGGGAAGGAAATTTCAGTGTCGGCGAAACGGGGGGTGAACCCGAAAAAGAATAGAGAGACCATTTTACACGCTTCCGTCACCCCCTCCCCCCCCCCGGCAGATGTTTTTCTCTCTCGTCACGCCCTTCCAGCCTGATTGTAATTAGTTTATCTTATAGTTTTTACAAATTTTAACAAACATTTTAACTTCAAATGACGTGAACTCGTTCAGAGAGACATGGAATACAGGGTGGTCATAAAAAAAACTTTGCCGATATATGGACCTCTAGCGGCTGTTACGTTCAACCGATTGAGATGAGATTTCAGATATAGTTATTCAGAGGTATGAGCTCGGGATTCTGAGAGCGGCAACCAAGTGGCGTTCACGGTTACGGTTATAGGTACAGAAACTCGAAATTTTCAAATGGCAATGCCCACATTTTCCTGTCGCAAAATGCTCACCACATGCGAAAACCCTAAAGAGAGTTGGAACGGTACGTGTATCACAAAAAAAACGGACGCGTTATGCATGAACAAAAAACAGCTCTGCGAAAACTCGAGCGGGACTCAAGGAAGAAATTTGCATATGACAAAGGCAAGACGCCAAACACTCATGACAACTCAGATCGGACAAAAGAAAACTTTTATTTGGATTACACATTTTCCACATGGGTGCCATCACATGCCGTTCGCAGAGCTGTTTTTTTGTGCTTGCATAAAGCTTAAAATATTTGTGCATGTTTGTGCTTTCAACGCTCTTTAGGGTTTTCGCATGTGCTGAGCATTTTGCGACAGGAAAAAGTGGTCATTGCCATTCGAAAATTTCGAGTTTCTGTACCTATAACTGTAACCGTGAGCGCCACTTGCTTGCCGTTCACAGAATACCGAGCTCATACCTTTGAATAACTATATCTGAAATCTCATTGCAATCGGTTGAACGGAACAGCCGCTAGAGGTCCATATATCGGCAAAGTTTTTTTTATGACCACCTTGTATATTCAGCGGGTCACCCGTGGTTTGCAGGACTCGGGTTTCCCAAATCTAAATATATCCCAAATTTAAACTATTGACGCCGAATGATGATGAAGGCACTGGTGAAAAAAGTCAGTTTACTGAGATAGAGTAGGACCTAGGAGTTCGTACCTAAAAATGTCTAACTATAAATTTTTTTTAATGGAGCACTGAAAAAATAAATTTCCCTGTTGGCGAGGAAAATGTTTCAACAAATCTAAAATTATATGATTAGTTCTCTAAGCAAATTAGAAAATCAAAAGTCATCAAATCCAAGCAAACGTCCTGAAAATCTGATCTGCGCGTAGAATATGGCCGCACGGTCGTGAAAAATATGTAATAGGGCTTCCTTGCAGAAGTTCTGCTTTACACCATTTCTAAATCATATACGCAAGAGGAGTTTGTCAACAGAAATACGCGGAGTCTCTGGATTTCAACATCTGCTGTCACGAAACAAATTTCAACCGCGTTCTGACAGACATCTTTGATACGTTCGCACGTCGAGGAATACTTTCAGTAGCTGGTCAACTTCTACAGGAGATTTGATAGGAATTTATAATTGTTTTTGTTTTTATACTACTGTGTATTGCCAAAGACCTGCTGATTTAAGTTGTTTTTCCATTGTCCACTCATTTGAAAGAATAGAAAACTTACATTGTAGTCGAGACGGTTTGTAAATAAAGGGCCCTAATCTTGTGAAATCCAGAATTCACGAATCCCAGGAGCCTCATTTATGGCAGTGACTTACCTCATTCCCCTCCAGTTCTTGCTCAATCGAGATACTGACTCAGAGATTCAAGCAAAACACTTAACGTTGCGTTGCACAAAGAAACGCGTCACTTTCAGATCTAACTCAAACTCCATATATGGTTATCAAACGAAAGTTTCTGCATCACATCTCCTAAAAATAGACCAAGTCGTTGAAGGACTAACATCCGTTTTGGTACAGCCATATACCTGCGCATATCTTAAAAGTGATCATGCAATAATCGGTAAATGAGCATTCATATAAAGTATGTAATGCTGCGGGACAGAACAGAAGATATATGGTCATAAATTCTCTTCAGCTGTCAGATATCCCGCTTCTCCTTCGAAGAAAACAGATAAATGAGCTTGTAGATGAGACTTCGATGACACGTGTTTACTTGTTATTAACGCGCGCGAGATTATGATTGATTTTTATTACTCCCTGGCAATAACTGCCTTCAGGAGTGGTCAGGTGAAGGGTTCAAGTATTGGGACATACGCATTTTTGAAAATGATTTGTTTACTGAAATAAATTTACTCGGAACATATTAAGTACCCCACTTATGTTTGATGGTAACGTAGATCTTCTAAATATGCTCATACATGTTGTTTCGCCATTTCGGGCAACGTAATACTTATGATTCATCTACAAGATTTAAACTCTCCATTTTGGTTACTTGACGAATTCGATTATCTTTCTGCCACTGCATAGATACGTACGAACACAGAAATGAAATAAAATGTTTTTAAAGCGAACTTTTATTAGCTGTGATGAACTTTTTTAGGTTACTCGCATTTATTACCCAAATTTAAGATAACGAGCGGCTTACGATTTTAAATTCCCCCCCTCCAGCTTTAGAAACTCCATGAAGCATGCAAGTGTCTTTAAAAGAAACCACTAAAGAAAGATTTGAAAGAAAAAGATCTCTTCTCTAATCATCAGTTCAAGTGGCAACTTCATTTGGCACAAAGCGGTAAGCTTCAAGAACTTTAACACAATGGGCTCGGGTTCAAATCCCGATTATGGCATGGACATTCCAGTGCTGTGACGTCAAAAGTAGAGCCCCAGACATGGGTTTTAAAACCCAGATCTAGGTTTTCAATTGACCATATGGATGTATGGTTTTTTTTTCCTGAAAATATCTCAATATCTGGGATTTTCCGTTGTAAGTTATAAATATAGTAAAAAAATAATTTTTTTATTATTATAAGCATCATTTAATTACAATAAGGCAAATTAATAAAAAAATACAGCTTAAAATAATGTTAGTATGGGTTTGAATGTAAAATGATTTAATGAACGTAAAATGATGCAAGTGGAGATCATTTTGATTGAATCGTGATAAATCTCCCTCTTGCGAAACACTTCCAGAATTTTGGTATTTGCTACGTCCAATCAAAGATGGATTCAATAATTCAAAATATGAAATCTTATTATATTTCATGACCCATATAATCATTTTACGTTACACTTCTGAGTGCGTAGATATAGTTTTTTTTCATAATTTAAGAGAACCATAACAATAGACACGAATTCTCTTCAGGGGACAATGGACCTACAAACCTAACTTTTTTTGTTTTGAATGGATTTACTTCAAATTTGAATATGTGATTAATACCATAGATATGTAGAAGTGGTTAAAATTTAATGATGAAATATTAATAATTTTTGAATTATGAATTATTAATTATATGAAAAATTGGCCTAATTAAAAATGTTCCATGCGCATTTCTTTTGCATATAATATGGTAATTTTTATTTACAGGATACCTTATAGAACTAACAATGAAACTTATTGCTTATTTTAAGCATTCATTAAAAATATAAAGAGAAAAAATAATAATAGTGGAAATACCCTTTTTATTACGCAAAATACCTATAAATCATCTTTTCAAGTACAAAATTTAGAAATTCTGAGCTACGAAGCATAATTATTTTCAATAAGATTTATTTGACATACAGTTAAGTATAAAAAACTTAAATTTCAAAGCAATATGATAATTAGAAATGCGCCTGGAGCAGTTTGAACATTCGTATGACATGAAAATTTTTTTTTTGAGAAAAACACATTTAAAGTTATTGCTATTAGTAACCACATAACATCTAAATGAAATACAAATGCCTATAACTAGGAAAGCAATCACAGAAATTAAAAATTCTTTTTGTAACACATTCCTTCTCGTCCGTAGTTTCACAATTCAATAAAATAAAAAATAAATCGAATTTTTGGACAAATTTCACAATTTTGAAAGTCCACTGTCCTCTTAAAGTGCTCTAATCTATGAATAAGGGTGTACACATTATTTTAAAAAACAATCTGCCACGAGCGCACCGCAATTGAGTGAGACATATAAGCAGTGTTGCGTTAAAATTTCTTTTCTTTAAGCCGAATGCACCCAACAAATTATAGCGAATGCTTTCGACACGAAAAAGCTTTTTTTCATACTTAGGTCTTACTTTGATGCTTATGAGAATTACTTTGGTGCCCATTCGTTTATTAATTGGAGACTTTACTATTGTCGCTTTCAGTGGTACGTAATAGGAAATACGCGAAACAATATTTAAATCGTTTTAATATATGAATAGTATGTGTTTTAATACTAGCATTGGTTAAAATACCAAACTCTCCAAGATGACATGCTGTTGCAGCCATTAGGCTTAAAACCGGGCATGACTGCTTGGCTAACCATCTTTTTCGAATCAAAATTTTTCTTAGCCCACGTTACATTTTATCTGGTAGTATGATGGATGTTGTACACACCAAGAACTACCCAATATTATTAGGGAATACCTTAGATAGAGTCTGGAATATTCAGATTGGTTTACACTTTAAATTCGTAAATTTATTATAATTTATTTTTTTATCCTACACTGCCAGTTTTGGATGTAATATTTTTTAATTATGTATTTTATTCTCATACGCTGTTAATGCCGTGTGTCGGTACACACTGGACTAGCAATTTATTTTATATCAAGTGCCACTGATAGAAATAAAAAAAAAATATTACAGGGTGCGGCAGAAGGAACGTTCTGATTTGGAACGTCAATAACAAAAATACAAAGCAAGATAGAGAAAGAAATCTTTTATACCCGAGAAGTACACAGTATGCCATTGTCATCCATTAAGTTTTAAAGATTACATCAGTTAAATGGTGACCGTCATTTTCAGGGCCCGACTTTGACACAATGGGGCCCTGGGCAAAGCAGACTTTGGGGGCCCCCTTCAAGGACAGATCCAGAGGGGAGCATGTCCCCCCTCCTCAGGACCAGATTTCCACATGAACATGTGGGACACTCACCCAGGCCTCCCTTAAATCGGGACCAGAAATTCAAAAAAAATTTCGACCGACAAGTCAAAAATTTTAAGAAAATAATGAATATTAATAAGAAGTGTTAATTAATTAATTTACTTTTTAATGTTAATAAATAAATTCATGAAATTTTCTTTTGAAAGTCAAAATAAATCACAGTCTGGAGTTATTACAACTCCCCCCTCCAAAAAAAAAATTAAACCAGAAACGCTTATGGACGTAAGCATGCTTTCACTATAGTGGGTGCCCTGTGCTCCACCCAGGATTTTTTTCTGTATCCGCCACTGCACCCCTTTACTATATTAACCAAAAAACAAATTCTCAAAACTATGTACAACTTTATACTAAATTAGGGGGCCCTGGGCAAGTGCCCCACTTGCCCATGCGGAAATCTGGGCCTGGTCATTTTCGATGCAGTTTTGAAGTATCTTTCGGAAATTTTGCATGGATCTGCGGACCATGTCCCGCGGAATCGCCGCGATTTCTTGCGTAATTGTTGCCTTGAGTGGTTGCAAATTTGTTGGTCGGTCTTGGTACACTTTTGATTTGAGATAGCCTCACAGAAAAAAAATTGCAAGCACTCAAGGCAACAATTACGCAAGAAATCGCGACGATTCCGCGGGACATGGTCCGCAGGTCCTTGCAAAATTTCCGAAAGAGACTTCAAAACTGCATCGAAAATGACGGTCGGCATTTAACTGATGTAATCTTTAAAACTTAATGGATGACAATGGTATACTGTGTACTTCTCGGGTATAAAAGATTTCTTTCTCTATCTTGCTTTGAATTTTTGTTATTGACGTTCCAAATCAGAACGTTCTTTCTGCCGCACCCTGAATATGTGTTTTAATATGAATAATTGTATTTACTGAACGCGTTTAAAAAATATCGAGTAGTGTGTAATTCAGTGACGCATTTAAAGTGTTTTTATTTTTTTAATTTCTTTTCTCAAACAGAAATCTTTATCGGATGCTGAACCAAATAAACCATGAAGAAATCGGAGAAATTAGAAACGTCTTTGGCCAAATTCGACAGTCACTTCCAAGATTTTATGAAAATGGATAGCAAAATTTAGAGAGTTTTCTGATAAATACCAACGTAAAAGCAGAAATAAGTACACAGAACTTAAAATATTATTAGGAGGGTCATTCCACTCCTAAAGGAGAAATAATCACATAACGAAACGATATTTATACTTAAACAGGGTTTCTGGTAACAAATCTGGACATGCTTTTCGGAAGATAAGTTTGTGCAGAAAATCTACACCCCCTGTTTTGGGTTGACATATTTTGTGAGAATCGGTATTTCTTTACACGTCAAAATAATGATCAATTTAGCATACCAATATTTGGACTCTTGATGGGGACGTGCACACAATAAATGCAGATACTTTTAGTGTAAAATAAGTAACTAAACAAAACATTTGCATTTTTACTTGTCATTTAATTTATGTAAATGATATGATTCTGTGTAAAGATCTTTAGTTTTCTGTTAAATAAAAGTTGTCATTTCCAGTAAAATTCTAACTTCGTAAAAGAATGCAGAGTTTAATGGTGTTTGTGAATGATATTTATTACTGATAAATAGTATTATAATTTGATTATTTCTTTTATTTAACACTGAAATCTGAAACAGACTTCAATTGAAAGAAAAATCAAAGTTTTGAAATCTAAAAAAATGGGAAATGTGAAAGTACAAGCTTTGTGCTGATAACCTTTCATATTTGCATGCTATCATTTTATAGAAAAATTCTGTTATACCTCAGTTTTTCAATAAGAGTGTTTTGGATGAATTTTTATTGGGACCATTAAAATTCATCCAATTGAGCATAAGGGAAAAAAACTGGCTTCCCCATGATAGACGATTTTTTTCTATGAGATATCATAACTACTTTATCAGCTTAGATATACTTAAACGTAAAGTAATGATATATATAGAACATAAATAGTTTATGAGTAAAAAATGAAAATTTTTCGGATTGAGGAAACTGAAAGGTGCATATTTTGGTGTGAAGTTACCCTTCAAAATATTTTTTCTGAAAAACAAAGCATTAAAAACCTTTCATTAAGAGGCAGAAAAGACTGTATTAATTAGAGTATGTGATTTACTTCTGGAGCTTCGTGTAGGAGAGTGTCAACAACCTATGATCCAGAATTAAGTAATGAAAATGTAACAGAATTCATAAAATATTACTGAGGTGTATTTTCATAGAATGTTTACTCAAAAGACTGTTCAGTGAAAAAATAAAGAAATAAACACATAAAAAAACTGAAGGCACTATGAGTGACAAATAACTTTTATTTTTTTGTGGTATGACAGTTATGGTTCTCTAGCAAGTAATACATAATTAAAAATGTTCTATTTTATTCTATTGTAACACATGTCATATAATTCTCTATATTGTAGTATGGTAATACAATTTTTAGTGAAACGGAATAAATATTGTTTCATTAAATTGGATTACATCTTCACATTTCTACACAAATCTGAGTGCTATTTATTAATACATTTTACAAAAAGAAGAGTTTAAACATGATACATTTTAATAATTAATTCTTACTAACAACAAAAAATATGATTACAATAAAATAAATAAATCAGTACTGGCCGAAATTTGTTTTTTTTTTCAGTTGTTCTCAAATATCCTGGTTAAACATGCATTTACTTGAATGATTTGATTCTTCAAAACATTATTGGTAGCCTTAAGTTCTGAGGGCATTAGTGAGCATAACAGGAATTTAGAATTTTTAATGACTTCAAATCACAATCTTAAAATTATTTAAAAGGCTATTCTTTTAAAGGCTATTCCGCACTGCTAATCTTTTGAAAATGAACGTACTATTATTAGCGAATCTTTGCCCAAGGAGGCTATATGAGAAAATAAAGCATCTTCCATATTTTGAGCCAGTCGACTTCTCTCTACTTCTCACACGAAACGTTTTCAGTAAATGAAAGGTATCTATCACTTACAAATAAATAATTTATTCTCTATGAAAGTTTAGAAAGTATAAACTGATAAGGGGCTAGTTTTCTAAAACACTTTTATATGGCTTACTAATTTTTTTTAAAAAAACTTTTAGCATCAATATATCACTGCCAAATAAATAATTACTTAAACACAAAAAAATTTTAAAATAAGGCGCCAAAGGAAAATTTCTAAAACACTTTTATACGGTTATTTTTAGCTTGATTGAAAATAATTCTAAGTATTGACAAATATGAAAGGGGGACTAAAAAAAGGCTTACTTTTCCCGTTAACTTCCCTTTTCATGCGATAAAAAATAAATAGCATAAATTTAATGAAATTTACATGCATTATTTAACTTCAAAATAACCAAAACATATAATGGCGCCATTTGGACGCCTTTAGTTGAGGTTGCTCGAGAATAGGTTGCTAATGAGGTTGCTCATAGTAACAAAAGCTTGACAAGTTAAGTGCTTTTACTGCAGTAATAACAATAATGTTAAACAGATAGAAAACAAAATAGTTCAATTTCTGTCATATTAAAATACTAACAAATAAGAGAAATAAATTGTGCTTAAACATTTCAAAATCTTAAGGAGGTAAGGTATACTTAATGAGCATATTGTTCTTTAAAAGCAATACAACTTTCTTTACAGTACAAAAATTAGTTACGAATACTAAACACCAACACTGGATAATAACAATACACAATGTCACATACTGTAAATGAAATCTTCAAATTAATAAAATTACTAGAACTACTGATTAAACTTATATTATTCGTTATTACAAACAATGGCTATTTTGTAAATCACACTGAAACTTTAAAAATCTAATACTTTCAAACACTATTATAATGTTATACGCTGCTGTATAAAAGCAGTTTATAACAGAAAAATATGGGAAATCATATAAAAAGTTAGAAATGTATACAGTGGTTAAAACTGAGCCCAATACTTAAATATACATTTACATACACTATATGGACAAAAGTATTTGGACACTGTGGAAAATCGGCAAATATGCAAATATTGGGTTCGCCGAACGGTATGCTGGGAAGGGCATGGGTAAAATGAAAAGAAGCTTATTTTCCATTAATATTCATTCATTCTAGTGGAGCTATGCTTCGTGGATCTCAGCTTACCGTATTCCAACGCGGGCTCATCATAGGACGCCATTTGTGCCATCTTCCTGTACGAGCTATTGCATCCAAACTGGATATCCCAAAATCGAGTGCAGCGTATGTTATCAAGTGTTCTCTGAAAAGGCCAGTTTCTGAAAGCAAAACGGAGAAACACCATAAACAGAAGTCCCAGAAGACCGCATAAACTGGCAGAACGTGACAGAAGATCCTTGGTACGCCATGTCAAGACGTCGCGTACTTCTCCTGCCCCTGCGATCGCTGTAGAGGTTGGAAATGCATCTGGGAGCTCCGTTAGTGGTAAAACTATCCGCAGAAAGCTGCACATGATCGGTTATCGTGGTCAAAAAGCTGCATACAAGCCACTGATTACATCTGTAAATGAGAGGCGTCGTTTGGCCTGGTGTGTCGCCCGTCCTTCCTGGATCATTGAAAAATGGAAAACTGTTCTTTGGAGTGATGGGTCTCGGTATTCACTCTTCTAGTCTGATGGACGTATTTGGGTGTGGCGACAACCCGGAGAACAGTTTAACTCAGACTGTGTTGTTCCAACAGTGAAGTTCGGAGGAGAGTCCATCTTAGTGTGGGGTTGCTTTTCCTGGTTAGTCCTCGGCCCATTGCTTTCTGTACCTGGTACCATGAACGCTGACGTGTACCTCGGCGTTCTGGATAATTCGGCCCTGCCTACACTATGGCAATACTACGGGGATGATGGTTATTTCTTACAACAGTGCACCATTTCATACTGCAAAACGTGTGCTGGACTGGTTTTCTGAAAATGAGGTGAATTTGCTTGATTGGCCTTCTCAGAGAACCTACCTCAATCCGATCGAGGACTTGTGGAACGAACTGAAGCGACGGGTCCGACAAAACAATCTTCAAATCAATCTCTTCTCAATGCCTTGGAAGAGACATTGCCAGCTATTCCTGCCCAGACTTACAAAAAATTTGTGGGAAATATGCCTCAACGTGTTGCCGCTGTAATACAAGCAAAAGGAGGGCCTACCAGTGACTAAATAGAATAATAAAGCATGTTTTCTGAAAAACATGCAGTGTCCAAATACTTTTGTCCATATAGTGTATATTAACTGATAATTTAAAGAGTATTAAGTTTCTTCAGACAGACAATCTATACAGCTCCAAAAGTCTGAGTTTATTTGGCTGTAGTTCAAATAAGCAGAAACGGTGCACAATAGTGTTATATGTAGCGTTATATGTTGAGCGTTACTCAAGAGTGTGAAAACATAAAATAAGTTTCATTAAAATCTGGCCAAAGGCAACCGATTGATTGAAATTTTTAATTACATTTCGCAGTGCTTTCATAGTAAGTTGAACTACTGGACAAAGGTTGAGTTCAAGTCAAATTTTGTCTTGCTAGCTATTGACTGAAAAAGAAATCAATTGTTTAGGCAAAGCGGTTTTTAGAATAATCCCAATAACTCGCCATTACTTCATATTTATAACTGGAAATTTAAAATGCAAAAAGGTATTTTTTTACTAAAAAATACAATTTTAGTACACCTTGGGTACACATTTTTCTTCTTGAAAAATAACAATAGCGGTAGATTTTGAAAAATTAGAGCGTTTAACAACCTCCTCCAATGTGCATATAGTAAATGTAAAAGGTCATAATTATTAGGGCGTTTTAAGAAGAAATAAAGTCTAATACACTTTCCTTTGGAAGTTAGCTGAGAAAAAACTAAATATTAGAATGCTTATGAAAGAAAATCAACCAAAAATATTTTCCTTAAAATAATTATCTTGGGTTCAGAAAAGTCACTTCTCGAAATACTGAGGAATAATTAATTCTAATACTTGAAATATTAATACCATGAATGAACTGAAATGGCTAATTATCTCAAAATAATCCTTCATTTCTGAACAGTATTGAAATTAATTTGAATACAGTATAAGCTATGAACAGGTGGTAAGCAAACACGAATGGTCTAAGTACTTTTGAAAAGTATTTCTATTGGTATGGTTTGCAGCGGTGAAGCTAAACTTTTCAAAAATGTTTTGATTGCTATAAAAATGTAAAATGAAATATAAAAGTCGTATTAAATTAAGAAGATAATTAATATGATTAAGTGTAAATAAAATAAAATGACCTGTATACGTTTCTATGAAATAGTAATATAAATCATTAAAGTAATATAAAATAAAATTGGTAATTTAAAGTAATATGACTATGAACAATTACTAAAAGTATTGTAATTGAATAAAATGTTATTTAAATTTCTCGTAAAAAAGAACAAATTTATTTTTCAAGAATTAAGAAAGATAATTTTTTTCAGTTAAATGAAAGTATATGAGCTCAGTTATGTGGCATTTTACTAAAATTACACAGCATTAAAAAAAGATCAGTGAGGTGCAAATGTTTCAACAGAAAAGTAAGTCAAACCAAATTTTCATAGCATTTCATTAAAACATTGTTATACACATTCCATTACTATATAGAAGGGATTGCCAACAGATCAATCGCGACAGGTTTTTCAATTTGTTGAAACCGCACTAGAATTTTCCATTTTCAAGTTTAACACGTCATTTGTAATTCCTCCATAATTTAAAAAAATTAAATTTTTTTTTTTTTTTAGTGTGTGTGTAGGTTTAATTTTAGTGCTAATTTGGGGTAATTTTTGAGCATTTGAGCATTCTAAACTCGGTTGAACTTCAATGCATATTTTCCAAACATATTTCGATTCTATATGGGACAGTAGAAAAAACATTTTACGTGGAAATGAAAATTGTGTAACTTTAAACTTTAATGTATTACAATATGAAGATAAGAAATAAAATAAAAAAGAATTTAATTTTTAGCTATATGCAAATCAATTTAATGGGTAAATTTTGCATTTAGACTGATTTAGAGCACGTACGAGTACAGACTTTCATAGTATTAGTCGATCTCGAGGGTTTTCTGTAAGTAGTTGATAAGTTGACCAATCCTGCTATATAGGTTGATACTCTATGACACAGTTAACGAACATTAGACCGACAAAATTATCCCTGATGAAAGCTACATATATTCGCTTTCACCGTATATATCAGGAAAATTCTGGAAATAAATTATTAAAATTCCATAACGGGGGGTAATTTGGCACCATTTTCAAAAAAATGTGTCTTGGAAACGGTACAATTTCTAAAAATTTGTAACTGGAACGCCACAAAATTCAAGACGATGGCATTTCCACGCCGACGACTTTACAAAGAAAAAAAAATAAACATTAAAAATTTAATAAAATGAGTACCACTTTAAAAGAGATAGAGAATGCAGTTAATTAGAAGATTAAATCGTAAAAACGACCCTTCATCGTCATTTAGATTTAATTTAGAATAGAAAGAAAAAGCTATGCAGAACAATCAGTGCACGGACTCACACACAAACACTAAAAAAATTAATAAAAAATAAATAAATTTAAAAAATAATCGCCAACTGGATTTTACCCTCCATTATGAAATTTTTCAAAAACAGACAATAGCGCCCTTTATACGTACGCTCTTTCCCGCGTGAAACCACAATCCCGCGCAATTGAGTGCACGTGTGAAGGTGTCGGAGAGGAAGGGAAAGCTGCTTTGGAGCGTACAGCAAGTTTTCCCGCGCGCAATCCCGTACGCTCCAAGCACTCGCGAAAGAGCGTACGTGTAAAGGGCGCTAATAGAGCTCTCGAGACCGTTCTCAGGTTCCACGGTTCACTTAGAAAGGTCAAGTAAGACCCAAGAGGAGCTTTTCAGTCCAAGCTGTTCATGGAACTTCTAGCTTCCATTCACATGGATCTACCTCGAAGCAACAAGTCTAGTATGAGGTGCCCTTCATTGCTGCAGGAAACATCCGACCACGAACTTTGAAGATAATTAAACTACTTATCTCCCGGCAAGAAGAATGCAGATGATTCAAATAAAACAACCGCCTTCAGCCATACGGAGAGACACATAGTTTAAATAGAAGTTCGCGGCTTTCTTTAGACTGCCCCGCCTTTACAATATAAGATCGGGGTAGTCGCTGCGTTGGGATGAAACATGCTAGGAAAACCACGGCAAACCTAGCATTCACACCCCCTTTTTAGTTGACTGAGCTTGGAACAATCTTCAGTTCCAAGCCACATCAACTACCCGTGAGAAGTTGTGCTTTTATGAAAGACTTAATGCATCAATCATTTCCTCTGGTGTCTTTCACCCGTTTCCCCTTTTGAGACTAAGGCAGTTTCTGTAATGGGATTTCTAAGGGGAGGTGCACCTATTTACATGGCATGCTAGGAAAACCATGGAAAACCTAGCACTCACCTCCCCTGACCCACCCCTCAGAGGCACGCGAGCTGTCCAAAAACAGTTCCTCATTCGCAACTCTGAGGGCCAGAAAAAGCATTTGAGGAATAAGGGGCAAGGCTTAGGACTCAGCAGAATTGATGGATGCATTTAAGAGTTCATATGGACATTTTCCTTCCACCGGGCAGTGGAGAACTTTCTAAGGGGACGTGCGCCGGAATCACTCGGCATTGCTAGGAAAACCATAGAAAACCTAGCACTCACACCCCCCGCTTCAGGTAACAACTCGTAACAGGGCATCTGTTAAGAAAAAGGACGGTTTAATCAACACGTTAGAGATAAAAGAAAAAAAATCACATTAAGGAAACTTAAGAAAACATTCTGAAAGCATAGACTGTGCAGCAACTCTCATTTAATCTAAACTTAACGAGTCGATAAATAATGGTGAATTTCCCCATACACACGATTCAAGCATTATGAAAGAATATACCGTCAAAACCTCGTTGTAAAGCCACTTTTTAAAAGTCCGTCCATGGCCGAATCCACGGCTATACTCAACAGCATATAGTCTCATTAAAATAGTTTCAGCGTCGTTATTCCAAGTAAGAGAGTTTGTCAGTTTCGAGGACTTTTGACTAATATTTTACAGTTTTATTTTCGACTAGCTGAAAACCCGCACTTCGCTACGGAGTACATTCAAATTAAATACAACGGTCAATGTATCCAATTAATGCCAACACACACACACACACACATATATAAATCGTAAGGGATATTTTTATAGACAAAATAATGTAGAAGAAAATATTCAAATTAAATCTAATAGGACATACTAAAGAATAGTACAAATTGAGGAACATTTCTTTTACTGTATTTTAATATTTTTTTTGATAATGGCCAATCGTCTGCCGCATTAGCAAGAAAAAAAAATATTTTTTTTTGTCTATTTCATTGTTATGGACGTGACGATAAATTTATTTAAAGTACCAGAAAAGAAATCACGTGATCAGCATTTAATAAATTAAATTATAAAAATTAATCTTTAAAAATTCATCAAAAATCAGAAAATGGAGGTAAAGATTTGAAAAAGATTTCATTTTAAAGGAATTTTTATGATCTTTCTCATGATATAAATTTTATAACCCTCAAATTATTAATTTAAATGCAAACTTAAAAAAAGTTACAAAACAGTTTAAAAATTTAATTTAAAAAAATCTAAGAAGAATTTTTCAAAAATATTTCTTAGTGCGCGCCTACACTATAAGAAGAATCGCCATGCAAAATTTCAGCTCTTTAGGTCCAGTGGTTTAGTCTGTGCGTTGTATGTCAGTCAGTCAATAAATAGGAGTTCTAAATATGAACACGTTTCTGATTACATTTGTTTATTTTGAAGAAATATGTGTTGCTTGTTAATCAAGATTTGTTGTCTGATACATAAGGTTTGTTGTTTGTTGATTAAGACCTGTTGATTTGTTTACGATACAATAAACCTTAAATTACAAAGGGAATTTTTTACGAATTGTTGTTTGTTAATTAGAATTTATTGTTCGTTAATTTGTTTTCTGGACTTTTCTTTAATGGGAGGCGGATTCCTTTAAGAAAATCCGGGACACAATAAAATTTTTTAAATTTTATTTATTGAGTTAAAGTTTGAATTTTTTTTGTAATTGTTAACCATATAATTTGTAAACAAAATCACATCATAAAACTTCTCATAAAGTTTTTAAAAATTTTCAAATGCGCCACAATTAATGTTTTAAAAGTCGCCACATGTCATTCATCACTGTTGAATTATCAGATTTAAAAATTCAATTAAAAATCGAAATTTTAAGATAGAGACTTGAAATGAGGTTTATAGGAATAAGAAAGCTTTCAGCTTCCAGATGATGTAAATATTTTCTTTGTAAGATAAAAACTTGAGGAGCATCGATATTACATCCACATATGGGACGATATTTCTTGAAAAACTGTTTCAATTTTTTGATGAAAATTTTAGTCTGTTTTAAAATATTTTTAAAGAAATGATATCTAGTTCGAAAGAGAAATGTCTGTAGTCTTAGACTGTAAAAAGATCAAAATTCTACGATAATTTTTTGGCGAGTTTTCGCAATCTGAAGATGAAAAAGTCAATATTTTCCCGCAAAACATAAAAAAAACTTAAAGTCCGACGAAGATGAGACATATCTTACTTTGGTCCCCCCATTTTTCTGCATCCATTGGTATAGCTCTCGACCCCATACCCCCAGCGGTTTCGGAGGAGATAGCGTGACAAGCTTTTGACAGCGGCAGCGGGAGTTACTTTTTTTTAGAATAGAGAGATTTTGCCCTACAATCAGGACCAAACATATTTTGTGCTACTACACGATTTCGTGCTCAAGAAATAAAGCTACAAAAACTCTGAATACACAAAATTTTGAATAAACATGATATTGATTAAAAATTTGGATCAATTTTTCTATCACATTTTGCAAAATTTTTACTGTCTTTTTTTTTCCTTCCACTGCCTTTCCATTGTCTTTTTACCCCTCCACTGCATTCTAAATCTAAAATCTTCTAAGTACTAATTTTCCTTTGTGACTGGTATCGCCGTTTGCTCACAGTATATTCGCTCTCTCGCAAGTGATATCATACAATTTTACACTTTATAAGTAATAAAATGCAACATACTACAGTTTAATATGTTAGACAATTTTTATTCATGACTAAAAAATTTTTAATTAGCGTGTGATATTTAACACAAACCATCTACAAACCGTCTACAGAAGATCTAGTAGACGTTATATAACTCATAGAAACTCATTTAGAAAGAAAAAATAATAATTTCAGATAAGATATAGAGGGGAAAAAATTCCAAAGCACAAATCAAGAAATTCAGATTGGAAGTCGAGACAAAATCAAATGCTAACATTTACCTTAACTCAAAAAAATTAAATACCCAAATTGTATTTTATTTAAAAGAAAAAGAGAAAAAAAAGTCATAAATGGAAAGATATTAAAATCAATTTTTTAGTCTTATATTTTAAAAAATATTATAACACAGGAAAAAAAATTAGAAAGCCACATTATGTATTTTCAAAAAATATGTATAAAGTAGCTTACCGTTCTTGTAGATATGAAAAAGGTTGGAGTTACGACAATTTTCATGCCTAGGCCAACGGGATACAACTGAGATCGGGATTTCTAAACGAAAAAAAGAGAAGTGAATTTTTGAACAACAATTTCTACAAACATACAAAATTTTTATGAACTTTGATTCACGTCGGAATCAAATTTTCTTTAAGAATTCATATGAATCCAGTTACAATCCACTTGAGAAGGAATAATATCGCACAGTTCTAATTTTTCCCGTACAATGTATAATAATGTTTTTAAAAATTCTTGCAAAATATTCAAGATCTGAAAGTTGTCAGGTATTAAAATGTTATAAATACGACATATTTTCATCGCAATATATTAGAAATATATTAATATTTTCTTAAATTAATGAGCATGTTTTTTCTAAGTTCATCAATTCCATAAGTTATAATGTTTGCCCAAAATTCCATCTTTAACATAAAAATCCAGGATTTTTATCAAGATTTGAGAAATATGGGGAGATATGGAAAGAATCAACTTCGGCATGACACAAAAACATGATTTTTATTATAAGAAAATCAGGTCTTGGTCTTTGCAACTAATTTATGGAAAGAATCAACTTTGGCTTGACACAAAAACATGGTTTTTATTATAAGAAAATTAGGTCTTGGTCTTTGCAACTAATTTATGGAAAGAATCAACTTCGGATTGACACAAAAACATGATTTTTATTATAAGAAAATTAGGTCTTGGTCTTTACAACTAATTTATGGAAAGAATCAACTTTGGCTTGACACAAAAACATGATTTTTATTATACGAAAATTAGGTCTTGGTCTTTGCAACTAATTTATGGAAAGAATCAACTTCGGACTGACACAAAAGCATGATTTTTATTATAAGGAAATTAGATCTTGTTCTTTGCAACTAATTTAATCAATACAAAGTAAGTTAACGTAAAATAAATAGTAAGTAAATAACTTACTATAATACTGGTTTTTATATGAAAATAAATTTAATAAAATTTTCTAATTTTTTTACTGAATAGTTTAATAACATTTCTAAAATCCTTCAAAGCCGTAGAATATATTACCTACATCCTATAATACATCAAACACACTTCATCAGAATGATCGCGGGACACTTGGTCAATCAACGCGATTCGGTTAAAACATCTCAATTTTTCTGATGAATGCTTATTTAACAAACAGATCGAAAACGATATATATTTCATATTTTTTAAAAATACTTTATAATATATAAATAAGAGAAAAATTTTAAAACTCACTTGACTCGGTTGAAGAAATCGATCCTGACTGGATGAGAGGAATAGAATAAGAAGCAACCTCAAGCGACGGAAGCATCGAGAAGAATGGCGCGATTTCGGCTTGTCCAGGTACTAAACCGAGTCCCTTCAACGCCACCTGCTGTTATCAAAATCTAACTAACATGGTGATGCAAGGATAAGTAATGTAGAGAAAACAACGCATAGGATGATCGCAAGAATTTTATCGAGCCCAGTGATTCGCAAACTTTTTTTACTTGCTTTTTCTACAAGAAAATTTCAAACTGCAACTTTAAAAAAAAAAAAATCAGTCATGACTAAAAGTCTACTTTAATCTAAGATCAAATTTCTCAATATCGAAATTTTTTATTAAAAGGTATATAGGCGAAAAGCATATTTCAAATCGGTCAGAAGTATTGACTGTTCCCAGTGGTGGATCATCGCACAGGTGAAGAAGCGCTCGCTTGGGGCCTTCAAAAGTTAGCAGCCTCAAAATGAGATACACTCTGCGAACCTTAGGCAAAGATACCATATTCATCTAAACAATCCTTCTCGACTGTGAGGAAGTATCTCAAGTTATAAATAATATTTATTAATAGTATTCAGAACAAGGAGGTGGGGCTCAAAACTAGATTGCGGTTAGGGGCCTCCAAATGCTTCATCCGCCTCTGACTGTCCCGCTTATATTGCGTGAGCAGTAGCACTTTTTGAGAATCGTTGTGAACAACTAAAATATAAGATAAGAGACATCTTATTGTACAATAACCCTACCAGAATTTCTCATCATATTTAGGTAAATTCGTTCCAAAATGAAAAAGAGGAAATAAAACTGACTACCAAAGCTTCCAAATTAAAATTTTTAGTCCTAGTTCTGTTGTTGAGAGAATCCCCACAGAGCTTTTCTGAGGAGTGTGATTTGAGCTTAAGGCTTGGTTTCACACAGATTTTCTAATGTCTGGTATCCCGTTGATAAAAGAGGTTCGGTGTTAAATGTAGCCTACTAAGAACTATATTTTAGATACATCATGGAAAAAAAAGTTAAAAAATAACTATTTCCGCAGAAATTAGTTGTTGAGAAGGGATCACAATTTTTATAGAATTATGTTTCGGTGGTACAAGGAAACGATCATATTTTGCAAACAGAAATCTGATAAAGATTTAAAAAAAAATTGGACTATAGAATTTCATAAAAAGACAATTCCATAATTCCTTTCGTTCTCGGACAAAAATCAGTTAACCTTCCTTTACAAAATGAGTCTTTAATCAGAACTCGTGTAAATTCTCAAACAGTATTCACTTCAAGTCTTCTATCAATCAAATCCAGACAATTTACGCCCTTGTCAATAGAACCATGAAGCTTAAGCTCATTACCTAATGCAAAATTTTCTAAGGCCACTGACAATAATATACTCTGTACACAAAATTTTTTTTTTTAATTTAAAAAAAAATCGACGCACCAAGAAAGAGTTGTCCGATTGTAATGAAATTTCGTATGCGAAGATGTTTCGATCGAACATGCAAATGATAAAAATTTTGTGTCCAATGAATGAATAGTGGGAGATCCAGCACATCAGAACTGCGCATCCCGCAGATGTAAATAAAGAGCGATTCTCGATCTGATGTTCAAAATTTCTGTTGCATTTCGACTGCGGATATCTTACGTCGACTGTAACAATGCCTCGCCAAAGGATTCGTGTTCATTGCGAGCATATTTCCGAGTTTGAAAGAGGTCGTGTCATCGGATTTAAAGAAGTTGGTTGGACAATTCGAAGATTCGCTCGACATCTGAGTCGTAGCGATGCAGCGAATAGACGGTGCTGGCAAGAGTGGGTCAACAATGGCAGATTTAAGCTTCAGGACGGCAGCGGTTGACCTAGAACCTCCAAATATTTCCTGAGCTGAACTTAATTATTTCTTATGCTGGATGTATATATTTACAATAGCATACCAAAGTTTGTGAATAACTGATCTAGCGTACTGTGACTAGAAACGTAACTAGCGTAGCGTGTACTAGAAACACGAAGGAAACAGTTTGAAAGGTATCTGCAGCGCCATTTTTTTTGCTGCTATCGTTGTTGAAACAACGATATACTCGCACTACGAGATCGCCGACATCACCGACGTGTCACAGCCCTCCCCCCCCCCTACAAACTGGAATTTTAAAAACAAAGCATAGTCGAGTATGCCTGGACCTCTGGGACACCCGACAAGCAAGGGAGACGTGGAATGGTTACGATAGGTCTGTTATTGTCTGATCAGTAGCTGAAAAATCTTTGATTTTCATATTTTGACGTCACCGCTCATGGATAATCCAGAGCCTACGTCCCCGGGTGCATTTTTCGGGTAACTTGGAGGTGCTTCAAACTCTGGGCCTGAGAGAGCATTAGGTAGTACTTTGAAAGACAATATTTTTTGTCTCTAGGATGCCAAAAATACGATATACTCATATTAAGATCCCGCTAATATCAAGGACACCATTGCACTGGACAGGGCCCGGCATAGAGACTGAGGCCTTCCGGGCTGAGATATCTATTGGGAAACAGACCGCGGCTGGTAGCTACTCCAAACACTAGCACAGACCAACACCCCGGCGCCCCCACCCCAGGCCCACAGGAAAGCCTTGAGTGAACGGGAGCCGCTCAGGTCAGCAGACTGAGTACCGTGGTAATGACGGAGCTAGAAGAATTTGGAAGAAAGAAAAAATTTAGAATCATGGGCCATGGGCCGAAAAGTGGATGCTCGGGAGACTGGAAAATGGTGAAGACCAACGAGGTGCAATTAGCAGGGATGGCGTGAAAACGCGAGACCAAAAACGAGAAGCCCGAAAAATTGGCAAAAATTTTGTGCACAACGACTACCTAGGAACCGATCAAAGCCTAAATTGGTAACTGGTAAATTTTGAGAGGGAACATTTTAACCCTCGGCCCATGTCCCGCGATTCAAAGAGATCAACGTCACGAAGAGCATCCTGCAGAAGTACCCTGCGGAACCTCCATGCAGTGGTGGGCTAAAAAAACACCCCACCGGACTGCCGTCGTTGGGGGAAATTTTTAGAAAACTTAAAAAATATTGGGGGGGGGGGGGACTGCAAGCAGCCTAATAAATGAAAGAAAGAAAAAAGAATAAGTTAAATTTGAGCCGTGGCCCATGGTGGTTTGCTAAACCTAGACAGCAATAGGGCTACAGTCGACGGGTTAGAATCAAGGAGGATAAGACATAATCGTCTGTCTTACACAGGTCACGTGAAATTTCACTGATCATGGCAGATCCTAACCTCGAGCCCATGCCCACTTCGGTCGGGGTTTTCCTGTTGAACAGTATATCGCCCTTTTCCTCAGACGGGGAATCCTAACAGCCAAAAAGCGTTCTGGACCAAGGCAGAACAAAAAAGGGGTATATTTTAGTACTGATCTAAGACTAGCTGGTGGAGAAGAGCCTAGGTAACTACTGAAACTAGCTAAAAAGAAGTAAATCAATTAGAGAATAATAAAAAAGGGTACTTACAGGACTTGAGGCCCAGTGAAGTAATGCTGGAGCTACGTAGGAAAAAAGGCCTACGTTTACACTAGAAGAAGGATGTTTCCCTGTGCCTTGTTCCTATGTTAAACTGCTTTAGTTTCCCAAGGGAACCTAGATAAACCTTCTAGAAACAGAAGGTCCCCGAATGGGGCGGATTTGACTGTGAAAATCCCGCGCCATTTCCCTGGTAGCTAGTTTTGCTGCAAAGCTGCGCTCACATTCGGCAACTCTCCTTTTTTGGAGATTATTTTAATGTTTTCAATTTTTTTTTTCAAATGGAGGGTTTTTATAGTGTTTTAACTATTTACCTGCAGTATGAATTGCTTGTTAAATTCAACATCAACGACTGATCGGAACCTCGATCTACCCCTGAGGCTGGGAATTTCAAAAATGGAACTAACTCGAGTATACCTGGGCCTCGGGAACCCCGACAAGCAAGTTGAACTTGGAACCCTACTGATAGCTCCGTTATTTTCAAATCAGTAGCTGATTAATCTGCAATTTCCAAACTCTGGCGTTACCGCTTTAACGAATAATTCAGAGCTTTCATCCGGGGGTGCATTTTCCGGATAACTTATTGGTGCATAAGACTGGGCCGGAGAGAATATTAAGAAGATCTTTGAAAGGCAATTGTAACACTTTTTTGCCTCTAGGGTGCAGAAAATACGATATACTCGTACTGCTGGCTCGCTAACATTACAGACTCAACGGTGCTCCGATTTACCCTGCCATTGGGGATTTTAAAAATGGAGCAAATTCGAATATGCCCAGTCTCACGGGACACCCGACAAGCAAACGGGACGCGGAATCGTCTCCATAGATCACTTATTGTCCGATCAGTAGCGGAAATATCTGGAAATTCGATACTCTGACGTCACCGCTTTCACAGATAATACAGAGCCTGTGCCTCCGGATGTATTTAGGATTTCTTGGCGGTGCACAAGACTATGGCCAGAGAGAGCTGTAGGAAGCACTTTAAAATGCGTCTACCGTTATTTTCTTCCCTCTAAGATGGCTAAAAAATGATATTCTCGTATGGTGAGACCGCCGACATCGCAGACTCTACCGAGGCCCGATATACACTATCTGGCCAAAAGTATCCGGACGCCCAGTGGTACGGACTCGGAGAGTCCTGAGGCATATATTAATATGATGTTGGTCCTCCTTTTGCATCGAAGACAGTCTGCACACGTCTGGGGAGACTTTCCACCAGTTTTTGATAGGTGTTCATAGGAATTGACTTCCAGTCGTTCATCACAGCTGAAGTGAGTGCTGGCAATGAGGATGGTCGATTTGACTGGCTACGTAATCTGCGTTCTATTTCGTCCCAAAGGTGTTCAATGGGATTTAGATTGGGGCTCTGAGAAGGCCAGTCCAGGTTTTGAACACCCATATCACCAAACCATGCCTGTGCAAGTCTCGATGCGTGAATGGAGCAGTTATCCTGCTGGAAGAAAAATGGGCCTTCCCCGAAATATTGCCATAGAGTTGGGAGAGCAGCATTGTCCAGAATATCCACATACATCTCAGAGTTCATGTTTCCAACCACAGGAACTAAGGAACCCAGGCCAAACCATGAAAAACACTCCCACATCATGATGCTGTCACCACCAAACTTAACAGTCGGCACAATGCAGTCACGTAAGAAGCGCTCGCCGGGCATCCACCAAACCTAGACGGGTCCATCGGACTGTCAGATTGTAAAGCGAGATTCATCACTCCAAAGAACATTTTTCCATATGTCTACAGTCCAATGACGGTGAGCTTTGCATCATTGCAATCGACGCTTCGCATTCTGGGGAGTGATGTTCGGCTTGTGAGCCGTTGAACGACCATAGAATCCCAGGTTTTTAACTCTCGACGAACAGTCCTGCTACTAGCACTAACGCCTGATGAACAGTGGCGTACCTAGACCATTTGGGGCCCGGGGCGGATTTATTTTTGAGGCCCACAACTTATAAAAAAAACCCGTCAATTTTTAACTTTTTTATGACAGCTTTTGCCTTAATCAGACCGTCTCCATAGGCTATTGACCCGTGCCGGGAAAATACAGACAGAATAAGGGAGCGAACTCATGTAGTACAAGTTGAGCAATGATCATTACTGTTTAAGTGTTAAATTAAAAAAAGTCTTGCGTCAAGGCCTGGGTTCGAGCAGTCGAACCAGCGACGTTCCGCACAGCACAGCTCCGAAACGAACGTTCTAACTGCCTGAACCATAAGCTCGTTAACTTATAGTTTGGTACAAGATTAAAATCAATTGTACGGCGCTGGTTTTTGTTGTATGAAAATTTCCTCTGTCCAAGGTGGACTATAAAAGGCTTGGCCGTTTTATTAATTAAAACAATAATAGTTAAAGACAATATTTACATTAAAAAGAAAAGGAGCCGTTTTAGAGCCAATACTAACTTATAATATTATGGTAGCTTCAAGGAAAACCAAAGAAATATTTCACTTTGATCTACACTAACTTTATTGGCAATTCAACTTAAAAAAATTTACTTTTCCCAAGGCAATATACATTTACAGTATCAGTATCAGTATGAAAAAAAATAGAATGGGAATACGTCAAAAACTTTTCGTGTTGAGGTGATTACAGTAGACGTTTTTTTTTTTTTTTTTTTTTTTTGAACAAAAATAAAATAACTTTTTTTTCAAAATAAGACATATGTAAGCCAAACCCAACAAAGTATCTTTACGTATATATGTCCTATTTTTCTATACACTATCTCATGTGAAGACAAAACTAAGGGAAACACAATTCTGTATTAATTCTGAATAGGTAAAATCCTCCTTTTAAAATTGTCTCTTTCTAACTTTTGTATGTGAAAAATTGTCTAATTGTCTCATGGAAGTTTATTTTCATAGCCAACTTGTTCTCGATGGATAACATTGCTAGTCCATTTAGCCAGATTTAGCTCATTGATGAGCGCAAATAGTTTTGATGATTTTCAGTTTTGAAAACCTTTTTTCACAAGTTGCGACGGAAATGCAAATCGTCAAAAACAACTTCAGTGCTAAACACAAGTTTGGTACTGACTCTTAAAAGTCCAATGAAAAATGAACTACCAACAATGGACTGCAAAACCTGAAGAGCTGACCATTTTTTAATTCCTCTGTATTAACATTTGAAGCTTGCATATGACGTCTTAGTCTTTTTATTTCTGGCAAAACCTCTTCCTTAGAAAATTCGTTGTAACTTTCAGTTAGATGAAAAATAAGTTCTGGCACTTTCTGATCTGGAGCTTTGATAAAATTAACCGACTGCAAGACTTCAAATTTGTTATGAATGTCTTCCATGGATCTTGTTTGGAGTTCAAATACAACCTATCTACACATTGGAACATGGACCTCCTTAGTTCTTCTTATAAAGATAAACCTTCATCTTTAGCTCTTTCACCCGGCATCATCTTTTAAGATTTTTTTCTGCCTCTTTTTTCAATATCAATTCCCATTACTTCACATTTCTGGGAAGCGAAGTCTAAAGCATCACTAACTAAAGATTTTCTATTTTCCTTAATAAAAAATTCCAGTTCTCTTAGTTTATTTAAGCCTTGTCCAAGGAAATCCCCTCAATTTGTAGGTAGAGTTGAGTGTGGTTGATTTCCTCCAAAAAGTCTGACCACAGTCGTAGAAACGCCAAAAACGTAAAACCGCAAACATTTGTCATTATAATATGAGCTGATCCTCTTGTATCTAAGTTTTCAGATTCGTCGCACAGCTTCTCCACTGCATCGATCAATTTTCAAAATTTTTCATTACTGGTTTCACAGCTGCTTGCTGTGCACTCCACCTTGTATCGGACAGCCTTTTAACCGCTACTCCCACAACGGCAGTCAAAATTTCTCACCTGGGAGTTGAGCGCGAGAAGAAGTTATAAAAATTTTCCAGTGTGCCGAAAAATGCCACACTGGTTTGAGTGCAACTAAAAGCGTGCACCCCACACAAATTGAGTGAGTGATTAGCCCATGCCACGAAGATGGCTCTTGGAAAAACTCACTGCCTCGTTTTAAAAAAATCGGTTTTCATACCATCCGATAGGGATGTTGGTCAGTTACCTACATCACAAAAAAGAGGAACTTTACTTATTTCGTCTGAAATTTCAATATCAGGCTCTTCTGCTTCACCTTCTTTTTGAGGTAATGTTCCGTCTCTGTCTAGGTCTACATATTCATTGGCACTAACTCGAAGAGGAAGAGTGCCCCCTAAGTTTTGCTGACTTATCTTGAAACTTTCTTCCTGTGTTTAAGACGGCACTGATTCCACAGCAGATTCTATTTCCTCCAAGCCTAAAAGATTCTATTTCCTCCAGAACTAGTGGGCTCTTCTTTGCTTTTGAAAGTGGAAGGTTGCTCTTGTTGGACGAACTTTAAAATTGATCCTGAGATCGGCTCTGCCCTTTTTTCTTCTGGTCTGTTTCAGTTTCTCCTTTTGAGCCCCAGTATGCTGTTTACACTTCATGACAGTATTTATGAAAATAATAAATACAGTATAATATCGCTTTTAATATATTAAATATCTATAGGTCAAACACTTAGAAGTTGTCCTTAGAAGGTGTTAGAACACTTAGATGGTGCCAAACACTTAGAAGGTGATAATTTTGGGGATACACTTTTCTGTGCATGGGACAAGAGTTTGAGAAAGCTCTAGAAAGCACTCTGAAAGGCATATAAAGCGCTTTGCTTTTTTTTAATCGCTAGCATTTCGAAATTACGATATACCCGTATTAGGAAACAGTTTGAAATACAGCATCGTTATGTAATAAAGCTTGCAATCTCTATAATTCTGTGCTCAGATGGAAAAATGTTATAAGAAATTTACATGACAGCAATTCTAAGATTCAAGATATGTCATGAAAAATCAGTAATTTGTTTTACATGAGCACACGTGGTACCTATGTTTCAGAAAAATAGTTGTCTATTACTTACAGTAGTTACAGTAAATAGAAAATATCGGCGAACGAGAATCCGGAATGTGTAAAACTCAAGTTTTTAAAACAAAGTTTCTTATAACATTTTACCATCAGAGCACAGAATTATACGTTTAATTTTCTTCCCGTTTATTATTTGAACATAAAATTGTAGCCTTATACGAAACTGAAAGTCTAAGTGAAAGAGAAAACCTAAAACGGATAAAATTTCATCTTCGTCTTCAAAGGTGTATTTATTTTAAAATTTCATCCAAAATTTTGAAGAGGGGAGGTATTTTTGTGTGTAAGAGTGTTATAAAAATTACGAAAAATTGCCCCCCCCCCCCCGCGCTTTTTTTTTTCGTTTTTCTGACAATATCTTGAGACCTGGGCGATCATCCACATTTTTGCAAATTTATTCTACTGAAACTATGCACTTTTTCACTAAATCTACATCTTTTTACAGAAAAATATCTAATGTTGTGTTGTGACTGATGCCTCTTGACCGACAGTATATTGTCAGTTCAAGTCCTTAACGGCTATTGGGCGAAGTGGTGAGGCTCCGGTTTTTAATAGCATCACAAGAGTCGGAGTCCGACTTGGCAAAATATCTAATAATGGTCTCAAACGAACGGCATGGACCCGAAATTCTAAGCCCAGCCCGAACTCTATTGAAAACAAATCCGACCCGCAAATATTCTAATTAGCAGAACTCA
This sequence comes from Dolomedes plantarius, assembly GCA_907164885.2. NCBI lineage: Eukaryota > Metazoa > Arthropoda > Arachnida > Araneae > Dolomedidae > Dolomedes > Dolomedes plantarius. Next base: position 184,931,969 of record OU015496.1, read on the forward strand.
GTACCAACCCGGTATTGAAACAAGCACATGTCAATAACGGAAACCCGGGCCGAAATACTGAAATATAAGATGACTTTAGTAGTTAGTCTTTCAATACTCTCCACTAAAATGAAAATGTCTGTAAACACATTTATGATAACTTTACTAAAGCCATAGGGCTAGAGAGTTGATGCAGTTGACATCCAGTACTCAAATTTAGTTTTAGTTTTGATGTAATGTAATGTTCTGTTATTGTAATAAAATTACAATAGAACCTTGTTCTGTTCTATTGTAATTTTATTGTAATTCTTCTGTTATTAGCCGCAATCTCATGCATCAAAGATGCATGGGGGCCAATGATGTACAATCAAGTGCCTTTGCAATAATAAAAAAAAAAAACTTCACTAAAGCACTATTATTGTTCGTATTATTAGGAATATTGTGCAACTTTATTTCCCCCTTTGATTTCAAACAAACTGTTTAATGGCAAAAGAAGCAAATAATAAATTTTTAATTTGGGAAAATTCAAAAGTAAATTATTAAACCATCAATGAATAATATCTAAGAGAATGTCAACTATATCAACACAATAAATTCAAAATCCCAATAGAACTTCAGAATTGAAAATTAGTGGGATTTAACCTTTTTGCTTTAAAGGGAAAATGTAAACTTCTCCAAGTCATTCAAATGGAAATTTTAAGCTAATAATAAGATTACCATCAGTAAATAGTGATAATCTGATGATAAAATATGTAAAGTTTTCTTTAAAAATTGCTAAGAGATTTTAATTTTCACAGACTGATAGCTTTTGAATAGGAGGAAAAATAAACACACTTAAAAAATAAGTACTGAAAACAGTGAAATTAGAAAAATGTAGCATGCAACAGGCTCCTTTTCCACCTTCGGGAGTTCTAACTGAACTAATCCATATCTAAGATTCCTGTTTCTTACCTAGTCTTTCCATTAGCTACTGAACTAATCCATATCTAAGATTCCTGCTTCCTACCTAGTCTTAACATTAGCTACTGAACAAATCCATATCTAAGATTCCTGTTTCCTACCTAGTCTTTCCATTAGCTTCTGAACTAATCCATATCTAAGATTCCTGTTTCCTACCTAGTCTTTCCATTAGCTTCTGAACTAATCCATATCTAAGATTCCTGTTTCCTATCTAGTCTTTCCATTAGCTACTGAACTAATCCATATCTAAGATTCCTGTTTCCTACCTAGTCTTTCCATTAGCTACTGAACTAATCCATATCTAAGATTCCTGTTTCCTACCTAGTCTTTCCATTAGCTTCTGAACTAATCCATATCTAAGATTCCTGTTTCCTACCCAGTAGCGTACGCAGAAATTTTCAAAGGAGGGGGTTATAGTCCAGTCAAATTAGGTTTTCATTTCGCATTAAATGAAGGGGTTGAGATTTTTTCAGGAATGTGTAGGGATTGGTCCCCTGAACAACGCCTAATAATGTCCCCTCGATTTCAGGTGCCGCGGGGGTCCAAAGGTCACTTTTTTCAGTTTTCGGCGTTTATCTCGAAAACAGCGTGTGGCACAGAAAATTGTCAAACCCAAAAAATTAAGCTTATAAAATTCCCTTCCAAATGGTATATCCATGTTTGTACCCAAGTGTTACTGTAGACATGGTACATAGACATGGTACATTAACGAGGCACCAGAGAACAGGGCTCCATATCCTCGGTATGGATAATTTTTTGTGGCTATACTTCCGTTCTCAGGATTAAAAGAAAAGTGTTGACTTGAAAGTTAGAATAATAATAAAATATTAATAATAATAATAATAATAATAATAAATAAAAAGAAATAATACTAATACTAGCAAAAAATAAATAAGTAAATAATGTGGCAGGTTTTATTTAAAAAAAATTAAGGTAGCAGACGATTAAGCAAAAATTAGTAAGGATAGTCTTGAGGTCGATCCATCAAAAAAAACGCAGGTCAGAACCAGAAGCAACGGCAAATGCAAATTAAAATTTAGAAGAGGTTCGAGGGAGAGTTAAGAAATGGGAAGGAGACCAGGGTGAATAATCAAAGTGGCCTTAGGACGCCTATAGCATTCCCTTGGGTCGTAGTCGGGGAGGTTAGCTATTTCTTCGTTGTCTATTGAATATAATCTTTTGTAGAAGTTAGATGCGAGATCTTTAATGTGTTGCCGAATGGGTTCGATTCTCAGATACCTGTGAATAAGTACGTTTATAAGGTACCAGGGCGCCTTCCTAATACTGCGGAGTGTTTTATTTTGAATTGTCTGCAATCGCTGGATATGGGTGTCAGCCGCTGAGCCCCAAACAGGAACGGCGTACAACAGGATGGGACGCAGTACGGTTTTATACAAGAGTAGTTTGTTATCTAAACCCTTTTGATTCTGGTACAGGAGGTGGGCGATATACTTACGGGCTTAAAAAAAATTTCTAATGTTATGTTCAATATTTTTCCTCCACGTCAGTCGACTATCGAGGTAAATTCCTAGGTATTTGCCCTCTCTCTCAAAGTGAACCAGTTGATTGCATACTGTGACCGGAGGAGATGGAATTATATTGTAACTGAAAAAAATAGCTTTAGATTTTGAAGGACTTAACATGAGCCTCCACCGTTCGAACCATCGTTCAAGAATTCCAATATGTCTCTGTAGGAACTTGTGCATATATTTAACATTTTGATGCTTAGGTAGTATTGCCGTGTCATCCGCAAACATGGCTAGTCTAGTGAATGGAGAGTTAGGAATGTAATTCATAAAAATATTAAAAAGGATAGGTGCTAACTTAGAGCCCAAGTGTTACCGTTTTCGAGATATGAGCCGTTGAATATAAAATTTTTTCAAAAAAAGTGGTAGCGGTTCAGGTATCTCGTCAAACTTCCTCTTCTAACTCTTTCCCCTTCCATTTCTCAGAAAACTCGTGATAGAGAAAGTTATAGAGCGAAAGATTTCCTTCAAAAATGTATAGTGTTATGCTAATTTATCTTCACCAGGTAAATAGTTAGAGCGTTTTGAAGTTTAGGGGTACTTTTCAACATTTTGCTAGTAAAATGCTCGTCACTCAAGTTTTGTTTCCAAGGTCAGTAACTCTCTTAATCACTTTGTGTGCTGTTTAATTAGATACGGATAGTATTCATAACTCATATAAATAATAAATTATGTATACCTGTACGTATAATGTATATCTCATAATATACAGAAGAACACTTGTAGTACAAAGGAGAAAGTAAGAAAACAAACCAAAATGTATAAAAGTGTGACTAACTCAGATCATTTTGGAAAATTTAGATACCACACCATATGAAAAAGAAGTTGTTCAGTTACTTCTGACCTCAGTAGAAATTACTCGACATTACATTTCCACAAATACCTCCCTTGCCAGCATTCAGTGGAAATTGAGCAACGAATTGTCATGTCTCAAAGGTAATGGGCCAACAGCAGCTTTGTGGGTCCAGTACTTTGAAATGGTAGTGTTGATGAAAAAATTCATTGCAGCACAGCGCAACTGGGAAGATCATATGACAAGCGCCCAACTGATGATACCTTACTTCCATGCCAGCGGGCATTTTCATTATGCAAAGTGTACTCACCTATATGTACAACACATGCTGGGACTAACAACTTGCCACCTTCAACTTAAACAGGATTTTATTGATCCTGGATACTTCACTGTCAACAGAACTGGGACACCAATGGCTGCTGTGTGGTCTGACATGGCAACTGAGGTGACACTCATGTGTGACATGAAGAGTGAAGGAGAATTAACACGTGGACGAGGCTTTAGTGATTCGTTGTTGGCGAAATGGGTTAGGGGAGCACGCACAGCTACAGCAATATGTAGTTCCCTTGAGATGTTTTGTGGTGTCCATACTGCAAGAGGAGAACAACATGTTGAGTTTCAAGCATCACGCATAACCACAGATGATCTAGACAGAAGGAAGCTTGCTCAATGGTTGGCTGATCACCCGCCTTTTGCTGAACGTAATTGTTTGATGTAACTTTCAACGGGAGTAATTGGAACAAGTAACGTCAACTGCTACCAGGCCTTGGAAATTGAAACCCGCACAATCAGCACTTTTGTTGGAAGGAATTTCTCAGAAGTGAAACAATCCAAGAAGGACTCAGTCGTTCCTTTAGCTGCGATGAGCAATATGATCAAAGTTAATGATGAGGTAGTGGTGGTAGAGCCTCTGATGAAATTTCAAATAACTCTGATCACCAAGAAGAAAGAAGGGGATGTAGAGGAGTTGCTACCGTACGAGTTAGCCCCATACCCTATGTCTCTATTCGCCGAGGAGATAATGAGAAAAATCAAAAGGTCAGCACTGTCTGATACTTTCCCAAAATGCAATCAACTGATCAATGTGAAGAACAGTTTCACGGTAATCCATGGCGGCTTCCTGCTTCATAGAGTAAAGTGGAACACCAACACCACCTTCGCCTCCATCTGCAATCAATATGTACCGTACATAATCAACCATTACGGCAGCAGTTCAGCTGTGGTTTTTGATGGTTATGAAGGCACGAACTCCACGGAAAGAGACGAACAACATCGGAGAGCATCAAGTAAAACATCAGTGGATATTGACTTCAATAAGAGCACGGTGGCTACTGTTCATCAGGAAAACTTCCTTTCCAATGAAAGGAACAAATCCAAGCTCATTACTATGTTAGTTCAGGCCGTGGGTGCAAGAAGTATACAGTCTACTACAGAAAAAGGAGATGCTGACTGCAGTATTGTCAGAGGTGAGTGGCAAAACACCTCTCATTCAACTGTGGTGATAGTAGATAGGTAACACCTGCTCGTCTAACTTGTGGCACTCACCCCACGAGACACGAATGTGTGTTTCATGAAGGCCGGACGGGGCAACACAGAAGACAGGCTCTACTCTTCCCAACATCTTCAGGTCTTATCATTCAGCCAGTACATTCTCTGGATCCATAGTTTCTCAGGATGTGACACTACATCAGCGATTTATGGTAAAAGCAAAGCAGCAATAGTACAATGTTTCCAGCGGTATGCCAATGAAACAACAAACATCGCTGACTCCAAATCTTCACCAGGACTTTACTGGAGCTGAGGAACGAATGTTCCTGCTCATGTTCCAGGCCCCGCCAAATGAGCATGATCTCAATCACCACAAGCACCTTTCATTTTTCGTTGTTCGTACTGACCCCATTAAGTAAATTTAATAATTCATATAATTCATTAATAATCAATAATACATTATACACTATCCGGCCAAAAGTATCCGGACACCCCCCAAAGAAGTTGATCTAGCAGGTGACGTAATTTGATGCGTAACCGAAAGCTATAAAAGTATTGGTAGTGGTTTGTCAGGTCCTATTTATGCGTTTGTGAGACGATGAGTAAGTAAAAGGAGCTTAGTGATCGTGGCATTATAGTGGGATGCCACCTTTGTGGGAAATCAGTTCATGAAAATTCCGACATTCTACAGGAGCTAAAATGATAGTGAAGACTTTGTCTTGTTTGAAACTTTTTCCGAAGTATCAGATTGACGGCTTTTAATATATAGGAAAGCAGTTGAGGAAATAAATTGTATATAATATATTTAATGTAACTGTTGTTTGAACTTACTTTTGATAACCATTTTTTGATTATATGAACAACTTTTATACGTTTTGGTTTGTTTCCTTACTTCCTCATTTGTACAAGTGTTCTTCTGTATATTATGAGATATACATTATACATACAGATATACATAATAAATTATTTATATGGGTTATGAATACTATACGTATCTAATTAAACACCATACAAAGTGATTAAGAGAGTTACAGACCATGGAAACGAAACTTGAGTGACGAGCATTTTACAAGCAAAATATTGAAAAGAACCCCTAAACTTCAAAACGCTCTAACTATTTAATTGGTGAAGATAAATTAGCATAACACTATACATTTCTGAATGAAATGTTTCGCTCTACAACTTTCTCCATCACGAGTTTTCTGAGAAATGGAAGGGGAGAGAGTTAGAAGAGGAAGTTTGACGAGATACCTGAACCGCTACCACTCTTTTTGAAAAATTTTCATATTCAACGGCTTGTATCTCGAAAACGGTAAACTTCGGTACAAACATGGATATACCATTTGGAAGGGAATTTTATAAGCTTTAATTTTTGGGAATGACATTTTTCTTTCCGACGCACCGTTTTCGAGATAAACGCCATAAACTGAAAAAAGTGACCTCAGAACCCTCCCCCCCGCGGCGCCTGAAATCGAGGGGACTTTATTATGCGTTGCTCAGGGGACCATCCCCTACACATTCCTGATAAAATCTCAACCCCTTCATTTAATGCATGATTCGCCGCCATTTTGAGCTAATTTGACTGGACTATTACAACGAAAGAGTAGTTTTGAGCAATCAGTGCAAAGCGTAAACCTAATTAAATAATATATGTAATCAGAACCAATGGGGGGGGGGGTTATAACCCCCATCAACCCCCTCTTGCATACGCCACTGAGTCTTTCCATTAGCTACTGAACTAATCCATATCTAAGATTCCCGTTTCCTACCTAGTCTTTCCATTAGCTACTGTAAATAAAAAGTTAGAAATAACAAAAACAAAAAAAACCTGACTGCATGTTAACTTTTGCAAACTTAAATATCAAGATTTGAGCTAAACTCCAGGATCAGTGTTTCTCAACCTGTGGGTCGCGAAATGTTTTCTGAGGGAGGGAGGGGTTACGGTTTTATTCAATTAAAATAATGTTTCGCGAATTTCACGAAAAAATTTTGTTAGTATTTATTTATCATGAAACTGGAAGGTAGTATTTTTTTTTTTTTTTTAAGGTAAAAATTGAAAGAGTAAACCTATCGTCAGATATCTATAGCCTTTATTGGGTGGTCAATGTAAATCGCGGTCATTTACTACGTACGGCACACACATTCTAAACGTCAGTTTGTCTTTCATCAGTTTGTGTTGCCGATATTGGCATTATTATTGTAGTTTCAACAATGGAATAAAGTAATTTTATTTAGGTAAGAGTTTCTCTGTTTTTATTGTTAAATAATTCTGAATCCATGCGGAGGTTTTAATATTTTTAAAAATTTACTAGGGGCTTCGCCCCTCGGCTCGCTCCTCTGTTATAGCTAATAGCGAGATACATAGGGGTGATTCTCGAGCTATGTAACAGCTTCCATCCATTTTCTGTTGTCACTCTTCATGCGAAGGGCGTTTCATGAATGTTGAATTATCAGCTTTAAAATTCAATTAAAAATCGAAAATTTAAGATATAGACTTGAAATTAGGTTTATATGAATAAGAAAGCCTTCTATTCCAGATGATGTAAATATTTTCTTTGTAAGATAAAAACTCGAGGAGCATCGATATTACATCCACATAGGGGACGATATTTCTTGAAAAACTGTCTTTCATTTTTTGATGAAAATATTAGTCTGTTTTAAAATATTTTTAAACAAATGATGTCTAGTTTGAAAGAGAAATGTCTGTAGTCTTAGACTGTAAAAAGATCAAAATTCTACGATAATTTTTTGGCGAGTTTTCGCAATCTGAAGATGAAAAAGTCAATATTTTCCCACAAAACATAAAATATAAAAAAAAAAAACTTAAAGTCCGACGAAGATGCGACATATCTTACTTTGGTCCCCCCATTTTTCTGCATCCATTGGTATTGCTCTCGACCCCATACCCCCAGCGATTTCGGAGGAGATAGCGTGACAAGCTTTTGACAGCGGCAGCGGGAGTTACTTTTTTTTAGAATAGAGATTATTATTATTTTTTAAATTAAAAATTTTTTTGTGTGGCTTTTCTGAATTGTTTTGTTCTTGCTTTTACACACCTTTGACTCAGGGAAGTTTCTTCACGTTCTCCATTTCTCATAATTGTTTTACAAATTTCATTTAAAAAAAATTAAATATTTAGTTGGTATTAAAATTATGGAATAATTCTATTACATACATTTTAATACAATTATCAAAAGTATTAAATTATAACATTTTAGTGTTTTTCTTTTTCTTAAATGGTAGTTGAATGAAAAAACATAGGGAAGGGGAGGGGGTTGCAGTATGTGCGGAAACATTTGAAGGGGGGGGGGGTCGCGACTCGAAAAAAGGTTCGAAAAAACGATAGTCCTTCCAACAAAGTCTACGTATCATCATTTAGCTAAGCTCAGTCTCTATCACAGAAAACAATATCGTATGTAATGCTGCAAACGATAGCTAACTGAGCAACATATTTTACAAATCTAAACAAAAAATTACCTATTTTGAATGCTGAGTCATGATATAAAGTCACAGAAAACTACATATGATAAAATGAATGGACAGGATAATAATAAAAAAAATTGAGACCTTTTTAAAAATTTTAAGGCTTACTATTGTAAAACAAAACTACCTCACAACAAACAAAAGATAACTATAGACATTAAACAATTAACCATTAACAAAAAGTTATAACTTTATTTTTCTAATGTGGAGATATTTAGAAAAATAAAATTTGCAAATTTATTGAGACCTGGGCGATCATCCACATTTTTGCAAATTTATTCTACTGAAACTATGCACTTTTTCACTAAATCTACATTTTTTTACAGAAAAATATCTAATGTTGTGTTGTGACTGAATGGACATTATTATGTCCAAATGTCCATTAATGGATGATAATGTTACACACCTTTGAATCATGTGAAACTATTTTTTCCATTGTTGAAACTACAATAATAATGCCAATATCGACAACAAACTGGATATTGTCCAATTAATGGACATTATAATGTCCATTACTATGTCCATTCATTCACAACTCTCCCCCCCTTTTTTCCCCTACGTTGAGAGACAGTCAAGAGATCATAGCTCTCTCTTAGCAGCCCAATACAAAGTAGCTCTGCTTTTACAGCTGTCAGTAGTAAATCTATAGTCCCTTAAAAAGGTGCACGTCATAAGATAATTAAAATCCATAATGTCTCCAGATGAACAAAGAGGACAGTCTGGAGAGTTTACCAAACCAATGTGGTAAAGAAGGCCCTTGTTGTGAGACATTCACCTTTTGTTATTCAAAGCAAAGTCTTGCTGGCTACTTTATTATGGGAACAACATTTAGGTGGGCCAGCATTGCTCCCTATGAGGGGACAACACAGTAACGGACAAGCCTTACTCAGGATTTGAACCCAAGTCCTCTGCATGGAAGCTCATGACACCAACCACTATACTATGTGGACAGCAAAAGTTAAAACAAGCATGCAACATTTTTTCATATCCTACAATGTTAATCTAAAAGTTTTAATTTTAATTTTCATGCCAAAAAGAGAAAGGTTGGTTGGTTTGGAGCACTAAGGCCCCCCTCCCTGCCAAAAAAAATGTAAGATACATGTGAGCTTTAAGAAAAAAGCCGATTTTGTAAAGTTTGAAAACAAAAATAAACCCTTTATCAAGCTTTAAGAAAAATATATAGAAACTTGCTAGGGGCTCCTAAAACGTTTCAATATTCAAGCTCTTTTAAGGGAATCCTCCAAATGAAAATCCTTTAAAATGTTTTAACGTAAGATTACGTTTCTAAATAAAGGTTCTACGAAAAGCGAAACTTTAGATGTCCTGTGTCGCAAGTTATAATTTTTGCTGCATGCCAAACCCAGTTTGTATCACTTGGGCAAGCAGTAAACAATTAAACAGAAAAGTACCAAAATGCGTCAAAATTTTGACATATATATATACATACGTACATATATATAGATACATATGTACATAACACACACATACATATATACATACAACAGACGTAAGCAATGATAAGTAATCCTACATAAATAACCCATGGTTGTTTCATTAGAAGAGACTATCTGAAATTTTTTTTCGAGAGGTCTTATCTATATAAATTATTTGGTGTTCCGTAATGCACAGACCAAACCACTGGACCTAAAGGGCTGAAATTTTGTATGGCGATTCTTCTTATAGTGGAGGGGTACACTAAGAGAGATTTTTGAAAAATTCTTAGATTTTTTTAAAATTAAATTTTTAAGCTGTTTTTGTAACATTCTTTAAAGTTTGCATTTAAAATAATAATCCAAGGGTCATATCATGAGAAAAATGATAAAAATTCCTTTAAAATGAAATCTTTTTTGAATCTTTACCTCTATTTTCTGATTTTTGGTGAATTTTTAAAGATTCATTTTTAGAATTTAATTTATTAAATGCTGATCACGTGGTTTCTTTTGTTTTTGTGATACTTTAAACTAATTTTGCGTCACGTGCATAACAACGAAATAGACAATATTTTTATTTTTTTTCTTGCTAATGCAGCAGACGATTGGACATTATCCAAAAAAATATTAAAATACAGTAAAAGAAATATTCCTCAAACTCAAAGGCCCCAATAACACCCAATAACAAAAGGTGAATGTCTCACAACAAGGGCCTTCTTTACCACATTGGTTTGGTAAACTCTCCAGACTGTCCTCTTTGTTCATCTGGAGACATTATGGATTTTAATTATCTTATGACGTGCACCTTTTTAAGGGACTATAGATTTACTACTGACAGCTGTAAAAGCAGAGCTACTTTGTACTATATTAATTGCACTATATTCTTTAGTATGTTCTATTACATTTAATTTGAATATTTAATCTAGAATTATTATTTAATGTAGAATTTAATGTAGAATGTTTGAATTTTAATATAGAAGAAAACTTTTACAAAAGTTTTCTTCTATATTATTTTGTCTATAAAAATGTTACGATTTTTTTTATAAATATTTTTTTATTTTTTTTTTAAATCAATTGCATACATTGATTGTTGTATTTATTATATATATATATTTTGGCAGTAATTGCATACATTGACTGTTGAATTTAATTTGAATGTACTCCGTAGCAAAGTACGGGTTTTCAGCTAGCAAAATATAAAACAATTGAATTCAATACACTCTATTCCATCAGCTGTAGTTCTATGAAAGAAGAGTGATGTCACACAGTGATTTGCAACTGGATTTTTTAACAAGTTTTATTTAACCTGCCATTATACAAAATATGTATATCAAAAAATACAAATGAGTAAAAAACAGAAATATATAAAATAGACCAACTGCGGAAAGAAAGTACACATCTCAATCTATCACAATTTAAATATTGGCAATCAATGTTTAAGTATTCATTTCACTCGGAAATCTCAACCTTCTGGCACAAAAAGGGGTAAAAAACTTCTTTTCAGAAATAGTTAGAAATGTGAGCAACTAAGATGTTTCATACCTTCATTAATGCCACTTAACTTATCACAGTAACAATATTGATTTACCAATCATATTACCATTATGTGCATTTTTATAGTAAGTTTGGCTACAGTTTTTAGAAAATCTCAATCATGAAGGTATTACTATCTGTTAAGACTTCACTTGAACTTAGAATCTCTTTTTAAGGTATGAGATTTTTCCTAAAATTTTACAAAATATGCATGAGTAGATGCAAATTTTAAACTCCATTTTGATTTGGCATCTATTTTTTAAGAAGCTGATTACTTACAAATTGCTTTACTTTTGAATATGAATTTTTTAACAGGGAATTTAAATCTGTAATATATCTCGAAATAAAATTGGCTTTTTTCACAAAATAGTTTTAAAAGTGTAGTTAAGCATAAACTTTTTATGGAAACTTTTGCTTCCATGAGTGAGAAGCAAAATTAAAAAAATATGCACTTGGTAACACTCAATTTAAAAAAAAATGCCATGGTAAAAATTCTCCATTATATAACAAGGGATTTCATACAAGCTCTGAGAAATTGAATCATCACCTTAAGAATGATGATTGTTCTTAAAAAATAAGTGATTTGAGTATGGCTGGCATTACACTATAAAATTTCTTTGACAAAGATCTTTTATAAAGCTTATTTCTATCTTTGAATAAAAGTTATACATAAAGGAATTGCTATGACCTCAAAATACTATTACACTACGTAAAGATTTTATAAAAGTTTAATGTGATTACAGCTATGGATGAAGAAGTTGTATCTGCTGCTGCTGTAGTTAATGTATTGTCCACCTCCCATCTGAATAGACCTGGAACTGGTTTTAAAGTTGCAGCCTCGGGGAGGTTGATTCCCGAAATGAGGGGTCGATGACACATTTACAAAACCCAATCAGCATTTTGTAAGTTTCAAGACATTAGTTTCGGTTTTTATAATCAATATTTCAAACATCATATAAGAAATTATACCATTTGTATTCTGATATTAAGAGCTTCGTTGCCACCACAGACCACCTGTTGTCGGCCATGATTAACAATTAACCATCCCAGGAAATCTTTTATAAAATATAGGACGAAGAGCCTAACTATGATAAAAGAACTTTTACAAAAGTTTTCTTTTATCAAAGTTGAGCTATTACTCCAACTTGTATTATAAAAGATCTTTGTCAAAGTACTTTTATATTGTAATGCTGGCCTAAGTATTTTTTAATCTAACCTATATATATATATATAATAGTGTTCAATGACATTCAATGTTTTTGTGTAACATTTTTATATAATGTTTAATTTTCTTCCTATTCTTTCATTATTTCTTATATATACACCAAAAATAAATAAATAAAAAGGGGAATGTGCCCCCTATGCACTCCACTGTTTTTTTTTTTATCGCTAATCTTTCATTATATCTTTCACATACACAAAAATGAATACAGTCGAATCTGGTTAATTGGGCCACTGGTTAATCGGACCAGCCGCTTATTCGGACCGAATCCTAAAGAACCAAAACAATTCCTATTGCATAAGCCTAATAGGGCATGTTCGTGTAATCGGACCAGCCGGTTATTAAGACCAAAATGATTGCATCCTGATGTAGTCCAATTAACTGGAATTGACTGTAGATACAAAGGTGAGTGATTTGCAAAAGGGGTTGGGCTGCCATACGGGGCTTGGGGGTAGCCCCCTAATTAATTCATAAAATTAATGCTGAGCATGAATATGTTATTTTATTTAACTATTTTATACGAATATTTAAGGAACTGTCTTTAATTTAATAATAACATTACCAATGTAATTCTTTAAATCTAAACTATGATACTTTTTAAATTGCAATAGAAATATACAAAATATTCTATGTTGTGAATATTGAGCAACTGTTAGAACTGCAAAGAATTAATTGGGAAAGGTCTAAAATCAAATCTTCGCAAGAAAATCCGACTCATCGGAATAATCCAATGCCAGAGGTAAGGTGGTTGCCCCTTGAATGAAAGCTTCAATGAGACATGCTTACCCACCCCTTAGAATGTGTAGTGGCCCTTACCAATAAGCTAAGTGTGCAGTACCCTGTTCCCACTCCATGTTTTTAAGACCTGTTTCATTGCCTGAACGATAAGTTGGGAGATGGTGGAAGTTTTATGACTTCTTTCTCTTGCTTGGAAGGGAAGGAAAAGGCATATGTTTTGAGGTAGTAAATGATTAAAAGTAAAAGGGCCTGAGTTTCCAATCAGGAAGATGAATATTAAAACAAATAGACATTTATGGAAGAGGTAGTGGCCAAGCAGTCCCTGACAGATGTCTAGAGCCCCACAGAGATGGCCGAAGGACAGAGAGAGAGTCACCCCAGCAAAGAGGCTGGATGGCTTGCAATGTGTTCACTGAGTGTAGAATTTTTAAAGTATATGTGTTATGTTTATTATGTCAATATGTTTTGTCAAATATTCATCATCCTCTTTGAGTAAAACCACTCAACCACTGTAACAATTCTACAGATGTAATATTTGGTGTAATCCTTAGGAAAACATAAAAGAATTAAATCTAAGATTTTGCCAAGAGGGGTGCCTAAACATAGTTGCTTAGCCGAATAACAACTTCATATGAAGCTCTGGTTAAAAGGTTACTTACAATATTAATACCATAAAGATTGGACTACAATATATGATGGTAACATATATTACATATTTCACAAGATTATAACATCATGATAAATATGATAAACTATTTTCACTTGTAATTGCACATTCAGGGTTGACTAATATGATATGACTTTATAAACATACATTTAAATTCTTAAAATAGATTTCTGCATTTGAGAACAAACAAATTTTAAAATATAAAGGAAATTTAAGTTTACAAGCATATGTACATATAATAGTATCTGAGAGTTAATCATAAATCTGAAGAACAGAAACTGAATTTTAATTCCCTATTTTAGGATATATAAAGGCAAGGCAATGTATATGTAATTGATTTTTAACTATTAAACTTATCACTTGATAATATCTAAATATTATAAACAAAATTTCAATAGTTCCTTTTTATGCCAACTTAAAAAATATCTTGGATTACGATATGTATCAGTAATTAAATTATACAACAATCAAATATTCATGTCTGACATTAATGAAAATTTGAAATGCTAAAATATTTTTCAGCCAAAAGGATGAAATACACAAAATCCGAAGTTTGATCATATGAAGATATACATTATAATCTATAAATATTTTAACAGTGATAAAGATAACACTTCAAAACTGCATTGTAAACAAAACAAATATTAATATATATATGTTCATATTTAAATAATAAATAAATACCTACATTAATGTTGCTTAAAATGACAACAAATATTAAGCTCAAATCTCATCCCATTTTCAACTATAAATATCTTATAAGAACAACATTTAACATAAAATGCCTTTCTTCCTTTGTACTGCTATTAAAATCCCTTTAAAAATATTATGAACACAAATGACAATATACGTACAAACTGAGAGAAATGAAAAATGTTCTTTTCATCACACTGAAAACCATAACATAAGAATTGCTTTAAGTATAAATACAGCTTACAGTGGAGGCAAGTAGATGCAGCAGAAGATTTGAAAATTCTATTATTTTTCTCTCTTATACAGTTTTTGCAATAACGAGTTGAACAGTTTCTGCACAGACTTTCCAGGGAGATTATCAATCATTACGGTCAGTTCCTTCACCAGTGTCTGCTCACATTCATAAAATTTCTCTTCCAAATGTAATTCCCGATACAGCTCCAAGACTTTAGAAACTGAACCTTCAGTGTTCACACCATAATGTTCCTGAAAAGGAGGAGCATAATAACAATATCTGATAAATACTGACTGTCTTTAGCAATAATCTGAGGAAATAATATTTTATTCATAAGCAGGCAATGAACATACAAGAGACACTGGCATTTTTAAAAATTTTTATTTATATGGAATTAGTTTGTTGAAATGGGGTCTTGTAAGTACAGCCAGTTTTCTTCAAGGAATAAAATCTGTCAGTGAACAGAGCTCAAAAGGAGGTATTTTACACCAAGTAAGAGTGGCTTGTACCAATTTGTGTGAAAATTTCAACACTTGGTCATGAGAAACCCATTTCAATGCACCAGAAACAGTGCAGAGGATGCCTTTCATTAGCCCTTGATTACTCTTGTAAAGACAGTAAACTAAAAATCATTATAGGATATTATAATGATAATCTATATATATAAAACAGTTCCGTAACTGACTCATTCACTGACTGACATACAACACACAGACCAAACCGCTGGACCTAAAGGGCTGAAATTTTGCATGGTGATTCTTCTTATAGTGTAGGGGTGCACTAAGAAAGATTTTTCAAAAATTCTTCTTAGATTTTTTAAAATTAAATTTTTAAGCTGTTTTTTTACGTTTGCATTTAAAATAATACTTTGAGGGTTATAAAATTTATATCACGAGAAAGATCATAAAAATTCCTTTAAAATGAATTTTTTTTCGAATCTTTACCTCCATTTCCTGATTTTTGGTGAATTTTTAAAGATTAATTTTTAGAATTTAATTTATTAAATGCTGATCACATTTCTTTTTCTGGTACTTTAAATAAATTTATCGTCACGTGCATAACAACTAAATAAACAAAAAAAATTTTTTTTGCTTGCTAATGCGGCAGACGATTGGACATTATCCAAAAAAATATTAAAATACAGTAAAAGAAATGTTCTACAAACTGTACTATATTCTTTAGTATTCTTTATATTAGATTTAATTTGAATATTTTCTTCTACATTATTTTATCTATAAAATTATCCTTTACGATTTTCTTATAAATATATATATATATTACATCAATTATATACATTGATCGTCGTATTTATCATATAATATATATATATATTTGGCATGAATTGCATACATTGACCGTTGTATTTAATTTGAATGTACTCCGTAGCGAAGTACGGGTTTTCAGCTAGTCAAATATATATGAAATATTGACTAAGGACTTCTTATAGAATATTTTACAATACTGAAAGTCATACAGACATATTGAAAGCAAGTCTTTATTTTGTTGTTTCAGCAACACACACATACACATATATACTACTTCCATAAATAAAACAAAAAAGTTCCTAAAATATGTATGCAGTCAAACTTTCACAGTAAAATAAAAACAAATAACATACTATCATGATATTTTTCACAGATTCAGGCGCTTTTTCAAATAAAGAAGCTGCAAACCAGTTGCATTTTCCTTCAATGATATCACGTCCAACTTTACCGCTGATCTCAGGATCCCCAAAAACATCAATGTAATCATCCTGAAATAAAGCAGATATTACATACTGAAATGCACAGATTGTACTAATTTAGAAGGATATAATACACAAGTGTATACATTTAACAAATATGTTATTACTGCTGACAAACTTTATTATTATTACTCTCTTAGTTGGTGAGACACTGATCAACTGAAAAGAAAAAATTCCAATAAAAAAATAAATAATAGTTATTTTATTGTGAAACCATTTCACAACATTTATTGATAGCCCAGTGTACATAACAATCCAAAAATAAAGGCCCCATTTTTTAGGCACTCATTACTTCTCTCTCTAATGATTAATTTAAGTGCTTGCAGTTGTACTTACAATAGATTTAAGCTTTTAATTGTTCATGAAGAGAGTACGTTGAGCCCTATGTGGATTTTAATGTTGTACTGCATATTACAAATAATATTCTGCAAAATAAGTAATGTCATCAGCATACTAGTAACTAATGTATAAATACTCTGTCATCAGCTTAAGTGTGAATGTTTGTGTCAAAAAACTTCAAAGAGTTTTTAATTTTTTTTATATACAAAAGTAATTTTAGAAAGTTTAATGTTCATTAATAAAATAAATATTATAATGAAATTAAGAGTACTTAATATTTTTTAGAATGTAAAAAAATATTTTTCAAAGCTAGTAAGATTTTATGCATGGACATATATTAGCATATCACAAAAACAATAAAAACAGTACTATAAAATCATAGAATTCTTAAGAGGTCATATAAAATATAATGTATGTCTACATTTATAAAATTAAGATACTAAAAATATAAATACACATGATAAATCACAAAAGTGAACAAAAACAAATCAGAAAAAACCTAGTTTTGTTATATCTTTATTTAAATTATTGAGATATGATTGCAAATTTGAATATAATTTAATCAGAGTATTTAAGATACATAAAAGCACCTAAAATATTAGCTAGCATTGAATGGCATTTAATGAATTGAAACTTAAACAGCTTCTATTTCCTTTCTACCCAAAGCTTATTATGAACACTGGAACATATCTAGCTTCATGCTAGATTTAAGCAAAACACTGTATTTACATAATCAACTGTTTCTGTTGTAACTAATGAATTTGTTGTTCTACTAATTGTACTAAAGAATATAATTAATTTTAACTAAAAGTTTATCTTATAGATTAAAAGTTAGTTTATCTTAAAGATTAAAGTTAGATTGAGGCGCATTGTGAAAACCTCAATTTAGTTGGAATATTAGATTTGTTTAATCTGCAATAACCCAACACATAATTAACTTTATACCAGGTTCTTTTACTGTTTACCCCACAGTGGTGGATATGAGCAAGGATAAAAAAATCAAAATCATAGAAAAATTAAAGAAAACTACTTCCCTATACTACAAGCACATCTAAAACAAAATTTACTTCTCCTAAAAGAAAAACTTAACTCACATCTGCTGAAATAAAAAAAAAAAAATTCAATAATGCTGAAATAAAAATAATTTAAACTCAACACTGGCAAAAACGACAAACGACTGATAAAGTTTAACATAACAATTTATTTAGACAGTTGATTCACACATATCATACCTGAACATATGATAACAGACAGGGGGTCTTCATTTTTAGCACATAGTATTCAAAAAGTATACGAAAAGTTAGGGATGATTACTAAAATTGTACAAGTATGATATGTGTGAATCAACTGTCTAAATAAATTCTTACATTAAACTTTATCAATCGTTTGTCGTTTTTCCCAGTGTTGAGTTTAAATTATTTTTATTTCAGCATTATTGAATATTTTTTTATTTCAGCAGATGTGAGTTAAGTTTTTCTTTTAGGAGAAGTACATTTTGTTTTAGGTGTGCTTCTAGTATAGGGAAGTAGTTTTCTTTATTTTTCTATGATTTAATTTCATTTTTATCCTTGCTCATATCCACCACTGTGGAGTAAACAGTAAAAGAACCTGGTATAAAGTTTATTATATGTGTGGGGTTATTGCGGATTAAACAAATCTAATATTCCAACTCAATTGAGGTTTTCACAATGTGCCTCAATCTTAATTTCTTTAAAATGTACTAACCACTAATTATGAGTAATACTGCTAATATTGTTTTCAAATTTGATTGAACTCTAGTATTAATTGTGAATTTATGTTAATGATTGCAAAGAGTCTCCTTAACATTAATTAGCAATTATTTAAATATAATTATAATTACCCCATACACAAACTTTCGATACAATATTTCTTTACACTATTCACATGCATCTGATAAACATAAGTTCTTATCCAAAAATAAAAATAATAAAATAAAAAATAGTTACTTGGATTTGAAATAGAAGTCCAAGCTTTAAGCAGATATTTCTTGTAGTTTCAAAATCTTTTTCAGAAAATTTTCCAATCTAAAGTAAAAACAAAAACAAAACTTAACTGTTGAACTTTATAATAAAGATTTTGTAAATGGCTAATATTGTCCCATAGACAGATCGAGTGATTAACACAGAAAGCACAATTTAGATAAACGAGACTTTTATTCACAGCAAGCGAGTTAACATGCACTCAGCTGGAACCTAACTGACTTCCCATCAACTTGAGAGAAGCCTTTTTATACACTAAAGAACTTTCTAGAATTATTTAAATTAAGATAATTAACATATTTGATACTTTCCCGAAGCTTTGAGAAAGCGAACATAAATTAACTAAAAAGAACATGAAATACTTTCAACAGTCCGTCTCGGGGCTCGAACCAACGACCTTCTGAACTGGAGCCCAGTGCTTTAGCCGTTCGGCCATGCCATCGCTCGAGAATGGTTGTAAATATGACAATATTTCCTAAAATTTTACCTTCTGGATAATTTATATAATAACATGCTTAACTTAAAAATATAATTAACGTTTATAAAAATTAACGTCATACTGAAAAAAGGTATGTTATCGATTTTTCTTCTTAAGGACAAGTCATGCTAAAGTGGATTTTTATCAGTAGTGCTTAAAGAGCTAATTGGAAATTGTTTTAATTTTGAACAGGCTTCCTTGTAATAGAACAACTGTAAACTGTATAATTATGATACTTCATTGATTATACTAGATGAAAAAATTTTCACCTTTCTTACTTAATACTTGCACCATACTTTACAATCACTTGAAATTCATTTAATTGCAGTTTTTAACTGTCCATCATCTTTGTTTATTTTGAACATTTAAAAATATAAATTTCAAATTTCTGAGTGTTACTAGGTGCATGTTCCTTTTTTCTAAGATTCATTATACTGAGAAATAGATATAAAACCAGTCAAGATAAAAGTTTAAAAGCTGCAGGCTAAGAGTAAAACTACTCTACGAGGGTTAAATAAAAACAGCAAAGGATGTTCAATATTTTGAACAATGAAAAACTCTGATGAATCAACAGATGAAAATGATTTACTGCTTGGCTAGACTCCACATCAAATGGAAACTTTCGAAAATAAAAATGACCCACTGATTAACCAAAAGTTACCTAGCTGAACATCATATAAATCAAAAGGAGGCTTGGGAATATTTTCTTTAAAATACCTACGAATATCAAATGTATGGAAGTGATTGGTAATTTTTTTTTTTCTGTAGTAATGTTGATCAATTTCAATTTATTTGTTGCTTTAAATATTTTACACTTTAAACTTATCAATTTAAGAGAATTGTTTGTTATCTTTCAATGAGAGTTTGTTATCTTTCAATGATCATTTGTTTGATGGACTGTACTTTAATGAAATGAGTTTGTATTCAGAATCAGAGCTTATCATAAACAATATTTCATAAAAGGATGTTAGAACTGCTGAAAAATCAGCACTATCATTAAACATTAATTACAATCAGCTTCATGTTGCAGATTTCCCTTTTCTATGTATAAGCACAATAGCAACTTGCAGATTAAAAAAAATACTTGTTTTAACAATTTTTTTTCCAGCGTTATAATTGAAATATATAGAATTTTGTGTAAATAATTAACATTTCTAACAATCTATTTGAAATTAAGTGAATTCTGAGATTCATATACCTATTTGAGAGTGTGAAAAAAGAAAGACAGCTAACACAAAGATAATAAGCAAGATTCAGAGTTAAAAGAGTTACTACAAGTAGTGCACAATTAAGCAAAAAAGACAAGCTCCATAAAAGTTTTATTTCCCAATGCATCATGAGCTGCACTGGAAAACAAACTATTGTGATGTAAACTGTTCATTTTCTTTAATACATAAAATTTCATTCAATAAAATAAAATGCAGATTCAACTTTGGCTGTTATAAACTATATTGATCAAAACAAAATAACAAAAAAATGTTGCTGGTTTCTTTAGTTTTCAGACCTTAATGAAGGAATTTTGATTTTGCAAATATCTTCACTTGCTTTTAGCTTTTAGTAAACCCAGATTTGACAATACTTATATATATATTGTGAAAAATGAAATTGAATTAAATATATGGAGGTCGTTATTCTATCTACTGTGTAGTACGTTACTTAAAATTTTGGTAAAATTTTACGTTAACAGGAAAGTCCTTCTTTCAGCAAGACCTTTTCATATTTCGAGACAGGGAAAAATGAAACGAAATAATGCATTCTTCTAAATTACTTTTCAAGTATGTTCCAAATTCTCATTGTTAATAAAACACAATCCTTTTCCCAAAATGCTACCTAAAAACAAATGAATTGGTAAGTTATATTTGCCCTTAACACACATGCCACTGAATGTTTCCAGGCAGTAGAAATATTTCAACCCCACAATCGATGCCGAAACTCAATAACATAACCGCATATGGTCCTCATTAAGTTGGTATATAATAAATAAGGCCTGTTTTCAATTCCTATATACTGGAACAATAAAAAGGGCATAGTTGTGAAAGGTATAAATGAACTTTTAACTGAATAAAATTTTAAAAATATGTAAAACAACTATTGACACAAACTTACCAGATGCATGGCAAGATGAACAGGCAAGCAAAATGTGTAATGTGAAGTCTTATATTCTACAACAGCTTTGTATTTCTCCAAACTGAAATTTTCAAACCTTGGTCTCATGTTGGGAGGAACATTCAACATATCAAGTGTTTGTCCATACACAGTTTTTTGGGTTACCTACATGAATCAAAAGACATGCTAAAGCATCAGGATACTCTTTAATACAAAATTATGCTACAAATAAGAATTTTATAAGTATGCATGCAAGTATAGTTTATTTTATTGAAATAAGACCTATATTATGAAAGAAAATTTGGTAGGAAACTATTTTAAATGCCTGTAATTAGTTAAGCTTGACTAATGTGAATTAAAAAACTGAAATCAATATCATAACAAAGGCCAGATTAACTAGATGGTGTTAAGCATAGGAGAGAGAGAGAGAGAGAGAGAGAGAGAGAGAGAGAAAGTAAAGGTATCTGAAAAAAGATATTCACTATAGCAAGAATACTCAAGTACACTTTTTCACTTACATTTTTTACATTAATTCTGGATTACAATCTACATTTCGAAATGCTGATTGTTTAAAGAATTTTCTAAAAATACTATACAGAAATTAATTTGATCTTGATCTATCCCTTTTCTATGATAGTTTTAGTTCAACCAATAAACATTCACTTTCAAACATACATATTGTTGTTAATTCCTGTATTACCTGAAATTGGGGGAAGGAAGGAAGGAAGGAAAGAAGGAAGGAAGGAAGGAAGGGGAGAGAGAGAGAGAGGGGGGGGAGAGAGAGGGGCAGGGAGAGAGAGAGGGGGGAGGGAGGGAGGGAGAGAGGGAGAGAGAGAGAGAGAAAGTAAGTAAGTAAAGGTATCTGAAAAAATATATTCACTACAGCAAGAATACTCAAGTACACTTTTTCACTTACATTTTTTACATTAATTCTGGATTACAATCTACATTTCGAAATGCTGATTGCTTAAAGAATTTTCTAAAAATACTATACAGAAATGAATTTGATCTTGATCTATCCCCTTTCTATGATAGTTTTAGTTCGACCAATAAACATTCACTTTCAAACATACATATTGTTGTTAATTCCTGTATTACCAGTAAGCATTCACTTCCAAATATACATATTGTTGTTAATTACTGTATAACCTAATTAACCTGAAATTGGGATATAACCATATAATAACCTGAAATTCGGGGGGGGGGGGGGAGGGGGGAGAGAGAGAGAGAGAGAGAGAGAGAGAGAGAGAGAGAAAGTAAAGGTATCTGAAATAAGATATTCACTATAGCAAGAATACTCAAGTACACTTTTTCACTTACATTTTTTACATTAATTCTGGATTACAATCTACATTTCGAAATGCTGATTGTTTAAAGAATTTTCTAAAAATACTATACAGAAATTAATTTGATCTTGATCTATCCCTTTTCTATGATAGTTTTAGTTCAACCAATAAACATTCACTTTCAAACATACATATTGTTGTTAATTCCTGTATTACCTGAAATTGGGGGAAGGAAGGAAGGAAGGAAAGAAGGAAGGAAGGAAGGAAGGGGAGAGAGAGAGAGAGGGGGGGAGAGAGAGGGGCAGGGAGAGAGAGAGGGGGGAGGGAGGGAGGGAGAGAGGGAGAGAGAGAGAGAGAAAGTAAGTAAGTAAAGGTATCTGAAAAAATATATTCACTACAGCAAGAATACTCAAGTACACTTTTTCACTTACATTTTTTACATTAATTCTGGATTACAATCTACATTTCGAAATGCTGATTGCTTAAAGAATTTTCTAAAAATACTATACAGAAATGAATTTGATCTTGATCTATCCCCTTTCTATGATAGTTTTAGTTCGACCAATAAACATTCACTTTCAAACATACATATTGTTGTTAATTCCTGTATTACCTGAAATTGGGGGAAGGAGAGAGAGAGAGAGAGAGAGAGAGAGAGAGAAAGTAAGTAAGTAAGTAAGTAAGTAAAGGTATCTGAAAAAATATATTCACTACAGCAAGAATGCTCAAGTATACTTTTCACTTACATTTTTTACATTAATTCTTAATTCCATCTCATAACAAAATATACTAAGCTTATGCACACACTATAGTTGCATAAGATCACAAAATAGAAATAAAAATTCAAACATTAGAATGTACCTGTAAAAATTCATGCAGAAGATTGATGTATGCATCAGAATTTTTGAAATACATCTCCAAAATCTTATATATGCCACATTCAAGTAAAAGACCATCATTGATAGCAATAAGTCCAACATTTGGCTGAAAACAAAATTACAGTTTTAATGGATAAGAATGAAATATAACAATGAGATAAATAGATAAAATTCAGCATTTAAGATTTAACATCTGACATTAAGATTTAATATTGTTCAACAAATAATTTGAAACAGAAAAGTTATATTAAAAATATATTGCAGTAAAGGGAAGTAAAAAGTGAAAATTTTCTCTGGTAAAATCCCTATCTATAAGAAAATCTATATATATAAAGGAAGAAGTCCTGACTTTAAAATCTATACATGTATTAACGCCCAGCAAACACTATTGGAGATCGGATATAAAATTTTAGGAGCATTTTTTTTTTGTACTAAAGGCGTCATTTAAGAAGCGATTTTTCAAAAATCGGCCCCAAAAGGAGGGCAAAACATGTTTTTTACATATTCCTTCATATCTCAAAGAACAAAACAGATATCCATAAGGTTCTTGCTTTAAAATGTAAGGAACATGAATATCTAAAAAACAATATCAGGATTTTTCAAAATTTGCCCCCCCCCCCCCCCCCCCCCAAGGAGGGCAAAACGTGATTTTTCACATATTTCCTCATATCTTAAAGAAAGAAACAAATATCCATAAGATTCTTGATTAAAAATGAAAGGAACACAAATACCTAAAAACAACTTTCGGGATTTTTCAAAATTCCGCCCCCAAGGGGCCAGGGAAGGGGGGGGGGGGTAAACATGTTTTTCACATATTCCTTCACATTTCAAAGAAGGAAACAGATATCCATAAGATTCTTGCTTTAAAACAAAAGGAACATGAATACCTAAATATAAATTTCAGGATTTTTCAAAATTCGGCCCCAATGGGGGAGGGGGGGGCGGACATGTTTTTCCCATATTCCTTCATATCTCAGAGAAACAGATATTCATAAGATTCTTGCTTTAAAGTGTAAATGAATACCTAAAAACTAATTTCAGGATTTTTCAAAATTCAGCTCCCGAGGGGGAAATATCTTTTAATTTATTGTATTTTGCTTTGTATGCACTTGACATTTTAGGAATTTTGTTCAAAATTTAAAATGCAACCCCCCCCCCTCCCAATTTGCTAGAAACAATCCAATAATTTGTATTTTCTATCTATCACTATTTTGAACACTAAATTGGTGGTAGGGGAAAAGAGAGAGATCAACCCTAATTAAATGAAGTGTGGAAAGAGGTGTGCGTGTGAATTGTAGATATTTCGGTTGTTTGAATGTATGCATCTAGAGCTCGGGTTAACTCAATTCATTTATATTATCCTGGGCAATGCCAGATAATTTTTTGTTTATGAAACCGGCAATTTTCACAGGGGTTTACGGGGAAGCCCTCAAACTCCTTGAAGGGCCGGGATCCAGTGGGATATCAAAATTGAAAGAAACATTTTAATGCTGACATCAGCATGGGGGGTGGGGGGGGGGGGTTCATTATAATATGCCAATCGGGTGCTGACCAGTGGGGAGGGGTATCGATTAGCATAAAATAAAAGTTTACATAACATACAAGTAAGCCTTATTAACTGAACACCCGTGCAACCCCAGGTATAGAAAGCTAGTATGTAATATTTGCAAAATACCTCATGAAAATATTATCTCCTCTAACACACAATGATATAGACAGCAAGTCTGAAAAACATTCCCTTTGGAAAGAGCTTCTCATGTATGTCTAGTCTACAATAGGTATCTCAAGCTTCCAGAACCATGAGCCACATCAAAAAATTTGCAAGTTTATGCAAGTCACATTAATAAATTTATTAGCTAACATGGACTACATACGAATCTACTGAATTGCCAGAGACATGTTCTGTAGCAATATAGTTTGCACTTTATGAAAAAAAAAAAAAAAACAGTACTTGCATACAAATATTTTATAAGTAGAATTTCTTTTCAATAAGGAAACCACATTGCAGCAGGGATGCATGTCCTTGCAGTCTTTATGAGAAATTTAACATTATTTCCATCTGATTAAGGCTAGAGAAAGAGGTGTAACTTGCTATTGCAAAGAATTTTCAATAAGTCTTTCTGTCCAAAAAAGTGCTTTTTTTATTTCATGTTCTTCATAAAATCACTATGTATTTGATAACCATTCTAGTTTGGAATTTAATTTATTCATTCTCATTCCCAGAAATATGGGCAACACTTATAAAAATAATTATCTTAGAGACATGTTAGATTAAAATCCTATGACTGGGAAGAGTCTTGAAACTCTAAGTAATGCACTATAAGGTTATCAATCATCAAAGCGATGATGGAATAAGTGATAAATGAAAACAATGAAAACTTTTCTCTACATTTCCACCTACAGAGTGTAGGATATCTTCTCTCTGCCTTTTTAGTATGCTTTTAGTCATTTAGTATCTATATATATAATTTCTAGAAGGAGATTTTTTCTGACGATTCCTTTTTCTCCCTTTATACTTAAACAAAATGGATAAATGAGGCAACATTTGAAAGATTAAGTTCTCTGCTTCGAACGAATTGTTAATTTAGAATTACACATTATATTGTTTATTTAAAAATCAAAGAATAAACATTATAAACATTTTTACTTACACTAGATGGCGTGTGCTCGCTTTTTTCCTATGTTAACAATTCCCTAAACTTTTAAATTTTAAAATTGTCTGCATTTATTATCATTATATGAATTAATTAATAAGTTTCTTTATTGACAATATCCGTGCAGGTGTACGCTATTCTCTTTGCATGGCTAAACAATTTGTTTGGACTAAAATCTATTTTCTTTCCCTCTGGAAGGACATTTTATAAGTGATATTTTCTTTGGTATGCTATTTTAGAGTTTAATTTTATTTATTCAATTCTATGTACACAACTGAATTGCATAAGACAAAATTCTACCATGCTACGAAGGTAAAGTTTCTAATTTGTCTCATTATTAAAGGACATTCTATATATTATTTCTGTAAGTCTTATTTTTTTTTTTTTTACATGTAGAGCTATTTTGTGAGAACGACTGAATGTAAAAATATGATTGGGCATCAAAATAAAGGTCTTACAGTGTAGATGCACCAGTCGAAGAGAAAAATGCGATTGAGGCAAGGGTTCAGGCTTGGTGGATTGGTAAAGTTACCCTGTAAAGTCTACAGGAAAAGCATAAATGTGTGCTTTTTTGGTTCACATTTACTTTGTTGCTTGCCCACTGAACTTTTAAATTTTAAAAACACACTATTTGTAATACATTTTTAACTGTCATTGCCCTTATTTCAGTGTCACATTTGAAGTGCTCATGGTGTTCTATGACCAGTCTTATAGTAAGTAAATACTTCATCTATATTTTAAGTTCTATGAGGGTTTTTTTTTTTTTTACTTAGAGACCTATTTTGGGAGAACCACTGAACATAAAAAAGAAGGTTGAAGTATCAAAATGGAGGTCTTTGAATAAATTTGTAGAATTTTTTCAATCATCTGAAGTTTTATTTTTGTTACTTGATATGAATTTGCTCTTTTCAAAAAGATTAACTGTGAATTTCGATGGGATCCTACTATACTATTTAACAGTAATAATTTTCTATAAAAGAAGTCAATCTGAAAAAAGTTTGCTCCTGCCAACGAGATGTCTAACAAAGGACCATAAAAATTTTGCCAACAACACAATTTGCCGTCAAGTTGCTTCAGTGAAATTAAACAAAATATTTTTCCTGATGTTCAGCAACTAGAAGAAACTGCACCTATGGAAGAGGAGTCTATGATAGAAGTTAAAAAATTTCTCATCACGAAGAGGCTCACTTGGCTGTTCATTTTGAGTGCCCGCAACAATTAGTTAAAGTTGATGAATTAGATGCATTAGAAAGTAGATTTCTAAAGTAGATTGAAAGTAGATGCATTAGAAAGTAGAAAGATTAGAAAGTAGATGAATTAGAAAGACTGAAATGATAAAGTACAATAAGCATTGAGCTGCGTAAGGTAGAACAACATTTGTTATTCTGAAAATAGAGTGAAATTTACTCGATTTTGAGCAACAAGGCCACTAGTGTTTAGTAAAATTCAACAAGGAAACTTAGTAATGTCAGTAAATGAATCCCGGAGAAAAAAACTAAAAACTTGTTTTAGTAAGGCAAGTTGCCTCATCAAGAGGTTGAAAGATGAATATTGCACATGATTCTAAGATATATATAAATACAGTAATCTCATAAAAATAAATTTTTAATAGCTTGAATTTTGGTTATGTTACTATTAAAAAATTAAAATCCTGTAATCCTTTATTGATCTTTAATCAAATTGGAAATTTTTTTAAAGATTTTTCATCAGATAAGCAATAAAATTATGTCATTTAGAAAGATTGGAAAACATCTAACCATTTTGTACCAACATGGCTTCCCTCTTCTCATTGTAGAATTATCCATCATATCATCACACACCAGAAAAAAACCTTGAAGCTATAATAGAGTAAAGTAAAATGTGACATCATTATCAGTATAATTTAAGTAAAATCTAACAGTTTAGAGTAATACATATACTAACATTTATATATTAAAAAAAAGAGAGAATAAATAGAAAGTTTTGTAAAAACTTCCAAAAAAGCAGTGAGAAAATTAAAATTACAGGTATTAAATATGTAAAGCTATATATTATGAGAATGAAGAAAATAAATTGTAAGAGAAGCATGCTAAGCATTTTAATTACTAACAGGAAAATTAAAGCGATAAAATGAAAACTCATGAGATGTGTTAAATATTTAGTAATCTCTATTCTTCAACAATACGATAAAAAAAAATTCACCATGGACTTCAGGAAATCAAATGATAAAATTATGCCAAAGCCAATAATGAAAATAACCTTTTTAATACAAGGAAATGCAAATTATTTTGCAGAAAATAAATTTTTAAGGGAAAAAATAATATAATTCCCTCACAAAGATAATGTATCAAGTATGATTACTGAAATAAATATAATGGGTTTCTCGCAAAAAAGGTTGATTTATTAACAAACTAAATGATTCAACCCAGGCAAATATTTGCCAAATTTTCTGCAGCTATAACATGAAGTTCTTGCATCATCCTATATACATTTACTTTTGAAAGACACTTTTCTCAATCACATCTACATATAATGTCAGTTATGAATGTTAATATATCTATATATATAAAACAGTTCCGTAACTTACTGACTGACATACAACGCACAGACCAAATCGCTGGACCTAAAGAGCTGAAATTTTGCATGGCGATTCTTATTATAGTGTAGGGGTGCACTAAGAAAAATTTTTGAAAAATTCTTAGATTTTTTTAAATTAAATTTTTAAGCTGTTTTAGTAACTTTTTTTAAGCTTGCATTTAAAATAATAACTTGAGGGTTATAAAATTTATATCATGAGAAAGATCATAAAAATTCCTTTAAAATGAAATCTTTTTCGAATCTTTACCTCCATTTTCTGATTTTTGGTGAATTTTTAAAGATTAATTTTTAGAATTTAATTTATTAAATGCTGATCACGTGATTTCTTTTTCTGGTACTTTAAATAAATTTATCGTCACGTCCATAACAATGAAATAGACAAAAAAACATTTTTTCCTTCGCTAATGCGGCAGACGATTGGACATTATCCAAAAAAATATTAAAATACAGAAAAAGATATGTTCCTCAAACAGTACTATATTCTTTAGTATGTCCTATTAGATTTAATTTGAATATTTTCTTCTACATTATTTTGTCTATAATGATTTGTCTATAACTATTTTGTCTATATCTCTTACGATTTTTTTATAAATATATATTTTTTTTTACATCAATTGTATACATTGATCGTCGTATTTATTATACACATATATATATTTATTTTTTTGGCATTAATGCATACATTGACCTTTGTATTTAATTTGAATGCACTCCATAGCGAAGTGTGGGTTTTCAGCTAGTTATTATATAACCAATCAAAGAAGAAAGGATTATATCTCCATCCGGAATAATTAATGCTAGGACTTCACAAAAACCTGGTTTGTAAATGGATCAAAATATGAAGCAACACCAAATGTAAAATTGAACTTCTTTCCCAGAAGTTACAATATGTTTTAATCTTAAAAAGAATTACACTCAATACAGTTATTTGTGAAAGTTTTTCAAATATGCCTCACGTTATATGTACATATTGTACTTTCCAATACACTTGATATATATATAAAAGAATTTTATCTAAATATACAATAATGATTAATGCCAAAACATTTTCCCATTATTTTTAAAAATGATAGACTAGCATCTTAATATTCAGTACTTTTCATCCTAGAAAATTTCAAACACATATGAATAAATGAAGCATTATAATATCACTGCTCTATATTTCAGGAGTGATGTTAAGAACATAAAGGGTAGGCATTTTGTACAATCCTACATTGTTAATTCATTTCATAACCATCTGTTTCTTATAATATAAAATAAAGAAAAAAATGTTATTCATAACCACATATAATGTAAAAATAAATATTTCAGTAATTGCTATGAAAAATATTCTATGATTCTACAGAGATGATTTTAAATACATTCAAACAAAATTAATTATTTTTTTAATTCAATATTACATTTGTGAACAGGAAAATTACAACAGACATTAATATTCGAAAAAGAATAATATAAGTACTTTCAGAACTAAACTGTAAAACTACTGATTTAGAAAATGTGTGATAAAAAAATATGTACAACATGCAACTTTGAGAAAAATAACAATATGAAGACAATGACAGCAAGAAACGAACCATTTCTACACACCACCCTAATATACATGCTAACTTTAATGTATCAGATGACAACTTTTCTTCTGCAAGGATTTTAAATGATTTCAATACAGTAACACCCCGATTCTTTTTCCCATCTTGAACATTGTAATCTAAAACCTATAAAAGAAAACATGGTAGAAAAATTGCATTATTTAAAAAAAAGTACGGAAATTATGAATAAAATACAGAGACAACAAAGTAAAAAAAGGGAAAGATATTTAACTGCTTAACTTTTCATTTTTTTTTTAAACATAAACCCTTATAATTGATGACTAAATAATTTGTATCCATTAGTTAATAACAGGATTTGATGCAGTTGCTAATATCATAACTCAAAATATAAAATATGTTATTCTTTGCTATTTAAAGTGAAAAATCAGTTTTATCCCTCTGAAGGGTAGATTTTAAAAAGGTTTTATTTTTCATGCCATAAAGAACTTACAAGAGAAATTTATAAGTTATATAATCAAAATCATTCATATTCTAGATATGATAGCAAATAATGTTAGTAGCAACAGAGAATTTCCATCACATAATCACTTACATGAAATAGATCAAAATATTAGGAATTATAGGGATATTTTAATACTTCAGCAGCAACTACAGTTGTAGTCTCACATGATTTAGAGAATGGTAAATACAGTGGAACCTCACTTAACGAGCACCTCGCATAACGAGTATTTTGCATAACGAGCAAAATAAATCGAAAAAAAATAACTTGCTTAACGAGCAACATTTCGCATAACGAGTGACGTGGAAGGAAGTCCCCTCTTCACATCACAAGAATCATCAGCGGCCGAAAAATAAGTATTTAAGTGTAGTCATGGATGGTTCGAGAAGCAAATATCATGGGACTGGAGGATAACAATGATATTGAGGAGCTTGTGGAAGAGCACAACCAAGAGCTGACCACTGGGCAACTAATAGAATTGCAGTATCTTTCACAGCAAGCAGTTGTAGAGGAGAGTTTGTCAGTGGAGAAGGACAAAGAAACAATCTTCTAGGGCAATAAAAGAAATGATGAAAGCATGGGAAACTGTTGCATCGTAAGTTACAAAGCATCACCCTGATAAGACGGTGGCTATGCGTGCTATAAATTTATTCAATGACAATGCGGTGACACATTTTCAGCAAATTTTGAAGCGCTGAGAAAAACAAATGTCGATAGATAGCTTTCTAATAAAAAAATTAGATGTGTCATAAATTCATAAATAATAAACTACATATGGATGATTTTGCTCCTTAAGAATTTATGTATAAGTAATTTTCTTTAAATAATAAACGTTACATCTAAAACATTTTGAGTATTTTTTGGCATGGAACGCATTATCGTATTTTAGATTAATTTATATGGGAAAAATTATTTCGCTTAACGAGTGTTTCGCATTACGAGTAAGACTCTAGAACGAATTATGCTCGTTATGCAAGGTTCCAATGTATATGTAAAAGCAAGTCGCATAATAGTATACCTTTATCAGGTGTTCAGAATGTGTCACTTTATATCACATGTTTAATCTTTTGTGAAGCATTTAGAACATTAGTTGCAATAATTTCAAAAGAAAAATCCCAAATATGACATTTCTCATTGAGATGTAGTAAGCATAAAAGGTAGAAAAGCAAAATGGGCTGGATTTAAGGTGCTAATCTCTTCTCATTCTCTACAAGTCATAATAAGGACATTTTATATGGTATAGATTCTTGATTGAGTAAATGAATATAACAAAAGGTTAATTCTTTTAATCAAAATATTTTAAGTAACAAACATAGCCGTTCAAAATATTGGAGATAAAAAGTAGTTCAGTACCTTGGCACTCCAATTAACTGCATCAATAAGTGCTTTATCATTTGTATGAACGATGGCTTTATGAATAAGCTCATATGCACTGTTGAATTCATATAAATCAGCATCAGAATTTCTTTTATCAGTACCATTACTTATATTCCTGTAAATAGGTATGTAAATAATTTGATGGTCATAGGCATAATTGTTGTTATTCATAAATCAATAAATCATATGCAAACAGAGTTAGGAAAAATACATTATTGTGTAAACTTCAGAAATGAACAGTGAATGAAACAAAGAATTATCTAACTATATAATATAATATTTTAAAAATGTTAAAATAGTTTTTTGACACTTACAAAAAATTTAACACTTTAATATGTGGTCTATTTGAAGTGTGTATAATATCCATACAGTTTTCAGTTTCTCTGTTCCAGTATTCCTCAGTATTTTGGATATTCTAGAGAAAGGGAACTAAAATAATCATAATTCTTCCCATTTTTCAGATGGTAGAATACTAGCATCAGTGGTAGATTTAGGGCTAGGCCAACTACGTTGTGGACTCAGGGGGCTGTAGACCCATGTATAAAAAAACTTTGTGATTTTCCTTACTTATCTAAAATATTTTATTAAAAAAGGTAATGTTATTTTTTCCATTGCATAAATAAATTTATTTAATAAAAAAAACTGTGGGCCATGCCAGCCTTGTGGTACAGCACACTGGCTTTCGGT
This sequence comes from Dolomedes plantarius, assembly GCA_907164885.2. Taxonomy (NCBI): domain Eukaryota; kingdom Metazoa; phylum Arthropoda; class Arachnida; order Araneae; family Dolomedidae; genus Dolomedes; species Dolomedes plantarius. The sequence continues at coordinate 184,964,888 of OU015496.1, forward strand.
GCTGAGGATGCTCGGATCAAATCCCGGCGAAGTACTACTAAAATGCATCTGTTCGTGTCATGCCTTCATAGGGGGTAATGCTGGCCCGCCTATATGGTGTCCCCATAATAAAATGGCCTGCAAAACTGCGGTGAATTATAGGCGAATGCCTTCACAACAAGTGCCTCCGCATTGGTTTGAAAAAAAAAAAAAAATAATAATAAAAAAAAAAATGAGTTTTTCTTAACTTCTATATATGTATATTCTTTTAAAATAAAACAAAAATACAATATGATAACACTTCTACAATAAATGTTTGCAGGTTAACAGTAAGCATACATGATTAATGGGTTATCACATAGATGGTAAAAATGTATACTACTTTTTTTAAAGCCTTTGAATGAATTGGTGGGGGGAGAGGGAAGAAATTTGGCCTAGGGTCACAAAATTTCTAAATCCACCACTGACTATAGATACGAGACGAAAATCTCCAGTTCTGGTGGACAGTTGTTATGATAATGCCAAGAGGAAAAATAAAAAGCTATTAGAACATGTGAGAAAAACGTGTACATTCCCATTATACCAACCTGTTGCCAAAGTTACTCAAAAAGTGGACAATTAAATAAAATGAATACAAGAAAATACTCAGTTTTCATATCACATTTCAACTTTTGCAAACTACATTTTACACTTCATATAAAAACTCATATTCTTTATACAAAACTACATTTCTGCTTTCAGCGCCATATATATCATTAATTTCATGTAGGAATTTCATTTATATAAAGAAGTGTATATAAGAAGTGGACAAAACAACTCTACTTAAGTGTATGTGAGAAAAGGCTAATCAGAAAATAAATATTGAAATTTAAATTTCATGTACATTTCTTTCCACTTCTTACACTTAGAGTTGTCTTGTTTGTACTACCATGGTGTGGTGATTGCACTTGCGATTTCAAAGTAGATGTTCCAGAGATCAAACTTCAGTCGCTGCAAGTGTATAAAAACAATTTTTCTTTGCCAAGAGTTGCAGTTCGCTGAGAGTTTGGCGACAGGTCTTTATAAAGATAAAGTACCAAAAAGTGCAAGGAGGAAAAAGAATAAGCAGCACTGGAAAAACAAAAACAATATGACACATCTCTGTCATCTATTGTTAGTCTCAAAAAGAAGAGGAATATGTACGAGAGGTCGAATTGAAAAAAATGAGAGTGTCTCACAACAGTAGGATAATACAGATGGCAGACCACTGGCCTTGAGGTTTAGACTTCTCAATTCAATCCCTAATCCTGACTGATAGTTGTTATGGGTGATCTAATGATGTTCATTATTCATGTGTGTCTATGTCTAATGTCAAGAACTGTGTTTGCATATGTTATTCTTAAATCTATAAGAACAAAAATTTAAAGACATAATATATAGAGATCAAAGTGAACAGGGAATTAGTTCTACAAACCAAACCTAGCTGTTAGGAATGTTAATCCAGGTAGCTCTGAATAATAAATTTATAATGTGATAGTAAACCAAGTAGCTGACAGTGAGCTTCTTTTTTTAATGTTTCAACTACAAAATTATACTCTGTTAAGAATAAAGATATATAATGGTATATTTTAGGCATATTCTTGGTGTATTAAGAGATGAGAGACAAATATAGATTTGCTTGATTCTTATATCATTAGGTCATAGCTAAATAAACCATCAGACTAAGCTTGGTTTTCCAGATTTTAACCATGTAAAACCCTAGCAAGTATTAAATTGACTAAATATGCTTAAAATGAAACATAATAAAGGGCTTAAAATCTTGATGTTTAATATTCTGGCATATCTAACAAATTCCATTAACAATCATCTCAAGTTGTGACATTTCCAGGATCCACTAGTAAAATAATCACACACAAGAATTTAAGGATGCATAATGCAACTAGTTACAAGGGCCCAAAATTTTACATTAAAGTGTTAAAAGCTAATCATGTATTAAGAAATATTAATTTCATATTAGTAAGTTACTATTGTCTAAGATGAGACTTTTCTTTAATATGAATCATACAAGTACCTATTAAATTAATGCACATAAAGCATTGACAATAATTGCCCAGGTCTATAAATCTTTAGTATCTATCAGCCATGTCTTATTCTAGTCTACAGCAGAATTTTTCAATACAGATATATCAAATATAACAAATATCGAAGAGCAACATATTACATAAAACATAACATACTGCTACAACCTTACAGATCTAACTAGACGGAAAATTTATAAGCAAATACACATTCCATTTTAACTATAATAGTACACCATTGTTAAGGAGTTCTATTACGTAAGAGAGATAGAAACAGTAATTACATGTGAGAACAAAAATTGTATCTGTTACAGTTCCCATTTCTTGTATATTATGACACTATAAAAATGTTTGAAAGGTATCCCACTTACATAAGCACCCAGGAAATGGATTTTATCATAAATGATGTGTATATTTATCTATTTGCTGAAGCTGACATATGCTATTCTTCCCAAAATTATCATCGATTTTTAAACTAATATTTATATTATTTTTTGCTCATCAGAGCAAATTTATAGTATAAGGTAAAGAATAGTGACTACATAGAAACCGTCGACTTCAATGTGCAACTTTCTGAACAAGTGATACAATTCACAAATAAATGTAGTTTAGATCACAATAAAAAATTACAACAGAATATAGTACATTTCCTTATAACAGTATTCAGTACATTTACATGAAAAATAAACTGCTAACACACACAGAAAAAATAAAGGATGAGGTACTTATGAATGATTACGTACTTTATGAAACCAAAATACACGTTATAAATATGCTTTGTTTATATAAAACAAACCATTTCCAAATGAATTAAATAAAACAATTTTATTTTTAATGCTTCATAAACCTACCCTGAATGAGCCTTACGACAGTAAAAAAGCGTGATAGAATTCACCTGTTGCTTCTGTTTCAGTGAATTGTAAGTGACCCGGTAATAATTTGGGTTTAAAAAATATTCACTAGTAAAACTGACAATTGAGGTGATTTTTTTTAACCGGGTGAAACACGAGAAAGACATGATACAATACTAGGATGATTAGCAGAAAAACAACAAAAATAAAATACAATGTATTTAAAAATATATATCTGGAATGCCTCTGAAAACTTTTAATATCCAAAGTTGTTTAGCTGACGAACATCTGTGTGCCGTAACGGTTCTCTGAAAAATGCGCATGCTCAGAGACTTTTTTTTTTTTTTCAGGGAGCCGTACGCTATAGCAACCCTCGAATTCTTAGCAGAGTATTGGCGAACATGGTTGTTGTGGCAACCGTGTTAGCGTAGCTATTTTTTTCACAATATGTATCGTCATTATGTGTTGTGCATTCGTAGAGAGAGTTTTTGGCGTCACTTTGCGTTGCGGGTTTGGGATTGTATTTACTTTGATGAATTATTGTGTTGAGCGTTCATTAAAATCGCATAATTTAAATTCGTTAAACTCATGATTGATAAAGAGAGTGGAATAGAATTTCGTATCCTTTTATAAACAATATAGTAGAAACAGACGGCTGTGAAAAGTAAGAATGTCTTTGCTATTCGTTGTTTTTACTGTAGATTTTGAGATATAACGTTACTGTTATGCATATACCACGAGTACGTAATAAAATTATCTATTATAATGTTATCTAGAGTATGAAAATTGTGCCTAAATTGAGTTTGCATCACATTATTGATTGTGAAAACTCAGCTGGTATTTTAATTTCGTCTAGTACAGTGGTCACCAATTATTTTTCCTGTAGGTCCGTTTCAAAACATTGTCAAACTTTCGCGGTTCAGAAAACTTAAGCCTCCGCCCCTTCCACCATGCTACCAACTGCTCTACCAACCTAAGCTTCTTGTTTTTCTTAGTAAAACTTTTCTTTGGAATCAGTTGTTATCTTACGGGTAAAACACAATGGATACCAGTGAAATGTAGTGCATATATTATCAAATAAAATTTTTATTATGATATTTAGAATACAAGAAAATCAATTTAAAGTACATATAAATTCAAAAAGACTTCTCACAAAGTCCATCAAGGTTAATGCTCAATGGGAAAAATGGCACATTTTATTTTGAACAACCTGCTTGAAATTTAGGGGTCATGTTTGTGCAGCTGATTCTCATCAAGCTGTTAAAGGTGGTCATCTGTGATCTGTACCGGTTCTTAATGAAGTTCATTTTTGAGAATGCTGCTTCACACACATAAGTTGAGCCAAACATGGTACACAATTTTATGGCTAAAGCTTTGAGTTCTGGATACTTTTTTTCACACATAATTTTAATCCATAATTGGTCACTACCAAGAGTTTTTGGAATTTGAGCATAAATGTCCTTTAAAAGAACATCATCTTGGAACTCGAATATTTTCATCTGTAGGGCAGTTTTGTTGCTCTTGAAAACATCTGCCACTTCACTCTGGTCCATACACCATTGGGCATAAGTGAAAAACTGTTGTTAACCAGCTGTACAATGTTCTCAATTTTTTCAAAGTCAGTAAATCTTTCTTGAAATTCAGATTTAAGTTTTTCCAAAAAATCTTCAAATTGGCTGCTGTTAATACCCTCATTACTGTCACAAACTGACTTAAGGTGTGGAAAGTGTAAACGGTCTCCGCTAATATCTTCGGAGAAGAGGTCAATCTTTTTTGAAAAACTCTTTACTTCTGAGAGAAGTTCGCACACAATTTTACCTTTGCCTTGTAGTTTGAGGTTTAAAAGATTCAGGTGCCTAAAAAGATCAATCCAAAATGCGATGGTTGCCACATTTTCTAAAACATCAAGGAGGAAGCCTAAATGCTCACTTGCTACTCTTTGATCACTAGTTGAAAGAAACTCTTTGATATCCTCCAACACTGCAAAGAATCTTTCAAACACCAAGCCTTTACTTAGCCATCTCACATTGTTGTGGATAAGTAAATCGTCAAACTGAGCATCAGTCTCTTCAAGAAATGATATAAATTGACAGTGCTTCCAAAATGATTTTGCCCTATAAAGTTAATTATTTGTATCACCGTTTGCATTTTACTCTGAAGACTGGGATTCAGACTGCAGCACAACGTACTTTGATGAATAATACAGTGGTAGGATATAATATTTACACTGCATTTTAGATCACTGCTGATTCGCTATTTTCTGAAAATACATAATTTCATCACGGTCTGTACAAAACTTGCCTGCGGTCCAGCATTTGGTGACCACTGGTCTAGTACATACGAGTTATTGGGTGTATACAATTATAGATATAGAACACATGATTTTGTTACATATAATGGTGATGGTTTAATTGTAAATTTTTTCTGAATATGGGAGCAGGTTTTATATTTAATTACCTCATGGTTTAACACTTCAGATATTACTTTTCTAACCTTTGGGGTAATCAGTTTCTGTGGTTATATTGAAAAGCACATCAATTCTATTTCTTCAATTAATACTTTACGTTTAATTCTATTTATATCTTTTATCAAGCTTAGTATTTTATTATCAAGGTATAATTGGAAGCAAAATGTATTTCTCTACAGTAAGCTTTACTTTTTTGTGATTTTTTAAAATGTAAACATTGTTCATTCTATTATACATACAAGGTATGACTGATCACAGAAATACAGAGGCTGTTCGCACATTTTTTAGACAATTTTGGTAAGCAGTAATAAAAAAGCATTTGCTGCAAAAGAAATAATTGCAATTGTACTATGTTTTTAAAAGTCAAAATTATCGTCTGCGGCTTGAAAGTTTTGTTTGTATTCAAAATGGCATTTTAAACAAAGCAGTGGTTCGAAGGCTACATTTATTCTCTTTCCGAAGAGAAATATGCATACTCCGTTATCCAAAAACGATGTGAGAGTCATGGTTTTGTGATATCTAAAAAGTCGATAGGTAATATCGTCAACAAGAAAGGAAAAAAACGTCAAATTGGAGCCTCAAGTGGGACAAAAATTCCAAACAACTATCCAAGGAAAAAACGGACATCTTCGACTATTGCAAAGGTACGTTGTTTAATGTTAAAAGAAAATCCCCCTAGTCAAAGGACAGTTGCAAAATCATTAAAATGCTCGGTGTCCACTGTAAACAAAATGATAAACGTTGATTTAAATCTTAAGAAAGCGAAAAAACGCAATGTGCATCGTCTTCTTCCAAATCATATCGCTGAAAGCAGGACACGCTGCAGAATTCTATATGAGAAACACTTATCCAAAGTAAAATGGAAAACAATTGTCACAATAGATGAAGCATGGGTGTATTTAAATGATTGCAACAAAAAAAGAGACATTTGTTATCATAAAAGAGGAGAAAAAAATTTAAGTACATGGTTCAAAGAATCGAAAGAAAGTTTTTCTAAGGGATTCATGATTGTTGCTGGTTTTTCTTATAATGGCAAGTTAAAAATAAAGAGAGTGGAAAAAATGTCAAGATTGACTCCAAATACTATCAGGAACATATTTTATCGTCAATTTTTCTGAATGAAATACCATCGCTTTACCCACAGTGCCATCAATCTGTGAGACTCCATCAGGACAAAGCTAGCAGTCACACATCAAAATCCACTGTAAATTTCCTAAAAGAAATGGAACAAATAACTGGTATCAAGGCCATACCCTTCACTGATATCCCTACTAAATCTCCCGATGTATCACCTATGGATTTTTGTGCTTTCGGACTTTTGAAATCTGCATTATCCAAGCGTCGTCCCAAAACCCTTACAGGACTCTGGAAAGCTGTTCAGGAGGAATGGGATAGAATACCTCTTTTGACACTTCGAAAGGCATTATTATCCTGGAAATTGCGGTGTCGAAAGATAGTTCAGAATAAGGGATGTCAAATAGAACATTTAAAACACAAGAATTTTATGTAATTTAGTTTTGTGAATACAATATACATCGTCTAAAAAATGTGTGAACAGCCTCTGTATTACAATATTATATATTTGCAAAAAAGAACCTTATTTTCTTTCAAAATACTCCTTGCCGAATGTAATGCATATCTGATAAACAGTGTTGCCAACTTGGGGTTTTTCCCCCTAAATTTGGGGGAAACCCCCCAAATTTAGATGAAAAGGGGTGTTTTTAGGGGATGCATTTTTTAATATTTTGTAAAGTCGAGGCACATTTTTTTATTACATTATAAGATGAACGGATAAAAATATTTATAATGCAAAATCAATATTCATAATGCAATTTCTATTTCTTTGGGGGGAGGGGGGGGGCAGGTATGGTATTATTTAATAAATTATTATTTAAAGTTCTTAAATATTTTTCTTCTGTTAGGTCAGAAAAAAAAAAGGGAAATAGTTATAGAATTCCAAATGCATGTTTTTGTTGTACTTACCTTTTGAGTTTTTCAGAGCTATAAATCATTGAATGTTAATTTAAACATAAGGAAATAAAATTAGATATTCAAAATTTTATACAATATTCAATATTTTAAAAATGGAATAAAATTCAGTTGAAAATAATACTACTAATGGGATTACATTATATTACATAAATGCATTTATATATGTGCAGATATCATAAATATTTTTAAAGACTTCCAGTTATATTGTTCAAGATTTTTTTTCTTCTCATGTGATCATTTATTGCAATCATTTATAGTAAAATGTACTTTATTACCCCCCCCCCCCCCCCCCTTAATGTTTACATAATACTTGAACAACACCTCTCTAAGATTTGTATGTATGTGTATATATGCATTGAGTGGCCAATTTATTATTTCTACCTGACAGTTGTATGTAAATCAGCTATAACATTAAGCTGTTGCAGCTAGAGGGTCAAATTTGTACAAAATGAGGTTGGTTGATGATTGTTAAGAGAGTTGAAGCGTATTCCTAATGAAGGAATGGGTAAAAAATATAAATTATTGGACTCTTGTGTGATGGATGATTGTGGGTGCTAGAAGCAGTGAATATCACTAGAAGTGCTTCGCTTGGGTTGTGTTTGAGAACAGCTGTTCATATTTACAAAGAGTAGACAACCATACGAAAAGCTTTGTCTCAATGTAAGGTGTGTGACCATCACTGGTTACTGGATGCAAGAGTTTTTCTAATTATTTATATAAATTTCCATAAGGTGCTCAAAATGTTCTCTAGTGTTGTTGCCGAGAGTACCTGCCTTTTTTTTTCTTTTTCCTGAGCTTGTTCAACAAACCACATATTTCATAGCACTTAAAGTACTCAGGTCAAAGAAAAGAATAACAGGTAATTTTTAAATATTAGTCAACAAATCATTTTTTGGTATTTTTTTTTATAATTTTTTGTTTTTATATGTTATCAGCCTGATTTTGTAATTGTTTGTAAATATAAATTCTTCTGCCTGTGTGTTTATGTATATGTTTGTTTTCAGCCCCAGGTACCTTAGAAACAACAACAGTTCTCGAAATTTGTTTTTGTCAAAGGGTGCTAGATTGCAAATCATGATTAATTTTCATATACTGTTCATGAACTTTTTTCTTCTACTTCTATATGTTAATTTATTCTTTTCTTAAAATTCCTTATCACAGCTACACATTTTTTTACGATTTTGTCATCATATTAACTATAATAACATGTTTAAATCAATTGTTCATAACATGTTTATATCAATATTCCTGTCGTTATGAAGTGTTTTTATTTTAATGTTATAGTTCTCTTTATATAAACTATATTTTTTATGAATCGTCAAGGTTTAAACCAAATAGAAAATACTTGTTAATTTCTACTATTTTCTATAAATTGCAGCATCTTATAGCATTTCTTTAGCTCTAAAACTATCTATTATAATTAATGTCTGTGCAAGGTTTGTTTTGTACTTCATTTAAGTAGATAAAAAGTATCTCACTAACATAAAAGCCAGATGAATGCTTGTTAAATGCTGCTGTGTTAAAAGTAAAGCAGTATTTACTGAGTGTTTTTTTGGCTATGAAGAGTTTTATGAAGATTTATATATATTTTATAAATTACAATTTTTATCTTTATTTTACTCAAATGTGTATGCTATGGAGTTATGAAAAAGCAATTTTAATATCTTATGTTAAGCTAAATGTCCATGTTCATTACTTCTTCGTGATGCAGGAAGAGAAAGCAGTGTAAAAAAAAAAGAAAAAAGATTATTTTGAACACCTTTTTCTCAATGACTTTCCCCTATAAAGTTGAATAGTTTTTGCCTATTTCTAAAATGTTTCTGTATAAATCTATGTTGGCAAATTTTCTCAAGAATATTAGCAAAAATATGTCCATCTTTCAAATGAACTCTTTATTGTTTCGTCAAAATTTTGCATCATCTCACGTCCATTCGCCGTTTTAAATTTTAAACTAACGAAGAAATTAAGTCATATTTAAAAGATCACGGAGATTTTCTAACTAATTGGCAAGGACGATGCAACACTTCTAGCTTCGTAACCATTAAGAAGTCAACGCGAGATAAACATAAACAAATATTTGATGTAAAAGTTTGGGGAAATGAAGCGATAAACAACATAATATAGTTACCCTCTATATTGGTGCTTGAGGAAAATAAGGCGAGAAAACGCCAAATACGACAAACCAGCGATAAGTTGGCATTCTCCGTAAGTTCTTGAGCATGTTCATTTATGCTCATTTCAAAGAGTCGTTACGCCACACAGACGCTCCTGTTTAGTTGTCAAAATATGTGTTTAAATGTTCTTCTGACATCCTTACATAGCAACCAATCAAAACTCACGCATATCGGTATAAAATCATCACAGTCTGAAGATGAATATCTTAGTTCGAGGCTAAATTTCAGTCATTTAAAAACTAGGGGAGAAGCATTTTCTTGCGTAAAAGCATCTAAGTTACACAAAGAATAAAGCCTTAGACCACTACGCCAATATTTTTCAATTATACCTTACACGATTACAGTTTTATTGATTAGTATATGCATCAAAATGCGCTTACTATGACTACAAAAATTAACTGGGCCCAGTTGGCAAGAGCAGCGGAGTGAACGTCCGTGGTCCGATGCTCGTCGCTGCAAATCTACCGCCGTGTTCACAATGGTGGCCAGGGCACATAAAATAGGGCATGGCTACAATGTCCTTTAAGTTCTCAAATTTACCTCTGGAGGTGTGGGGTCAAGATTTCTGGTCTCGTCACTTGACTCGGTTCAAAATTACGAGACCGGTCATTTAGCCAAGCCGGACTTCGACCTTTGTGGTGCTTATTCAAAACAGGAGCCAAACCTTCATCAGAAAGTCTCGAAGGCCTTCAGGACTTGATCTGATGTTACTGTCGGTCAAGGGGCATAAGCAACAACAAAACAATAATTAAGTAAAATAAGTCGAACTTTTCTTTTCAATATCATATTTCTTGACTTCATTTCTTATTTAATTTTTTATACTTTTACTTTCTAACCTCATTTAGACAAAGTCAGCGTCTTAATTTTAATCTGGAGGTTACAACGCCGAATGTACTATTTCAGGTCCAAAGAATATGGTGACTATTCACAAACCTTTTGGGTTATTTAAGCTTAGAATTTAAAAGAAAAAACAACTTGAGTTTTTTTTTTTTTAAATTTAACACAATTTACCCTGGATTAGTCTATGTTTTCCATTAGAGTCTAAGAATAGGGAAGGAGACCAAACTATGAAGTTTAATTCCAAAAATAGCATTTCTTCGTCTTGAAAATAATTCAACCTAGAGTTGTTGAACTATTAATATCCTATAAGTCAAGGCATAGAAGGCGTTAGATTGCTGATGGCTCAACTGCCAGGGTGCTGACCTGTGGTTCTTCCTTTATGTCGAGAGTGCGTCACGAGATGGACTTCATAGAAGATAATCAGTCCTGATGTTCAATTTCTTAGCAATAAAATTGGCAACACTAGAATCCATTTGCACTCTCTTAACTGCGACTGCTTTATCTCTGACATCAGATCAAACAACTAGGATAATTTGCTAAACGTGGGATGGTAATAATTTTCTGATCGAAATCGAATCCTTCTCGCCGTATTTGTATGTGTAAACCTGTGCGTATTAGTCTGGTGTATAGAAAGAACTCTAAAGACGTCAAAGTATTGAAATATTTTACCTTACTAATGGTACGTTACTTTCATATGAACTCCTGTTTGGACCCTTTGCTTAATGATTTACTTTCCTAAGTTTGTGTTTCTAAAAAGTGAATTTATTATGTCTGAAAAATCAATTAAAGAGTTCTAGAGTTACAGCGTACTGTGCTGATGTGAGGAATGTATATTCCTCAAAAATCTATTCGTATACCCTTTTTGCCAATTTCTTTGTGTTATGTCAAATTATCCTTTTCGAATGTAGGAATGGTAAATCTAAGGCCTGAAGTTTGCAGTCATTCCTAATACAGGATGTCAAATTTTATATTCATAACGTGTTGCTTAGTGTTTGAAGATGTAGGTTTTACTACAAAAGTGGATTTCAAAATTCTCTTCGTTCAAAATATGAACATACAGTTTTATCTAAACATATTTGTAAGGTTTTCACCATGCGTATTGTCTTTAGTGTTAGCTTGCGATAGTTGATTGCTTTCAACAACCGTTATTCAATCCCTACAGTAAACTGAATAGTACATTAGTGGTAGAAAATATTACTTCACCTTTATTAGTGGTTCAAAATTATTTTAATAGGTTTATTTATTTTATGATTAGGTCTGTGTGTATTAATTAGATTGAAGTAAACTGTGGAAAAATATGTTCTTTATCTCATAAGATGTGTAAATAGAATGTATTTTGGAAAGGAAAATTTTTTTACAGGCATTCTAAAGCAGTAAAATGCTGTTTTAATGTGAAGTATATATTTATTTAGGAATAACAGATCACAGGGTATTTAAATTGCTAGGTGTATGCCACTTTTTGAATAATTTCCAATTTTTCACTTCTTTACTTCTATTTCAGCCAATTACTACCTTGAACGAAAACTAAAATAATGTCTAAAATGCATAATCTTATGCATCAACCCTTCAAGCCATTTTCCCCTTTGTTTCCAAATGTTAATTTAAGGTTTTTTTGAGGTTAACTGTGCAAACAATGTAACTTTTAATTTAATGCATTTATACGGAATATAGACCTTCTGGTGAAACATGGAAAACTGGACTTTTTAAAAATTTTCTGTTCTTTAGGATTGTTGTTGCTTAATTGAATAATTTAATATAATAATGGTTGAAGAATGTGCTTTAAAATGTCTGATGATTTAGGCAATTTGTCTGTTTTCATTTTAATAGATATTACCTGAGTCAAAATATATCATAACTGTCTGATTTTGTTTCTACCTACTTTTAAATCCAATGGCTCTCAACCTTTGTGAGATTTTGATGAGCTAAATTCTGCTTTATAATACAAGGGTCTAGTCCCAATAAATTTATTTGTAAATTCCTTTTCAAAATTTTTCAAAAGTTTATATATTAAACTAACATATGTATTTATCATGGCATAATCAGAAATAGTATCAATGTACTTGTTTACAATATGGCATGTTGACAAATAAAAAGTTACATTTAAATTAGTTATAAATCACTGGACTAACGAAATCTTGCAGCATATTGTAGCACAGGCCAACATCATTAAATTAATTTGTGGTTATATTCATTGACACATAAAATTTTATTTTGATTTAAATGATACTGGTTTGAAAATAAAAAATAAAGGTAGTGAGAAAAATATTGATGCATTGAAACTTACTGTAGAAGTCATCTGAGTAGGGTAAGCAACAAAGGAATTTGAACTTGTCAATAAAACACTTAAAATCACATACACTTGCCAAATATTTGTGTATTTAAAGTATGTAATTTTATAAGCAAAAGTGTATGAATTTCTCATTTCAAAATAGTAGTTCTAATACTAATTAGTATTTTGAATTAAAAACAGTGTTATAAGTTATTTGAAAAAGTTTAACTTAGTTCCTTTCATTGCAACTTGAGTTTGTTTAAGGTTTTAGTTAGGCTGGTGAGATTTGTTGCTGTTTTGTCAGTTAGCATATTAATCCTGGGATAAATTGAAGTGATAGCCAAACAGAGATTGTCAGAAAGTTGGAAATGGTTCCTCTTTTTTGCTTTAAGCACAGTCATGGCAGAAAATGCAGTTTGTTAAAGATATGTGGTAGAGAAAATAACCCCAGAAATTTCAATGCTATTTCGTGTAAATTTGGATAGCCATTTTTTATTCTTCTCTAGTATTTCAAAGATTTGTAGAGTAAAAAGTATTTTTCAGTCCTTTGTCTGATGATAATTGTAAAAGTTGAAGGGTTCCTTCTCAAGGAAGAGCTGTTTCATCATTATGTCATTTCCTCTGTGTACAACAAAGAGGCTCACAATCTGTATATTTTGTCCCCCTCCCAACCCCGGGATCCTTATGATAACACTTTTCAAATGACTTAAGTGGGCTGTAATAATATCTGAAATTGAATTCAGTGAATAAAAATTTGGTTGCTTCAATAATACAATCTGAGTATGACTAACATTTGATTAATGAATTCTTTGCCAATGGAATACATTTTTTAGAAATCCTTAATAAAATTTAGAGTCAAGTTTACTTTTATAAATACGGGATCATACAAAAATATATTATTATAGATGCAAATTTCTGGTTAGTTTTCACTTTCGCTATAGGAGACACGATCAGTTTTGGTGATTTTGTTTTCATTTAAAATAATAAGTGTGGCCAGTTATATTAATAATTTTAGAAAGGAATTTTAGAATTTTTGTGGGTTTCAGAAATATTAGATGGAAGAATGTTTTAATGCTTCCATTTCTTCAATCAGCATATTGAGATATACAGTTGCATCTTTTACACACTTTGTTTGGTTGTTATTCTGATTAATTTTTACATCTGTTAATGTAATTTTCTTTTAGACATATTTTTAATTTTCCTAATCTAATAGGTCCAATCGGCTTAAAGCCGGTCCTGCCCTTTAAAGTGTTATGATGACTACAATAATGACCTCTTCTAATGAAAAATCACAGGCAACTTATTTTTTCAAAACTTTATAAAATTTTCCCATTTTCCGCACTTTAACTAGGGAAATATTTCGTCAAACTCTAATTTCATCCTCTGTGAAATATCTTCTCAGAATTTGGTTTTTGTTAGCCATATTTTTGCCCAGTTTAAAAATTAAATGAAAACATAAAGGATGTTTTGCTTAGTTGCAAGTTTATAACTTGGAAAATAGACAAAAGAAATCAGCATTTAAACATTTCAGATTATACAGCAAATCATGACAGTTATCCCACAAACCGGCCTATGAATTTGTTGCCACTATCAGGACTATCGGTCAAATTGACCCCCAAGCCTAAAAGGCTGTTATTTTTACGTTATTACGATGGAATTGCATGTTGATATTGTGCACAGGGTTGTTTGATTTATATTAGTGATGAATAGTGAGGGAAAAAATCATCTACACTTATTATTCAATTTATTTAATTTATTTTGATCTTGTATCTACATCATCAAATTGTAGGGCTCTTAAAAGAATTGCACAATGTTTCTCAGACATAATTGCTCAAAAAATTAGCCTGCCAGTGAATGAGGTAGAGAAGAGTCAAGGCTTCACAGAATACTTTAAAAATCGCACAAATCACTGAAATCCCTATCAGGACTGGTAGGCCTGTTATTGCCCCTGAGCAATAACAGGCCTACCCAGTCATTTTGACTGCCATACTTTTACAAAATTGCAACTTTCTGGCAAATGGCAAGCATTTGTGAAACCCTGATGTGCTCTCCCTGATGTCCAGGAACTGAATGAGGATGTCAAAGCCAGCCAAGCGTTCACGCCTCTCCCCACTCCTGCCCCACCCCTTAGTTCCGCCGCTGCCAGTCATAATGACCGGTGGGCCGGTTTGAGCGTTAATATTCCAATAGGTATAGTGTTAAAAATTTCCTTCTAATTGTTAACTGTAGATGTGTATTCCTCCCCACTTGTCTCTCGTAAACACTGCCTTTTCTTAGGGTAAACCATTACCCATTCTCAGAAAGAAACACCTGTTCGACTCTTCCTTGGGCCAATACCATGATTTGGTGAAAAGTGGGGGAAGTTTGGTGACAGTCTCCTCCTCTCCCATTAACCGTCACTTTTGACACTTTCTACCCCTCATGAAAAAAGAACTGCTCCTGAGCGACTACTTTCTGAGGGATCTTCTCTTCGGAGGTGACCAGTACTTATGATTGAATGTAGCATATTCCCTTTGTGTGCTTGTAGTTTTCCCCTCTTTTTATACATCCTGGAGATTGCTTTGTAGGTTTGAGGTAGAAAAATCACTATTCATTAGGGGACACTTTCTTAAACGAGATTTCTTAACACCTTAATCTCGTATAGTCTCCTGTCTCTTATTGATATCAAAATTCAAATCTGTAGGCTTACTTTTTTTAAAAAATCCCGGCACCCTGGTTTCAAAACAGGCATTAAGACTGGATACAGATTACCTTGATCTTTATTTCTAGTAGAAAAAGTTCTAGTTTCGACAGCAGACAATATGCCGCCTAATGTTGTAATAGTCTTACAGGGAACTTTTATGATTGCTCATAAACAGCTGAATTCCCTTTCTCGAATGTTAGAAAGATTTTGATGTCTAAAAATTCCTGGTCAATCATGAATACTCCAATGTTTAAAAATACATAGTCTAGTCACTGATTTTTACTACTCAAATGGTATTTAGGCATTCTAGGTCAGAGCTTTCTATCTCATTCATGAAAACTGCTTAGAAAACTCGACAAATTTCAGTTGAACTTCTCACAGCATGGAATAATTGATGATTTTACCTGGCATCAAATAAAGAATTTATAGAATTGTTTCAATTCTATAAATTCTTTATTTGTTTTTAATTAGTCAAAAATTTGAGTGGTTAGATTAATAGTATTATTGCTTGGTAACATATGTCTGAAATTTTTATAGAATAAAATCTAATGATAGATTGCAATTTAACTAGTTACATAATTTTGATCTCTTCTGATGATTGATGTGTAAAATTTTTTCCATGTAGTTGATATGTTTAACAGGATGATTTTGTATTCTTATGGTGAATACAAATAAATTAGTGTAATAACTGTATATGTATACTAAATTTTGATAAATATTAATTATAGTTAAACTATTTTGAGAGTTTTGTCAGTTTAAAAAGAACCACAGGTTTTATTTGTTGTCTTGGTGATGAATAAGATAGTTAGAAACGTGCTATATTCATAAATTATTGCCACTGTGTATGAGTTTTAAAGACTGTTTATATCCAGTATTTAGGGGCCCATTATCTAAATTCTGGATCCTTTTTTAATAATATAAAAAAGGAAACTAATAGTTTCATTTGTTTAACCCTGCACTGGTCGCATGTTGCTAATAGCACTTTGTTTACATTATGCATATTGATAGATTGCTCTGTATGCCCATCAGATGTCAGTACCTTCAAAGTGTTTATGTATGAGTCATAATTGACAAACAAAACTCCTGCAGTTGCTAATATTCTTTTAGAGTAAATGGTTATATACCAAAACACTTGATTGGCATTTCACCAAATTTATAAAAATTGCTAATCGAAATACTTTTTCATTTGTTTTATTTTTATATATCCTGTTGTAAAAATTGCTTATTGAAATATAATATATTTTTTCATTTTCATTAATTTATTTTATTGTAAAAAGTGTATATAAAATTACATTAAAAAAATTTGATTGGTTTTTGTATATCCGTCATGTCTTTAACTTACTGTTAATAAATATTTATTTTTACAAATAGTATAACTGAAACTAAGATAAGAATGGTGTGTATCAAATGTCACATGACCATGCCTGCAATTTTTAAATATGTGACCAGTGCAGGGTTAATGTTGTAAATTTTATTTAAAATAAAATTATCTCTGTTGCCTCTTTACTCTATTTAAGCTCCTCCAGGATTCAGATTATTAAATTTCAGGAGGTTTTTAGCTTTCTTCAAAAGGTGCTACTGGCGCTTTTGTCCCCCCATATTCAGATGTTTAGCAAATGGTCATTATGTGCTCATTTGTATGTGTGTATGTTTGTTGTGCTATAATTTTTTAACTAGATATATTGTAACATATAAAATTTAATTTTGCTGTCTGCATCTTTAATGCCAGTGCAGTGTTTACACAAATATTTTTGATGTGTTCTTGCACAAACTATAATTATAGTACTTGTATATAAAGACATACAGTAACCACCGCTTATAGTGATCACTGGTTATAAGAATCAACCGTTTATAAGAATCAATATCGCGAAAACAAAAACAAATGAATTATTTCCATGTTAAAATTTTCGCTTTAAAGAATCAATCCACCGGTTTTAAGAATCAGTTTACACTCTTCGCTTTCCTTTCATTTTTCCAAAACAGCTACTTAAACCCTCAAAAGGCACGAAGTTCTTTCTTTTTTTTAAAGAAAGATTGATAAGATGAGATGGAATATAGTCGTAAAATTCACCCCTTTCTTTATTAGACATAACATAATAGTTTCCCCTTAAACGCTTTACCACAACACTGTCCTATTAGCTTGACCCGGGGGCAACTTTACCAATCCGAGTAAATCTTCGTCTGAGACTATAAGTATTGAAAGAGGTATAAACAGCCTTCTGAAAACTTCATTACGTCAAACTACCATAGAAAACTTTTTCTTGCTTCCTTCCTGTAGTTGAAATGTTAAAACTGTTAAGCAGGTATGTTGTAACTTGTAACAAATATTGTTTTCTTCTCTTACTATAATCAGGTGTATCTATTTATAGGTCTAAAAATTAAGTTTTATTTTTAAAACTATAAAAAATAATTTTAATAAAAGATAGTTATTGTAAATTAAAGAGTATTTTATGGTAAATTATCTAATATATGTATATATAGGTATGTGTGTTCCTGTCCAAAAACCTAAATTTCGGTTATAAGAATCAACCGCTTATAAGAATCAAAAACAGTAATAACAAATGTGATTCTTATAAGCGGAAATCACTGTATATATAAAACCTAGCTATTGAACCAGAAAAGCAAATTGCTGACAAAAATTCTATAGGGTGCCCATGTCACTTTATTTTTGCTGTTGTGGTCCATACAGAAAAATGTTATAAAGCATATTTCCATATTTTTTTATTATTTCTGATTCTTTTATTTTTTATGCTAATTTCCATACTTTATTTGTTACTGTTGTATACATACTTGCACAATTTGAATCTTAAAATCGGGGCAACTTGAGAAAACCAGCATCTGTGCAAAATGTCTGTTCTCTTAAGACACAAAAGTTAGGGTAAGAGAGGTTTTTTGATAAATTAGTCAGAAATTATATTTCTGTGCAGTCTGATAGATTTAAAAATTACATTTCTGTATGAGCTAGTACTCCTACAGAGGGATAAAATGGTAGAAAAGAAGAAAGAATAGCTCCATAAAGAGCAACTGATTACAAAAAGGGGGGGGGGGGGGAGTGGGGTCCTTTTTTTAAAAAGCGAGTAATATGCATTGTTGTTTTTAGTGTCATCCCCGGCAGGTTCATTTTTTGTTTAAATATTTGTTTTGTGAATGCTTTGAGCTAGAATTAGCTATTTAGTCGTATATTTTATCCAGTTCCCTGGTTATTAAGAAAAAAGTGATAGGCTTGCTTTTAATGAGAGAATGAAAACAGTATGGCCATTTTCAATCATTTTTAATTCATTTTGCTCTTTAAAACATTTGTTTGTAGAAACTCTCCAATATATCTGCCAACTAAATTGCTCCTAATTTTACTAATCATAGTTTAAAATTTAGTTAAAAGGTAATAATTTTAACTTACAAAGATACGTTAACTATTAACCAGTATAAGAGACATCCATAAATTTTTTTGTCTTAATTAGATAATTATTAGCTGGTAATTATCAACCATCAAGACTTAGGGTTTGGCATTTCCCAAAAGCACAGAGAATATAGGTATAATTGTATATGAATAATAAGGGGGAAAATGTTGAAAATCCTAAGTTGCTATTTAGCAATAATGATTATTTTGAATAGAAAATCGTTTAAACTAGGCTAGATAATACAGTTGAAAATTTGAGTAAATATTTTAGCTATCATGAGTATCCGAAATAACAGCTGTTCCTGAAATATTGTGTTGTATGTCACTTTGCCTGATATAAATAAGACTTTGACATCTGTAATATTTGAAACAATCTCTCTTCTCTCCATTAGTATTTATTTAAAATAAGTTGTTTATAATGTGTACTTTTGCCAGGTAAATCAAATTACTTGGATTTTTTTTTTTTTTTTATCTAAAGAATTGTAAAAATGAACACTGAGATGAGTCTAAAACTATGATAGATTTTTAAAAGTCCTTAAAGTTTTAATTTTAGAATCGGGTAATGACATGAATTAGGAAGAATTTCTAAATTTACATAAGCATATTTGCTTGCTTATCATTTTCAACAGATTTCTTGTTTTCTCCTAAAATTCCTTAGCAAGACAACTCTCTAAACATTAGAGACAGCAATTCTAAATGCATGATTGGTTTAATTGTACTGGTGAGGGGTTTAAAATTTTCAGATAAATTTTGCCTACAGTGGAATAAAGTGAATCTTTGTACTTTGATACAAATTATAGGTGCGGAAGTAAGATAGTGAAAATGCATAAGCACAACTTTCATAGGTTTCTAAAATGTGGTCAAAATTGTAATGACAAGGTACAATGCATAAAACATAGTCAAATGATGAAATAAGCTAAATTTCTACCTTGTAAGTGTGCATAAATGAATGTTATGGTTATTTTCTAATAAAATTCCTTTTTTTGTCTAGTGTTTGAAGGATTTAGAAGATAAAGGAATCGAAAAAGAAAAGTCAGAAGATATGGAGAAAAGCCTTGATGTAATATTTTATAAGTTTATTTTATGATGCATTTTGAGGTTAACCCTTTTGATTCACTGTCTCGTTACATTACTTATCTGAGTAGTAGTCTAAATGTGCAACTTATTAGTGTCATTATTACTTATTTTTAGAGTATTTCTTTTGTGTATATATTTATAGAATCTAATTCATTTGAATGCTGAAATAATGTGTTGTTGTTGCTAAGGTCCCTGGGGATCTTATTAACTAAGAACCTAATCTGGTGTACATATATAGATAACAAAGGAAATATAAACAAACACACAGAGAATTTTTTTATTTACAAATTATGTGGATTGTAGCTCCTCACTTGAGACAAGGCTCCTTCCTAATTTTTTTTCAGAAGGAAAGCCGACTATTGTTCCTAGATTACAACCATGCCTTATGTGGGCTTTGGTGTGCCTCAACCCGTGCCTCTGGTGTGTCAGGCTAATGCCTTAACCACTTTGCCACTGGGCAGCTCAAATAATATAATTTATCATCTATCTTTTAATAAAAAGTTATGTTCTGATATTTCTTGCATAGCTTACACTGTTTTTATCTTAATAAAATTCTACGAAGTGTAATTTTGTGAACTGAATTTGATATAATACAGAATAAGTCCTATGATGATATTGTTGATTGAGAGCCCAATGGTCAACTTTTGCTAGAAAAGGGCCTACAGTTAAAAGCCAATTCTGAATGGCTCTAAGAATCCATGCTAACAGTGGAAATTGAGTGAAACTCTGGATTTAGAATTCCTTTCCCTCTAGCATACTTATTGGTTATGCCTTACTGGGGAGTCCATAACAAAGACAAAATCTAGGCCCAAGACTACCTGGTATGCTGAGATGTAAGTCCTATAAATGGTCTGATATCCCTGCTTTAAATTATCATTGTTATTAGCATAAAGCTTTTCATGGCTAGCATTCTCTCAAGCTCTAAATCTGTTGATGACTTGATGGTGAATACAAGTAGAAATTGAGACATTTTAATTCTGGAATGTGATAGTTCCTGTAAAATTTAAGTTCTAAGAAGAGAATACTTGTACACTTAAATTTTTAGAACTCGAGATGTTTTTATATACTTATCAAAATATATGCAACGAATACGACATTTATTGCTGTTAGTGTCTTGTCTATAGTAAATGGATTACATGTACTTTTTCTTATGGGCTATATTTTGTACATCCAGCTGCCTTTTTTTTTTTTGGGGGGGGGGTCTGTCGATAATTGATTATACGTCCAGAGAAATTTAGTGGTTTCTTGAATTACCCATATCTAAATCTCTTGTCAGTCTGCAGTCAGTATTAATTTATTTAGCAATTTGTAACATTCTTTAAAAATTATAGGTATGACAGTTGCTTATTTCCTATCTAGTTGTTTATATACCTTTTCTGTTATCTCCTTTTTAAACTGACATATACTGCTGAAACAGTGTTTTTGAAATGTTATCATGTATTTTTTATCATTAGAAATTATCACTTGATCAAATCACAGCCTTTAAATTAATTTGTTAAATTGATCAAATAAGTCTTTGTCAACAGGCTTGCCAAAAACTCCCCCCCCCCCTTCAGAAAAATAACTTAAAGGGTGTTATATTAGTCAATAGTTCTTTTACCAACTTCACTTGGAGACTTCAATATCACAATTATAAAACATATTTCTGATTTATAATTACATTAACATTATACTGAATGGCATTGCCATTTGGATACAGAGCAAATTTTTATCCTAATTTTTTATGAATTTATTTAACCTCATTTGCTTGTTCTGAAGGGGGAAAAATTGTATGTGTGTTTTTGAATTGCATTCAATATTTTCCCTACATTTTTATGATTTTAAAATCACATTTTAAATAAAGAAAAATGTCATGCATTCTACTGTCATTAAACCTAAAATGTTTTTAAATTTTTGAATTGTTTTATAATTGTATTTGACTTACCAGAACTTCTTATCCTGTTAAGTATTTTCTAAGCTGAACCATATATTTCTATTTCTTACCATAAAGTATAAAATATTATAAAGAAACCTAGTTGATTTCAAAGTGTTGTGCAAGCAACATAATGCCAAAAATAACATTGATATAAATAAGTACTAAAATATGTAAATCCCACCTCAATCCATTAAAAAAATACAAACAAATGCACTAAGGCCCGTTGCACACACAGCGTTTTTATCTCTAGCGGAAATTTTCTATCGGACGTCGTTCCAACAGTAGACCACAGAAGTCAATTGGAGCTTGCACACACAGCGGAAAATGAAATTTTTCTTCGATGGTCGCTTGTGCAGCTGTCGAGTGCCACTGTGTGCCGGCGGATTTGTTGACGCCAGATTGAAGTAGTTATCCATGTGACCCTATGCACGCTTACACACACAGCGGACTCTACCGTCGTAGGGTCTTTTGCGAGGGTGTGGTTGGGGGTTTGCTGGGGGGGAGGCGCGCTGGTTTTCTTGGAATCGTAAAGGGGATTCGAAAAGGAGGGCTCCTCCGATCCCGGCTGGGGGGAGGGGGGCGTTGCTGCGACCCCTCTGGTTTCTTGGACACGTGCAGGATTCCAAAAGGAGGGGTGGGCCTTTTCCCCGGCGACGGAGGTTTTCGCCGTGTGTGTAAGCTCTACTTTTAGAACGACGTCCGATGGAAAATCTCCGCCTACGCCGTGTGTGCAACGGGCCTTAAGATAACAATATACCAAAAAGATTGATTTAATGAGGTAATTATGAATACAAGAGATCGTTCTGAAATTATGAAGATAAGTTGGTAGCTATGTTATTCCAGTATTTCTTCACTTAATATATTTACAAAATTTAATTGTATTATAAATGTACAAAAAAAAGTGCAGTATACTTTCATAGTTAAAAATTTTACGTTGTCTAACATTTAATTTTTTTGCATATTAGTTTTGAGATTTCAAACAAATGAAACAAGTGTGAATACAACATAAGAGAGACTCATAGCATCCTTTGGGGAAAATTATCAGGTTATTAAAATAGCATGAATGTAACAGTATCAGTTTGTTTTTGCATCTATCTGTGTAATGACAATTTTACAAAGCTGCATCATTTTAAAGGCATGTTACACTATTGTCTCAAGGGGAAAAAACAAAACAAAAAACTTTAAGTAAGGGTTAATATGAAATGTTTTTTACCTATGCTCAAAATTAATTAAAACAATACTAGCATATAACAACAGCAAAACATAGACCAAAGGCTACCTGTATACTGGAGATGTATAGTTTCACTTAATGCTCAAAATTGTTTATAAAAGTAGAAACCTGATATAAACATTTACAAATATCACTTTAAGTGAGGTGGTCCTTGTAAATTGCCAGGAGATGGCTGAATGGCTAGGGCGTTGGCTTTCAGTTCAGATCTTGTGGGTTCGAGTACCAGTACCCAGTGTTGGCATGGATGTTTGTAGCTGTTCGGAATCGACTTTAAACTATAGGTCCCGGTCTAATTAGCCCTTGTGTAGCAAAAAGGCGACCATAGCTCTCCAAACCAAACCTTGTAAATTCATAGAAGTCCTCAATATTTTGTCAGATTTCAACCCATGAAACTGTTGACTGGGGGATAAAAAAAAAATTTATTTCATTGATCATAAATTAATTATATTTTTGGTGTCAGTTTGGATCTAATTTAACCAGATGGGTTGGAGGGAAGAGGTACTATTTCTTAGCTAAGAAGCTTGAGGATCCCAATATATATGGATCTGATAAAAGGTTATCTGGGGATTAGCCTTTTGGTTTTAGTTTGTTCCTACTACAGTGAATGGCGATGGGAAAAATTGAGCAATAATAATATTTGCAAGTTAGTCTTATTCTGTAAGTCAGATTAATGAAAACACTAAATAACTGTCAAGGTATACTTGGATTAAAAAAAATGTTTTTTCTTCTAGAAGAAAAAAAAAAATGAATTTAAAAAATAGACCTTTCATGGGGTTCTTAAAGATCACTATAAAATTTACTTAGTCCTGAAAAGTATTTAATTTTTAGATCAGAAATAAAGTGAAAACCGTAGAATACTTAAGTGATTGATATTTTAGTTGATTTGTACATCATTTTTCTGGGAAACTATTGCATTTAGTTCTTTTACTGTAATTTAACATTTAGAATTGATTTTAATTTCCATGATTGTAATTTGTATTCCCTTTTTTTTCCTTTTTCTTTTTTTGTATTGAATTATATTAAATGGATTTTTAATATTTAGTTTGTCTTTTTACAGTGCCCTCTGTGTTTGGAGCCCTTAGAAATGGATGATAAAAATTTTTACCCATGTACATGTGACTATCAGGTAACTTTATTCCTTTTATTTATTATTTAGGGCTCCTTAAGTCTAAAAAAGATAAGATATTTATAGCTTAAAAACATGTGTGTGCAGTTTTGTCATGATTAAGATATTTATAGCTTAAAAACATGTATGTGCAGTTTTGTCATGATTAAGATATTTATAGCTTAAAAACATGTATGTGCAGTTTTGTCATGATGTAGGAGAGGGGAGGGGATAAGACTTTAGCATAGGTCACGTAATTTTAAAAAGGATATATCATTGTGTTTCATAATAATGCAATGTATATTGGTAAACATGTATTTTAATAGTTTAGGCTAAAAAAAATTGTCTGAATTCTGAAAGCTTGGGAAAATGCTAATTTTTTAAATTCTTACTACTAAAGTCAAATTAATATTTTTTGTAACAGCTGTGACATAATAAAAAGTTTGTATATTTTAATTACATGGTATACATTAGTAAACGTGACATATGGTAGTATGAAGTTTTTTAAATGAGTGCCCACATGATTGATAGATTTAGATTCTGATGCTGATATAACTTGTGTAATGACTTAAGATTTTACTTGCATTTAGATTTTGTATGTTTAATTTCTTTAAGGTTTGTCGGTTTTGCTGGCATCGAATCAAAACAACTGAAAATGGCTTATGTCCTGCTTGTCGAAGGGTAATGTATTTTTGCCTTTTTGAGAGATTGATTATTGATGGATAGTTTATTGATTGACAGCAAAAAAGTTTTAACACTTTAAAATTGTTTAATCTAAAGCTTTACTTTTTTTGTTGTTGTAATTCCCATATTTGAAAGAATATGTAATATAAAAGCTATGCTGTATAAATGTTACTGTTAAAGTATCCTTTATTTTATTTCCCCTGTTGTTAAATGCACCTGACATTCTGCATCATGAGCACTAGCCTTAATTGAATATGCCTCAACAAATGTTCTGTATTTCATTCAATATATAATGTGTAATGAAAAAATTTGTAAATTTGGCAGTTTCGTGTAATTAATTAAAAATCAATTTTTTGAGAGTTATATTTTTGTATTTTCTATCAAAAATTTACTTTATAAAGGTTCGGTTTGAAAAAGAATTTCTTTGACTATATCTTGAATAAAGTATTTAATAAAACATTTAGCTGTCTAGTCACCCTGTTTAATAGGGTTGGATTTTTTTAACTAAATGCTTCTTGAAACATTACCCTACTTTCCTTAAAAGGGAAGTGATAATTAAGGTGCCTGTTTTTGGTAAACATGGTTTTTATTTATTTATTTTTTCCAGCAAAGAATACAACTGTATATTGGGTATATTTTGTGTACCAAAAGCATTTTCATTGTGATTCCCAACCAGAATAGTGGGATAAAAGGAGTTTTTTACATTATGAAATTTTAGGTTTCATAACACTTCCTTGTCACTATATAATATATTGTTATTAGATTTTCTATGCTGTTGTTTGATCATATACTTTTCATAAAAGCTACATATAGTGATCCCTTCTGCTATAATCAGATCTCTTCGCTCTACTTGGATTTTGAATAGAAGAAGAAAAAAAATTAAGATTGCTGAAATATACAGTGTAATCAAGAATAATTTTGAAATTGATTGATTTTATTGATATATTTATTTAATGTTTACATAACATAGGAGAAAGATTTTAAATAAAATAATATTTTGAGTATAATTTATAAAATATTTTTAAAAATTATCATTGTTTGCTTTTTTCAGATATATCCAGAGAATCCTGCAAATTTTATGCCTCTAACACCTGAAGAGTAAGTGTTACTTTTTGTTTCAGGCAGATCTTTTTAAAAATATTGCGAATGGACTAGGATTATGAATCTCTTTCTTTACTTACATCATTTGATTTAAACAGGGCAGCTTCCTTTGTCTAGTGATACAAAACTAAATTTTCTCTACTTCTCATTGTTAAAAATGTAAAAAGAAAATGTACCATGTTTTCCGTCATATAACATGCACTGGCGTATAATGCGCACCTATAATTTTAAACTACATTTTTTAAATTTTAGGTATATTCTCCATATAACACACACCCTTTTCTTGATGAAGAAACCTGAAATGTACATATGCAATGCTCTTATCTTTTGAAGTCATTCATTTGAAGGATTTGCCCAGGCTTTCAAACAATAGTATACTGAATTGACAAGTGATAAGGGGAACAATATGTGTGGGCGGGAAATGCTTGAGGGAGTAAATAATTCCTGGTGCCTCAAAGAATCCAGAAAGTCTTTTAGTTTGGGACATGTTCAGATCCCATCTAATGGATAATACAAAGAAATTGATGAAAGTGTAACACAGATGTGGCAGTTATTCCAGGCGGATTGACACCATTAGTTCAGCCTTTAGATGTGTGTATCAATGAACCATTCAAAGGAAATTTAAAATGACAGTCAAACATGTAGATGTTTTAAGGTGAAAAAACATTTACAACAGGAGGCCAAATGAGTCATGCCAGTCTAGAAATAGTGTGTGAGTGGATAATAAAAGCATGGAATGAAATTAAACCTGACATAATTCAAAAAGTCATTTAAAAAATGTATATCTAACAATCTTTATGGAATGGAAGATGGTTATTTGTGGATCAGAGTAATAGTGATGGTGAAGAGGAAACAGAATTCGATGATGTGCCTGAAGATATAACGGAAGACAAATATGACGAACTATTCATGTTATCCGATAATTAAAATTTTTAAGTTCATAAGGTATGGTCATGTCTTTTAAATAAACAGCATTTAGGTACATGTAGAAATCTAATTTTTTATGTTCATCTTTTCCTTATTTTTAAATGTATCATTTTTATATCCAACGTATAACGCACTCCCAAAAATTTCGATCTTATTTTTTGCATTAAAAGTGTGCATTTTACGCCGGAAAATATGGTACATTTTTTCACAAAGGCCAATAAAAGCATTGAATCCTTTTAGTCTCTGAAACATTTTTTCCTGCAAACACAAAATTGTATAGAGTAATGAACAAATATTGTCATCAACTGGCCATTTAGAATGAGCTCGCTGATACATTACTATTATCAACAAAAACTTACTAAATTTTTTATGTCATTAATATTTTACTAACTTTTAAGATATTGTAAGCAATTCTATTAATTTTCAATCCAGAAATAAAGTGAATAGAATGTTTATAGAATTTAGTAAGGTTTTAAATGTTTGCTTAAGTTTCAAATTTTTCATTTTTTCTTGTTCTTGACTAAATAACCTCTTGGGGTAATATGGGCTCCTAACTTAGCTGACACAATCAGAGAAACTAGTCAAACTAATATGCATTGGAGAATCAGTTACTTTAGAACAGAAAATAACTTGCATTCTTGCAAAACATTAAGACTATTGAGAAAGTGACACAAGGAGGTGAAGATACACTTACTATTTATATCTTTTGTTGAAAAAATAAAGTTCCTCTAACATATCCTAATTTTGTTTCAGATGGCGATTTAACATCTGTAATATCATAAGTGATATAACTTAATTAAAAAGAATTGCATACATTTAAAAACTGAGCTTAGCAGCTCAGTTTTTAAGCATATTTTAATAACTAGAAATTAGATATGTCTCTATATGCTTCATATTTATCACATAATTTATACTGTAACAGAAGTGTAAATGATTTCTGTAAATGAACTTAATCAGATTAAGAAAATTTGTATTGCTTGCAAAAATCCACCAACATCATTTATGTGATTAGATTAGAAAATAATAAAAATTTCATCGTTGAACCATAGTAATTTATAAGTTAATCTTAGTAATTAAACAATATATATGAGCATGCATGTACAATAAACAGTGTCCTTAAACATTGATATTTTGACAATTTCTGATCGAATTGGTTTTGTTTGCATGGGGCCTGAAAATATAGTATAAACGTCTTTCTCAAGTGCATGAGCAAAATAATATCTATTGTGGATGTTATAATTTTCATAAAATAGTTAATTGGCTTCTTATTTATTATTTGTGTGGATGTTTAAGCATCAAAATTAACAAATCAAATCCTCCCTTGGTGCAGATTAAGTTTATTTTGTGAGATATTTGTTTCATTAGTAGTTAATATCAAGCTACTACAAAATTTTAAATGCAAAAAATTTTAAAATGCAAAGTTTTAAAATTTTTGCATTTTAAAATTGAGTTTTTAATCATGATCTTGTATAGAAAGTTATATATATATATATATATATATATATATATATATATATATATATATATATATATATATATATATATATATATATATATATATATATATATATATATATATATATATATATATTTATATATATATTTATATATATATTTATATTTGTCACTTCATTAGGTTGCAGAAATACAAACATCAAAAGAAAATGAAAGACTTACAAAAGAAACAAAAAATAGCTGAAAGTAGGAAGCAGTTAGCAAATATCAGGTTTGTTTTAAGTTTTCATTACAGTGTTTACCATTTAAACTCTATGTTCTATATTTTCAGTTTCTTACCTTTAATCAGAATAGTATTTCTGTTGCAAAGGCATCTTATTAAATGTCAGACTAGAATTTTTCAACTAATAAACTCTCTTTTAACAATTTTTTGCTGAAGCATACATAATATTTGTTTTATATAAGAGTAAGCCTAATGAAAGTAATATATTCTGTGACATAACCATTTTTGGGTGTGTGTGTCCTTAGGAAATTAAAGGGTTCTAGTTTCAGAGATTAAGAAAAATCTTGAAAACCAATTATCTTATATAACAATATCTATAATTAACTAAGTGTTTAGAAAACAAGTAATTTCTATTACTTATTATTGTTAATCATTAACCAACAGAACCTGTAGGCTCAAATCCCTTGTTAGGTGTAGGTATAACAGCTTGGAATAGACATTATGCTGTTGGTCTTGGCCAGTTTAGCCCCAAAGCAACCATTTTGTATATAAAAAGTTGAATAATTTTATTTATCTTGCTTTTAATTTTGTAGATTCATCAATTGCAATGTAATTTTTATTTTTAGCAGTTTAAAAATTATCAAACTATTAGAGAAAATTTCTTGGGCTATGGCTAATTATAAATATTTAAAAAGAAGAAAAATGCTAAAGCTTCACACACAAAGCAGTATAAATCAGGAAGAATTATGAAAACTTAACGTATATGCATGAAACTTTTGCAAAATAAAAAAAATTAAATTTCATTATTTTGTTGGTGCTCTTTTTGTTTTGGCCCTTGTGCCTGTGCATCTTTTATACCTGCCTGGTTACATCACTGATTATCTACCACTATGTCAAAAATATACCTGAAATCATCAATATTTTGCTTTCGGACTAATGAACTCGGTTCTTCCATGTTCATAGAACTCTCTTGGGTACTGCTTTAACATTAAGACAACTGCTTTCTGCATATTAGTTTTAAGTTTCCAAAGTCGACCAAGGTAATTCCATTTTTTTTTTAACTCTGTATGAAATTGTTAATCTTTTTTCATCAAATATTATTTTGCATTAATAACAATTATATTTTACATCACATTTATTAAAGGTATAAAATATCTGTTTGAATTCTTGGACTTTTTTTATTTCAGTTAATCAGTGTCACAAAATATGTATTAATAAAAAAAAAATGTGAACTTTATGTTAATGTTTCATTCTTAGTTGATTTTAGCAGTTATGAAATGTTAGTTTTAATAGCTGGTTTTATGCATAGTATAAGGAGTTTACCATCTTTACAACAATTCTGAAACCATATCTTTTTTTTCATAGTGTTGAAGAATTCATATTATAGAATTAAATATGTATCCTTACTTCAGAGTGTTTATGTAATTGTATAATTAAAACTTATACCAAAAAACGAACGTTTATTTTTTGTTTTTCTTTACAGGGTTATTCAGAAAAATTTAGTGTTTGCTGTAGGGTTACCATTAGAATTATCACAAAATAATGAAAAGAAAGAAAAAGTGTTACACATGTTTAGACAATATGGTCATACCCAGAAAGAAACTATAACGGACAGAACAAATTATGCAGGTGCTCAGGTAATTTCAAATTTATTATTGAATTATTTAGATTTTAGGTATGCTAGTGTGAATCAATAAAACCACTCATTATAGAAAATGTTAGTCAGGTAAGTAATATAAATAGTTATTTAGTTGATAGCATGGATTAAAAGTATTGAAAATGAGATATGTAGTGTTTGTGCTATACATATCTAGTGTGAATTAAGATTTAATGGATATTAAGAAGAAAAGATTGAGGGGAAAAAGGTTTACTATTCCATTAATGTGTTTAAATATGCAAAAAAAAATTTCATCACCCCATCATTAGTCAAAGTGTGCACTGAAAACAAGGCAAATCTTACTTTTATTTTAGGCTAGTGAACTTGGAGGTAATCATCTTTTTTTTTTCTCTGTTCTTCATGCAAAAGTGACCATTCTGTCTGTGGTGACAAAACATGTCTTTAAAAGTAAGACCTAATAAATTGACAGATTTTTTTTCTAAAAAAGGTAACTACTAAAGGCATTGTGAAAGTGATAAAAATTCAAGCATTCATCATTTTATATTGGATGTAAAACATCTTTTTTTAAAATACATTTTGTGAGTGATAGAATGGAACTGAAATATTACATGCCAAATACTTGCCTCTAATGTGCCTACAGTTTTTAACACATTATAATACCCAAGTTTTTAATAAATGCATTGTTCTGTTTTTCTTTTCTTGAATTTAACTCAAAGTTAATTTTGCTTAAAATTTACTTGTTATTAATGTGAATTTTATTTTGTTTTAGGGTCCTAGTGCATGTGTGTACATAACATATCAGAAACCAGAAGATGCTGTAAGGGCTGTAAAATTATTAACAAACACAAAAATAGAAGGGCGGACAATCAAAGTATCACTTGGAACAACAAAATATTGTAGTAATTTCTTAAAAGGTGTTCAATGCCCGAAAGCAGTAAGTTAGCAGATCTCTTTTCTAGCAATAACTTTTTTTGTTCTTGATTCATGTTTTGCTTATAAGATCTATAAGACCTTGAAAGAGGAGAACTTGTATATTCTTATAAGATTAGCAATGCTATAAAATTTCTATTAACAAAGATTTTCCAAATTAATAATTGTAATAAGTCTTTACTCCTGCACAAATAATTATTATATAATCTTCTCATTCTAAATAAGGAATAATTTCTATCGAAATGTGTGTGTCATTTACATTGTAAAAGTTTTCATTTGCAGTTTAAAAATTTTTCTCTTCAAATGTGTTTATTAATGTCTGTTTATTATTATTATTATTATTATTATTTTAAGACTGAAAATTAAAACTTATTTTTATTCTAAAGGAATGTTTATATTTACACGAACTTGCTGATGAAGAAGCAAGTTTTACCAAAGAAGATATTCATTTAGGGTAAGGGCAAATTTAATTTTAAAATATGTGCTGTATGTATAAAATCTAGGAAAACATGCTTTGAAAGTTAAAAGTGCAGAATACCAAGTTAACAAATGAGCAAAGTTTTGTGTCAAAACTCAATGTTTTTAGACTTAAAATTTTGGTTTACCATTTATGTTGGGAACTAATTTACAGAACATAGAATTAACTATGAAAATTCAAATATACTTATAAGAAATTTAATCCAAATATATTTGAATTTTCCAGAGTGTCATTCACCAAGATGTGTCACTGGGTGAAATGTATAAAAACATAATTTAATATCTTTTTGTAATAAATAGTAATCAGGTCATTACTTATTTTAATTATGTTTAAAATCATGCATGTACTTATATTTGTGTGTGTGATTTAAAAAAATTAAATATAAAGTTTTTGGCTTATCAAAATGATACAAAAGTTGAAAGGCATAGAAAAATGAGTTTATGCCTAGCAGGAATGGAAGACCTTTGAAGATTCTATGAAAATTGAATTATAGAAGCTCTTAAGCCCATCATGTTGTAATTAGTGTTAACTTCTGAGCTGATGTAGCTATAGACACCTTTTTATATATACAGTCGATTCTGGTTAATCTGACCATGTCAGGGCACGATCATTTTGGTCCTAATAACCAGCTGGTCCAATTAAACAAACATGCCTTATGTTACAAGATGGGATTAGGTCCAAATAAGCGGCTGGTCCAATTAACCAGAATCGACTGTATATATCCCTTTTTTTCTGTTATGTATTGTGAATTAGCATTTACATAGCAGGAAACCCAGTATCCATTGCCTGCAGAGCATTTTGTACAGAGACACTGGTTGTCTCTCATCTTTGTTTTCCGTAGTTGCAATGGGGGAAGAGGGTGCAGTAACTTGAACAATCAATCTTCTCCCTTCCATAAGCACAAAATGCACAATAACATCTTTGCAATTTTCCTCTCTTAACTGGTAATATTTTTGAAGTTACACAATTATTACTTAAACTGAGAATACCTCTATTAGGATTATTTTATGACTGTTATTATTTAGTAATCTATATATTTGTGTGAATTATTTTTACTGTCATTGCAGGAAACATCTTGAGTATGAAACAAAGCTTTTGGAGCAGAATAATAGTTCTCATAACAAGTAATATATTTGTACCTTATAGCAAGTAATATATTTGTACCTTATGTGATTTTCTGTTTACTCAATTTATTCTGTTCTTATTGAAGTAAATTTTGAAGAATTTTATATCTTCAAATTGTTTTAAATATATATTTTAATCATATTTATTTTTATTATGTGAAAACAAATGTTTATTTAACCATGAAGCCTTGTGTTACCACTTTTGACAACACATTTACACATGATTTGGCCTTGTTCAAAATAAAACTAAGCATTGTAAAAACTGCAATAAGGAAATGCACTGACATAAACCTGAGTTTTCTTATGGTGATTTGGGTAAAACTATTGTTATTTATATATCAATAAATGGAAAAGTAAAATTTTATATATATATATATACTTCTTGGCCACATCTCTTGCATACAATATCATTTGTAATTAGGATGTCAAATATTGTTGTATTTTTAAATGCTGTTGCCCTTGGCATGTATAACAGAAGTCTTTATTACAAAAGAAATAAAACAGTAGTTAATTATCTGGTATATATTTATAGAATATGAACTCTCTCACACACACACACACACACACACACATATATATATATATGAATTACTAATGGTAATTACTTTAAGAGTGCAAAAATTGCAGTTAAAAGTATTCTAAGGATGTGTCAAATTAAGATATTAAAATGAATTTGTGATTTTCTGGTTTTTTAAGTGATAAATTAATATTTAGCATCCATATTTTAGTAATTGATAAATAAGTCAATAGGTATATTGTAATTGAATCTGGGTTGATATATTATGATTAAATGTCATTAGTAAAACTATAAGGAATTCTGTTTAAAAATGTTTACTCCTGATGCAAAGTAATAACAGTTTACTTATTTTGTTTATATTATTTCTTAGATTCCCTATTCCAAGCAATGAAACTAACCGTGTAAATCACAATCGTAATGTAGATGAAGGCTCAGAAAGTTCGGATGATTTACATCAAAATAATTCCTATGACAGTAGTGATGTGTCGGAGTTATCACCTTCAAGTAATCAAACTCTACACAGTATTAGGTAATTTTTATCTCAAATTATGAGAATTTTTACTCTTATTTATTTTTATTTCAAGAGGAATCTAAAATTTTTTGTCACAAGCATGTTTGCCTCAGATTATATTTTTTAGAGAAGAAGAGAGAAAGCAACATGTCATGCAGGATTTCTTTTCTTCTTCGGTCTATGGAACACTTTCACTCCTGCATGTTTGGGAGTTAAGAACTCTTAGTGACCCGTATTCTAGTAAATTAACTAAATACCTATATTTTGATTAGAATCTGAAATTGAATTGTGCTTCCCCTTGAAATTTGGTATAACTTCAAGGTTAAAATTTCTTGATTTTATTTGGGAGGAGGCTAGTATCTCATAAGTTACATTGTTCATGAGTTGGAAGTTTGATAATAGAATGCTTTGTTGATACAGAATCAATTTATGTAATACAA
Organism: Dolomedes plantarius; assembly: GCA_907164885.2. Lineage (NCBI taxonomy): Eukaryota > Metazoa > Arthropoda > Arachnida > Araneae > Dolomedidae > Dolomedes > Dolomedes plantarius. Next base: position 184,998,933 of record OU015496.1, read on the forward strand.
AGGGGGGGGGGTTACTTGCTGGTCAAGAGATGGAGCTCTGTTTTCATCTTAAAGTAAGGCTGGGAAGTAAAAAAAAATTATAAAAGAGGGTTTTCTTGCACATAGGCCATACTATTCTGCAAAATCTCAGGTTTTCAGCACCTGAGTTTCCCATGTGAGATTTCTCGTGAAATTAAAAGGAGGGGTGTGTGTGTTACACAAATAAAATTGCTGCTTCAAAGGGAAGGACATTTAAAAAAAAGAAAAGGGGTGTATAAAAAGTGTTGTATTATAGTAAAAAGAAGTTTAAATATAATGTTACGAATTTTATGAGTCTATAGTAATCTTGCCAAATTGGTGATGGATTTGGTGACTTATTTTGGTCACCAAATTTGGCGATGTGGCACCAAATGGTCGCCAACCTTCTGGACCTTTCTGGAATCTTCTAGTGATATCTAGCTGGTTGGCTGAGAGACGCTTTGGAAGTCTATAAATATACCTGACACTGGCATTAGAACTCAGTGTGTTCTTCTCTGCTGAGAATTGAATGTATTGAAAGTGCGTTAGGCATGTATTATATTGAAGACTGTTATCCTGGCTTGCATTTTTAAAGTTTTCTGCTGTATAGAAGACGGTTGTTACGTGTTTTCTGTTTGAATTTGTGTATGTGCCTGAAGAATTTACAGAATAATAAATTTTATTTTGTTTGCACTTTCTGAAGAGATTTTATTCAATACTATTGAACCCAGGAATACGGAATAATAATATGAAATTATCTGTTATACTCTTTCCCGGTGTTTGAATCATTTTTATTTCTGGGTTGCATACTCAGACCTGAGTGAAAAATAACTTGACTTTTAAAATTCTAGGGAAAACTGCTTGAGACAGTGTAACATAAATTTCTGTGGTTTTCTATCTGGCTGAGTTTAAACTGATCTTTAATTTTTTACTATTCAAATTTGTTCAATTTTTGTATTTTTTTTGTAGTCATGTAGTTGCATCTTTCAGAATATCTTAGAACTGTGTGTTTTATTTCAGAAACCTAGGTTCTGATGTAAATAATGAAACTGAGAGTAATCATCAAAACATTCATTCGGGTAACCCTGAATTACGGACTAATTCTGACACTCCATCAAAGTCAATTTTTCGATCAGAAGAAAATATCATCATCAACAATTCAAATTTTCAAGACACAATGAATCCCAGTTTTAACCACCAGATACAACAAAAGGAGACTGAATCTTTACAGCAGCCAAATTTTTTGAATAATCAAATTTTTGAAAGTGCAAGTAGAGGACAATCTAATTCTAATGGAAGTACTCTTCTTAGACTTCTTTCATCAGCAATACTTGAAAGTGGTATGTTATTTACTTTGTAAATTTTTTTTCTTTGTAGAATATTTTAGGTGTATAAAATATTTTGTAAAGTTGCTTATTTCAAAATTTATTATGACTATAAAGAGGTAGAGGTGTAGAGAGAGAGAGAGAGACAGCAAAGGTAAGCTGAGGGGAAAATTTAAAAAGCATTTATATAACAACTGTCTAGAGCAGCCATACTCATACTTTTTTTTTTCTTCTTGGGCCACATACATATTGCGCCGCAGCAAGAAAATTGACACATTTCAGAAATGCAGCATTGGAGGAAAATCAACACTAAGAATAGAACTAGCATTACAATAAAACTGATACAACTATCCTCAGGTGGACAAATTGCGAGATAGAGATGTCGCTTTTTGTGCACGATGGGGCACTTCATGCATATTTTTCAATGACATGACCTCAAAATTGCTAATTTTTTACTTATGTCACTTTTCTTGCTGGGGTGCAATATGTTTGCTAAGTAACACAGGTTGCAACATAGTACACTTTACCTCATGCTATAATAATATAACAAATAAAACTACAAACTTAAATTATCAAAGTGTTTATATAAAAATTGCGATTTTTGTTGTTGAGACAAACTTAACTGTTTTAGACGAATCAGGCTTATAACTGCTACGTTCTACTCTAAATACATCATCAAGGGGAGAATTAGTAAATCAATTTCAATATATGTTAAGAATGTCTGGATGAGGTTTGAAACATTTCAGCTTATGTCATTTCACTCTTTTCATGGAGTTTTGTTGACAGTGCTTGTTTCATCATATTTTGAGTATATTTTCTATTGAAGAAATTTAAACAATAGCCCCTCTCCCAAACTAAATTTATATTCTAGATCATCAGCAACTTTTCTCAATTTTAAATTCAAGGGTTTCATTCATTTTGAAATACTAGTAACTTACATACATATACATGATTATCATAATAAAATCATACAGTGGAATCACGATCAATCATTCCCCGAATCATCGTTTTCCTGTATGTGTCATTTATTTCATCCAGTCCCGATAATCATATTGCTTTGTTATGTTCCCATGTCTTTTGTTTTCTTGCGTTTATCGTTCAGTTCAGTCGGTCCTTTGAAAAATGATAGGTCGAGATTCCACTGTATATCATTTTACTGTCTTTCCAAAACACTCCTCAAATGGTGCATTTGTGTTATGTTTTATTTAATTATTTATGTTCTCACAGAATGACAAGGTAACGAGTCATTTGTAAGTATATACTTGCAGTGCAGTGGATTACACCCTTAAAAAATATATTCTATCCTTTAATAAAACATCTTTAGTAAAAGCTGTATTCATGTAAATGTTTTGTTTTATGCAATATGACTGATGCATGACAATCATTCGCTGTTAAACATTGACTGAGGTGACTTTTTAAATTAAAAATAGCTTTTTGTTCTTTGTGCCAAAAAAATGGCAAGTGGATGTGAACACACGAGGGTCTTTAAAAGGTTAATTAGTACTTACCCAATTAGGCAATATTATTTTAGTCTAGACCACATAAAACATCTATATTGAGAGCTATAATTAGTCCAGTCCAAGATTTTCCCGTAGGATTTTTTGAAAGTTGTAATTTATCGACAGGAACCCATTTCATATTATGCTCAAAACAAACTCTCTATTGTAGTCTTTTGTAATTTTTTTTAGTTATTTACAAACTGTAGTTTTTCTGCATATTTTAGGTAGTCCTGTAACTTAGTTTAGCATATTGTTTTTCTGGTTATACTGATACTAAGCAGCTGAAAATGTGTATGAAACTACTAATTTTTTTTTTTTTTTTTTTGCCTTCATTTTAACAAAATCCTGTATTCTTTAATTTTTACATTGACACTTGACTAAATATAATTATATAGTTAAATAATTATTAAAATTATGAATTCGTAAAATTGCAAACTCAATTTGTATGGTACAGATTATATTTTTATAGATCACTATGGTTCATTTATTACAACATTTCATGATTATTCCTGCATCAATACCAATGTAAAATCTTATAAGCATCTGTATGCTCTCAGCTTTTAACTGATCAATTTAATAATACTATAATTTTTCTGTTCCCCACTTAAAAAAATTCCTCAACTTATGCAAAAATTCTTAAATTATTTTGAAGAGGAATTGAGCAGTCATAAACAGCACAAGGAAGAGTTTATACTTCTGACTTCAATAGATTTATTTTAAGTGATTCACATTTTAACCCTAAATTTTTATCAAATTGTATCTCTAAATTGAAATTCATTCTTTTGCTGTTTTTTCAAAAGAGCTCAACTTTTCAACTGAAATTTCAGGTTTAAATATCTGCCAGCTGATCTTGATGAGTTGATGCCCTTTTTCATTCTAGTTAAACTTCAAACTTTCCTGTCACTGGCAGGATAATTATATACGGCACTTTTTATGTAAAGTTATTGTTATAGCTTTTTTTAGAAGAAAACAAAATTAGGTTTTAGTAATTTAAAAAAAATTTATTTGTAAAATTTGGTATAAGTTTTGTAAATAAAATGATTGAAAGATACTAATTTCTAATTATTGATTTCTTATTAAAAAAATTGTAAATTACAATGTAGAAAAGAAAAGGTAAAAACGATTGTTAGATTGTTTTCCCATGTAAAACTTTTTGAAAATGAGAATTCACTCTCGATTCCTGTGATGATTAGATATTTCATTGCGTAATATTTGGAAAACATGTTTTGAATCCATTTTTGCAGGCTCTTCTTTTTCTTATAACACATAATTAACCCTGTAGTTGTTTAAAATATTTTTTTAATCCTATTTTGTTTAATTTTAAATCAAGTGATATCTAGGCTTTAAGGACAAGCTGTTTTTAATATTCTGAAATTCATTAATACAAGGCAGTTGATTTATTTCCTAATGCTATAACAATTTAACAAGAATTAAAATTTAATGAGTAATGCAACATCAGCTTCCTGACTCTGCATGCACCCCACCCCCCCTAAAAATAAAAATAAAAGAATAAATAAAAATAAATAAATTTTAAAAAAATCGAACTTTCCATTGGACTTTTATTGTTTGTATTAGAAATTTAGAGGTTGAAATTATAAAATAAAATAATCAATCAGTCAGAAGCATTACATTGTAACAAATATTTTCCTAAATCTGAATATCACAAATGATTGATCAAGTCTTGAAATAACCATTATGACTTTAAGAAATAAAATTAGTTGTGACATCCTTTTAACATCACATAATCTAGAAAAAATTTATTTATTATGGTTCTTTTCTGAAGTATTTAAATGTCTGTTGTACATTTTTCACGTAAATGTAACTGTTTATTTCACAGTAGGATGCTTTTAAATTAATAAAGTGATGTTTTAAATAATGCACATGTTGAAACATGTAATTGTTCCTATGTGGATACCTAAGCACAAAGGAATTTCTGTTGACTTATAATGAACCATTGTTTCCTATTTTGTAATATTTATCTTAACCATGTAACTAAATAAAGTTGTTTTTGCGATATGCAATCTTAAAAATCTCCTCAGGGTTAAAGTGTTTTTATTCTTACTAAGTTATGTTAATTATAAATTATATTATTATAATTTTGTGTGTATTTCTACTTAATATTATTATAATTTTGTATGTATTTCTATTTATTAAAATTTATGCAAGGTGTGCCCATAAAGTAACCAGACAAATTAAAAGATCAAACAATAAAATAAAAAAGGTGAAAGAATAATCATCTGGCTAGAAAGAGTGACATCTCAACTCTTGTTAACGCCAGTTTAAACTGGTTATTTAGTCATTTGCATATCAAAATGCCGTAGTAATTTTCATTTACTGAGAAAGCATTATACAAAAAAAATTGCTTCGGAATGGAACAACGCTGTAACATTAAATTTTGTTACAAATTAGGTAAATATGCTACAGAAACTTTAGAGAGGCTTCGAACAGTATATAGTGATGCATCGTTATCAAGAACACAATCGTATGAGTGGTACAACCACGTTAAATGTGGGCGGGAAAGCATTGAAGATGAACCAAAGACAGGACGTCCTTAAACTTCAAAGGATGAGGAAAACGTGGAGAAAATTCGTTCTTGAAATCAAAGACTAAGGTGATGCTGATTGCATTTTTTGGTTACAAAGGACTTATTCACTACGAATTTGTTCCTGAAAATCAAACAATTAATCAGTATTTTTACAAGGAGGTGCTTTTTCGATTAAGAAACGGGATAAGGCGAGTTAGGAAGGAACTGTTTGATTCTGGGCAATGTTTTCTTTTGCACGATAATGATAGGCCTCGTACAGCAATTTCTGTACAACAATATCTTGCTAGGCATTCAATTACAGTGATAAATCACTCACCATATTCTCTGGACTTATAGCCAGCTGATTTTTTTCCGAAGCTAAAGATACCATGAAAGGACAGAGAGGGATTTGAAAACGTCTCGGACATTAAATTAAATGTTATGCGAATTTTGCGAACGGTTAGTTCCAACGCCTATAAACAGTGTTTAGATGATTTGGAGAAATGTTGGAAAAATTGTATAGACTCCTTTGGTGATTATTTTGAAGGAGTTAAATTTATTTGAAGGTGAGTAATATTTTTCTTATTTATAAACAATTGTCCGGTTACTTTATGGGTGCACCTTGTGTGTGTGTATATACATATACATATACATATACATATACATATATATATATATATATATATATATATATATATATATATATTTGTATATTAACTACGTGGAATGTTTATAAGTTTATGAAAAAATATTATTTCTGACCTTGACTATATTTATTTCTGTTGATTTATCAGGTCAAAAAAAACAAGTTCCAGATGGTGTAAATATGAAGCACGAACAAGTTGAAACTAGGTCTACAAACCGGGATGATGACCCTGATTTAGGTATAATTTTTTAAATCAGTTTCATGATCATATCAATGAAAAAATAGTTAAGAATCAGACTAAGAGAGTAGCGAATATTGTACTGGCATTTTATGCACTGAATATTGGTTATTTTTTCATTGATTTTTTATGCTTTTTCTTAGATTTTTTTTGTTCAATGACTTTTTTTTTAAATACTGAAAGCCAAATACATCAAAAGATACATGATCAGAAATATGTTTAATATTTTTTTAATGATTTGATTTAGTAAAAAATAAAATTTCTAGATTGATAAGTTCTGTTTTGTCATAAAACAAATGGTAGTCTTAATCTTAGTCATAAAACTTCTTAGTTTGTCATGAAATAAATGGTACTTTATCTGGAGCATTTGTATCAGACCCCATTTTTTATATCTTCCATAATTGAATGGTTATACATGTGATTTGATTAGAAATTTTGTACTATTGAACTTTTTATTAGAAAATAGTGCTCAAATTGCTATAATCACCAAATATGCTGAATTTTATTTGCAATAGACTTTAACCCTTTCGCGGCGAACAGCATATATATATGCCAGCAGCTATCCGCGTTTTTGGCCGACTGTCACCTATATGTGCCAGTAGTTCGGAACGTTTTATTAGTTAATTTTTGGGGCACAAGATGGCATCGCATGTCTATGAAATTTTGAGTACACGTAGTTGGGACCTTCTATTCGAAAACAAGACTAGTATGAATCACATGCTGTCTATTGTTTTATGTAAACAAACAGAGGAAGGGATGTATTGCGTCTGGATGTCAGCGGGTAGGGCATTTAAACTTTGCACGTGGTCTTTGTTTATGAGCATTTTTGTTTTTCTTTTTTGGTGGGATTGTAGTATTGGGTATATGTGTTCACCGTTTAGTTTTGAGTCAGAATCAGATCCTGTTGCAGTGAGATTTCTTTCCTTTGAGGATTTAATATGGTGAAAAGGTGAAAATATTTAACAGAAGACTAAATTTCTGAATTGAAGAGAAATGTGTCTGAAACTGATTATGAAAGTAGCGACAGTGATACGGAAATCTCGTCAGGTGAATCTGTTTATTTGGAACACCAAGATCAGAGTGATGACGATATATCAGATATTTCTATTCTGAGTATATCGCGGGACGGTACTTCTTCGTGGTCTTCTCACGTAAGGGATTTAACTCAACTAACATTCACAGTGGCATGCAGAATAAAAGTCAGTGATGCTGTATCAAATGAATTGGATTTTTCAGATTTTTTTTCTGATGAAACTGTAATGGATTTAATAACTAAATTAATGCGTATTATATTATACTAGCCAAATTAATGCATATTAGAGGTACATAAACCCGGAAAGTGAACAGAGTTCATCCTTGAAGTATTTTTTGCTTGTAACTAAAGAAATGTTTAATTTGCTTTGACAATTTTAATAGGTATCGTGAAAAAACCGAAGATTAAGATGTACTACTCAACGAATCCCATGATTGCAACACTCTTTTCAGTAAGGTTATGAGTCAGGACCAGTGCATCGAAATTCTTAGATACTTGCATTTTACTTCTTCTGATGCCAAAAAGATTGAAAAAATTAAACCTTTTTTAGATTTAATCATTCAAAACTTTCAGAGTTCTTGATATATTCTTGATATTTCCTGATAGGAATATATCACTTGATGAAAGTCTCTTGGAAAGGGAGACTAGGATTTCGACAGTATGTCCCAGCGAAAAATATTTTAAACTGTATAACAAAAATTTTTTAGTGGAGAAATAATAAAAGAATGTGTAAATAACCCATATGTAGCTTAAATAAATAGATTTGTTTGTAAATGTTACTATTTTGGAATTTTTCGTAAATTTAGGCCTAGCGCTTAAAAGTTTGCCAGCCTGGAGGGAACATTCACGAGAAACACTTCCGGCCTCGGGGAAAAGCGCGTGATCGGAACTGCTGTCACGAAAGGGTTAATATAGCAACCTGCAATGAATTAAAATTAATCTTTAAATGCTTAGGCAAAATTTAGCAACATATAAAACTAATATTACATAAACCACAGCTTTCTAGGGTTAATTTTTTTTTTGCTCCCTTTTACTTAGTCTTCCATGGTTCCATATTTCATAGTTCTTTTTCATTTGTAAGGCTAACAGGATATCTTTTGCAAGGTTACATGTTTTTTTATTTATACCCTTTCCTTATGTACTGAAACCTAGTTTAGAATTTTACTGACTGAAATCGTATTCATGTATCCCTTCCTCCCTAAGCTTTTATCAACTTTTATATTGTTAATTAATAAATAAATTTGTAAAGATAATCACTTCAGGTTTTATGAAACATGCTTTTTTAAAATGTAATTTATAGACTGAGTAAGGTGGTATGTACCAAATTATCTCTTTTGCAAAATCTTACACCAGATATTTGTTTTATATGATTTTTATATGAAAGACAATAATAAAAATTAGATTTGTCAAAATTTCCCCATCTTTTTAAAGTACTGAAAGCAAAATACATGATAAAGTAATAATTATACAGAAGTTGAAAACTGTTTCTATTTTACTATTCAGATTGCTCAAAAATATTTTACTTGCAGTATTTTAAATATATAAAAATTGTTGTAGTTTTGATATCATTATTTATTTTACAGAATTTGATCCTTGTCAGGAGTCTTTAAATGGTCTTCAGGATCTTTTGATTTCAGAAGCAAAAGAACGGGCTAGAATACAATATAATGCAGTGAATAGAAGTCCTTTAAGCAACAGATCTCCAACCATGTCAGTGATTCAACCTTTTGAAAACTCTAGATTCAGAAATGCATCTTTTCAACAACAGAAAGTTAGAGATCCCCCACCCGGTTTCTCAAATAACTGTACACAGAGTATTCATTATAAACCTTCATACGAAAGTGGTGAGTTGAAATTTTGTTTTAAAAGGATGTCTACATTGACAAAAATTTCATTACAATTAGGGTAATGAGTTCAGAAAACTTCAACATTGGCCAAAATTAAAAATTGGTCTTGAAAAAAAAATACATCAGTGAGTGAGAAAAGTTCATGAATTTTCATTTGTTTGAATTTTAAAAATTTTTAAATTTTAGTAAAAAATAAAATTTTCAAACAAGGATTTTTATGAAACATTCCCTAGAATTTCTATTTAAATTTCTATTTCTATTCTGAAAGATTTTTTTATTAGACGACTTCTATAAAATTCATCAATATAAATTTAGATAAAAGCATTTCATAATGTTAATGATTAGTTAAAAATTATCCTAGTTTTTGTCCTTAGGTATCAGTAAGAATCTGTTGAAAATATTAAAAAATTTTAGCTACCGATATATTTATTCACTGTTTTGTTTTTAAAAAATACTGGTAATATAACCATTAAGATATTAAAAAATTATTTGGTTTTGATCCCTCTTATATCTGTGGGAATTCGTAAAAACTTACAAAAATATTTTGGTATCAGTGAAATGTGCATTATAACTCAACTTTTTTGTTGATATTTTCTTAATATTTTCAATATATTATTTGTAATTTATTTTAAATCATTTAATTGCATAATTGAAAATTGTAGGCTAAAATTTCGTCGCTATTCAACATTTTTTTAAATTCATCTTTGGTAATTTTTTGGGGGGTGGGAGGAATTTAGTAATGATTGAAGTTAGCTGCAAAGTTAATTTTCATATACTTGTTAAAATGAGAGAAATAAATATATATTCCCTATAAATATAATCTCATGTATATTTATTTAGTGTTCTATAAAATGGGTATGTATATCAGAAGTGTAGTGTTAAAACTCAAAATTATCATTGTTAAATTTGTAAGAAAGAAAGCTGTGTACTTTTTTGGTTTTTCAAAAGCACACCTGCAAAAAAAAACATATTAGCTGAGTAGTCATGCATAGCTAATAGTAATTTGCAATGCTAATAATTATGATTATTAATGTTTCTATTTGTCTTTCAGCATCATCACTTTTGAATAAGTCACCTCATCCATTGCATAATCAATTAGGAGGTGTTAGAACAAATTACTCTCTACAGCGATACCCTCAGCCTGGAGTTTCTGTGAACAATTCATTTTTCCCTGATTATACATCTACACTTGTACGTATCTTTATTATTGAATATAATATATTACAATGACCAATAAATAGTACAGTTATATATCTAACTTTTTCTTGCAGTAGCTTACACCCGTTCTCTTAATATCACATGATTTATTAATACTATTAATTTTTTAGCTAACTTATTCCCGCTTGAAATTTCATTTTATGCATAACTTTGTGAAATTTAGGAATATTTAATATTAAAAGGCATCTCAGTGCTTTTGTTTCCTCCAAATCTTAAAAATATTATGTTGAACCATATTTGGGAAACCATTTCATGCAGTTAGCATTTTTTTGTTTGTTTGTTTGTTTGTTTGCTAAGTATAAAATTATTTCAGTTTGAGCTTGTTATAGAAAATTGATTCAATAGTTTGTATGAATTTGAGGCCACAATGAAAAGAAAATGTTGAGAATGAGGGTCAGTTTGGAAAAAGTATTAAATCTGTTATTGAAAGGAAAGTAAGTTTAAATCAAAATTAAATTTTTAAATAAACAGATATAGAAATAATTCTGTGCATTCAAATTTAGAATGAAAATCTCTAATAAAAACAATCACTGAACAAGTAATGAAATCTAGTGTTAAATAACCAAAATTATTATTATTATTTTTTTTTTTTGACATATCAATGATGATTTTGAAGGTTTTAAGAGTTTGGAATTCAGTTTGAAAGCATTATTTGAAACAAAATTGTGTATTGTCTGTCCAATAGATAATTTTATATTTTTATTATGCATTTAAAGGATAGGTTCTTATGTCTATTCAAGAAGGGTTTCTGCTTAAAGCTTGTCAGAATTTTGACTGAAAAAGATAGTTGGTGTAGTATCTTAGTATCATGCTGCAGATATTTGGAACATCTTTAAATAGATCAGGAGTGTTTGTGCTCCGGGGATTTTGAACTTCGATACCCGGAAATTCCGGGGATCGTCGTTCAAAAGGAAGTAGGAATAATAATGAATTATTTATTTTGATCTGGGTAATTTTGTTTGCTTTGAAAGCAGAAAATGCAAGGTCAGTGTGTGTGGTGAAAACTTTTCCTTTCTTTCTCCAAAGGCAGTGATAATGCGTGAAAAGGGTTTATCAAACCCTTAAGCAATAAGTAATAAGGAAAGAACAAAAACTTCTTTTTTGTTCTTTCCTTATTACTTATTGCTTATATTGGTTATTAATTTTGCAAAAAAAGTAATTCATTGAACTTTTATAATTAGGTCATTCAATGCTTCATAATTGTAATTTTTCATTTATCTCCCCCCCCCCCCCCCCCTTCTCGAAACTCCAAAATGTCGGTAGTAAGTCCGTAAAAGTTTCAGGGGATTTTTTGGGGTCCCACAAACACCCCTAATAGATCTTAACATTGGAATTATGACCATTTTACACCTAGAACTGGTTTCATGTATTAGATGTGCATATTTAGAACGATTTGAATTTTTCCACAAAGTGCTAATGCTATCATGAAATTTATTTTCACTGTAGTGAATATGATTGAAGTGCTACAACAAGAATTTATTGAATTTTTTTATCTTTGTCTGAATTTAGTTTGATGTTTTGACTATTGATAAATACCCTTTTCATAAAATGCATCAATATTAAATTTACAAAACTAATATTTATATAGTTTCCTTTATATTGTGGATTTCAGTTTCAAATTTTATATACATATACTTATGTACATTACTAAAACACCATTTATACTGATACTACAAGTGATAAATTAGGATGCAAGAACAAAAAAATCAGTTAAAGAATTATTCAGTGAAATTATAACCTACGTCACATGTGCATCAAGCAGTTGAATGATCCAAACAACTATTTATTTAGAGACCTGAAAGTAAAGACCCTGCTCATTAGCTGTGTATAATGTGTTGTTTCATATTGGCAATTAGGGTTTGACGGTTTTTCAAACACGGTTTTAAAAAACCGGTTTTTAAAATAAATTTGCCACATTTGAAAACCGGTTTAAAAGAATTCAAATTGTGTAAAAAATTTCATTGTATGCAACGGGCAGCAGACATATTTTTTCAACGTTGTGAGTTGCGTTGGCCAGTGCTTGTGCATTCTGCACTGCGAACGTGGAAAAGAGTGCCTAACCGACTTATTTTATGTTAGTGCATAGTATGTGCAATCCGTCACGAGTCACGACAGGTTCGCTTAATCTTGTAAAGGGAAAACTGGAAACAAAAATATAAAGTTGTTATAGTTATCTGGAAAGATATTGTCTAGAATATTTCCAAATTCTTTTGTGGATACCGATTCTGATGAAGAGCAAATTGAAGAATTTACTCATCAGAGTAATGCTTTTTTAAAGGAAGCCATGGAAAATTCAATTCATAAGTTTCTTGAAGACCCTGAAGAAAAACTTACAAATCCAAAGACACTGAAAGCTGAATTTTCATTATTTGAGGCAATGAATAAAAGAACGAAAAACTTAGATTTGTTATTTGATGCCCTGAAAACTATAAAAACCAAGCTTAGTAGCTAGTGAACGAGTATTTTCAATTCCAGGCAATATTGTGTCCAAAATAAGAACAAGACTTAGCCACCGTTCAGTAGATATTTTATGTTTTTTAAAATCCTATTTTCTTAGGAGAAATTAAAATTAGTGAAATAAATTTAAATATTATTTGAAATTTTGTTTGAGTTTTAGTTATTTTGTGTATGTGTAATCCTTGTTTTTTTTTTTTATATATATATATTTTGACTTTGATATTGATTTCGTTTTTTGTTATTTTATATAAATTAAATAAAATATTTTCCTCTATTCTATTTTTTTTTTTTTTTTTTTGGACAAAAATTCGAAAACCGGTTTTTCAAAAAGTCGGTTTTTGTATAAATCCTATTGGCAATGAAATATAGTAAACACTTCACCTTTTAGAATGTAAATAAAAATAATTGGGTATTGTCATTAAGGTGGTCAGAATACTTCTGTAAAATGTTTTGTTTAGAGTAATAGTGTTGCTAAATGGCCATCATTATGTAACAGACATCATCTTGGTAACTTTCCTCTAATTTCTCCCATAAATATATTGAATAGTTTTATCTTGATGTTACCAAAATTTTTCAAATTAATATCAATAGTAGTAGGTTAATTTTCATGGAATCTGTTTCTGAATATTGTATTAAAATATGCAGTTTTAAGAAATGCTGCAATATCCTGCCAAGCTCATTTCATGCATTAGCATCACTTTAAGGCTTGGAGAAATTTTCCGAGGGTTAAGAATTTAATTTTGCTTTCCTGATATATAAAAAATTGTAAATGAAAATGCTTAATCTATAAAATTTGATTTTACAGCAGACTCGAGAAATTCCAGAATACATTTCTCCTGTGCTGCAGCAACATAATCAAAGGATCCTGAATCTATCACAAGTACAGTACCCCATTACAGAACAAAGATCTTGTAAGTTTAACATTTATTCATATAAACATGCTATCACTTGTAACTCAATAATTTAAAAAATTGCTTAAAACGTAAGCTGCACAATGATCCATCTAGGTTTTAGATTTGCTAAATGTATAATAACCTTCTCTGTGGAACCTTTTAAAACACTAGGCTTTTAAATTAAGTTGTAAGCTTATTTTTCTGGATGCTTCAATTCAATATTTTTTTGTTTTACAAAAATACAGTGCAACTTTATATATATATACTAGCTGGAAACCCGTACTTCGCTACGGAGTACATTCAAATTAAATACAACGGTCAATGTATGCAATTAATGCCAAAGATATGTTCAAATATATTTATAATAAATTCAACGATCAATGTATGCAATTGATGTAAAAAGAAGGGATATTTTTATAGACAAAATAATGTAGAAGAAAATATTCAAATTACTAAGTACCAGAAAAAGAAATCACGTGATCAGCATTTAATAAATTAAATTCTAAAAATTAATCTATAAAAATTCACCAAAAATCAGGAAATGGAGGTAAAAATTCAAAAAAGATTTCATTTCAAAGGAATTTTTTTATCTTTCTCGTGATATAAATTCTATAAACCTCAAATTATTGTTTTAAATGCAAACTTAAAAAAAGTTACAAAAATAGCTTAAAAATTTAATTTTAAAAAATCTAAGAATTTTTCAAAAATTTTTCTTGGTGCACTCCTACACTATAAGCAGAATCGCCATGCAAAATTTCAGCCCTTTAGGTTCAGCGGTTTGGTCTGTGCGTTGTATGTCAGTGAGTCTGTCAGTTATGGAACTGTTTTATATATATAGATATATAAAAAAAACTTTTATTTCCTGAAAGAAAAGTAGCAAGGCAAATATTTCAGCAGTTGTAAAAAGCATTATTTTTTAATATTTCTTGTATCATTTAGAAATTTTCTTGGAATTAGTATCCTCTGTTTTAGTACTAATACTATGTTAACATTGTTTGCCTTCATTATTGCACTTTTATCTAAATTTTATTTAATTCTTATAAGGCCACTTTACCTTTTTGTGTAGTCTTTTTAAATTTTTTGTTTTAATTTAGTTTGTAGAGCTGAATTATCACTTGTATTCTGTATCTGTTCTTGGTGCATGAAGTATTTCCTTAATGTCAAAGAGGTTACATATGTCTCTAGACATTTATAAGTACAGTGGAACCTTGATCGATTGTTCCCCGAATAATCATTTGTGTTCTTTACTTCATCCATTCCTGATTATAATATTTCTTTGTTATGATTTTGTTTTTAATACTGTCTGGCCGTATGTATTCCTGACCAATTCCATATAGGCTAGCAGGCTGAGGGGTACAGCTCCAATTCATAATGGCACCACAAAGGTTGGAGTCCAATTTAGCCAGCTGCTAACTCAATTTTGACTGAGCACCCCCAGGGGTGACATCTGGGGGAATCATAGCCTCTCTGATCTCATAGAGGGGCTTTCCTGTCTATCAATTTAACATGTCTGGCCTAGACATGGAGGTATTTGATGGTGCTTGTTAGGATTCAATCTGAGCATTTTAAGCACCTAAAGTTGAAGTTCTACCACTAGGCTACCTCAAGCCCTCTTCATTATGTTCCCACATCTATAGTTTTCCCACATTTATTGTTCAGTGCAATAGGTCCCTTTAAAAATGATAGAGGTTCCACTATATATGAAATTTAAAATGCCATTAAAAACTTTGTTATACTCCTTTAGTTTATTAAAATTATCAATTTTTATTCTAAATATTCTGATACCTTAGATGAAATGAGACCTGTATTATAGCATGTGTAGTTGTACCATGATCATTTGTATGGTTACATTGCTCTCGAAAATTTTCTTATTCATTAAATGTAACTTGTTCAATTTTTTTATATATATCCATATATATTCTGAACTTCTGATCAAAACAATGGGAAATTATTTAAATCATCAATGTTTTATGTGCAGAGACCTTCTTATGGGTATGTGTGCAGAACATAAAAATACTTGTGTAGTTTCTTAGAAGTCAGTGTGCCTCCACTCATTTATTCAGCTTTATAGGAATGTAAGTAGTAGTTTAACAATGTTACATATTTTTGAGCAAGATGAAGCAAAACTGAGTCATCACGTAACAAAATCTATGAATTTTTAATCAAATAACTTATTTCTTTGTGAAAAGAAATATGAAGTTAAGAGTGCATTTTTGAAATATTTTTAAATCTAATGGTTTTCCAGTCTTTCTTAAACTGTCCTTGTGACTTGAATCTCAAATTATTTTCCAAAATTTGTGACAGAATATGCATGTATTTTATTGTTAGACTAAATATTGTAAAACCGCTGCTTAAAAGATCATTCAAAGTACCTAAATATGCCTGTAAAATCTTTTTTTTTAAAATGCTTTTAAAAGTATTGAATTCCAAATAAAGTTGAATCTAAATCTTGTCATGTTAAAAAAAAGGGGATGAATTTTTTAAAAATAAGAAAAAAAAAGTCAAGTTTTTCAATGATAATTGTTTTAATTGTACTAAGATATGTTAATTCAGCTTGGCAAAATGAATAAAAAATAAAACATTCATATATTTTTGTTGGTTTAGAGGTAATTTTTGCAGCAAAAAAAAATTCTTTTAAAATGGTACAAGCTGTAACAGTGAGGGATTCGGGGAAGATGTATCAGTTGGTGATTGGTTGTGGTAGTATGCTACCAAAGAGCTTATTTTAATTTTTTTATCTTATTTTCATAGCACCATTATGGAACAATTCAAGTCAATCTCAGTGGCGGCCTATGGAAAATATGTTTTTCAACCAAACTGTTACTGAAAGTGAGTAGTTTTTGCATGTGTCTTAATAAACTTTTATTCTTCTGTTTTTGATTAATATATCAAATAAGAAAACACTGCATTTTGTATGTTTTTTTCATAGCTTGGCTTTGATTTATTAATTATAAGTTTTATTGTATTTTATGTATTTTAGATAGAGCAACAAATGATTTTAATTTGAGAGTGCCCATTAGAGCTAATGATACAACTATTAGACAGTGGCAACAATTTCCAGGGAATAATATCAGTAATTTGTCATCATATCCAGGTAAGATTCATTGTATTTCATTTACTATATTCAATAGTTATGTATGGATATACAAAAGTATTTATTTAGGCTGGATTATCTTATAATTTTGCACTTTAAGTCTAACTGTAGTCCTAGTCTAAAAATATAGTGGCCTGTTCTCTTCTTAGCCAAGTGGTGTAAACTTATTATTCTCTAAAGCATCATTCCATATACGTAACTTCTAAACAAGTATGCCATTCATTTTTAAAATTTCACTACAATTTAAGTGACACATTTTAAAAATCAGTTTCATATTGTTGTCCATAAAAATTGAGGTGACCCATAGAATCTTGAAAAGAATTTTTTTATCTATTCTGACATGCAGGATTTGTAATTTGAATTTATTGTGTATAAAAAGGTCAGTGATAAAGTAAATTTCACCATTCTTGTTTGAAACTATTGAAGAAATTTCTTGTAACATTCCTCAGCTGCATTGCAATGTTTTTATTTTCATTTATTAAATTTTTGATTTTGATCCGAATATTTCTCCATTATAAGTTGTCTACTACAAGTAAGTGTCTAGCATTATTTAAAAAGCTCCCTCAAAGTATTATACATACCTCAAAGAACAATATACATAAGCAAATATATATATATATATATATATATATATATATATATATATAGTGGAATCTCTATCGATCATTCTCTGAATCATCGTTTTCCCGTATGTGTCATTTATTTCACCCAGTCCCGGTGATCATATTGGTTTGTTATGTTCCCGCATCTATCGTTCAGTTCAGTCGGTCCCTTGAAAACAATAGATTGGGATTCCACTGTGTGTGTGTGTATGTATATACAGTGGAATCTGGATCGATCGTTTTCCGATCCATCGTTTTTCCATATGTGTCGTTCATTTTGTCCAGTCCCAACGATCATATTGCAGGGTGGCGACAGAACAGGGAATTCAGGGAAATCATGGAATTCTCAGGGAAGAATCATTTTCTGGAAAAATCAGAGAAAACTCAGGGAAGTTTCGTTTAACTCGGGGAAAAAGTTGGAATTGATCAATTTTGGTCTTCAATTTTTGATGCAGAAGGTGACTGTGGAGATGCTGCAAATGTTATGAGATGTTATGATTTTGTCGCATCGTAATGCAAATGTTGAGAGAGTTTTATATAAACAGTGACTGTTTGTGGGAGAATATAAAGGAATCTTCCTTAGTAGCAAGAAGGAGGGTTTATGATCATATCATTTCCAAGGGTGGCCTTGATGGCATAACAATTTCCAAAGATATGATCCACTATGCTAGAAATGCACAAGCAAGATATGAAGAATCAAAGAAACACCAAGAGAAAGAGCAAATAGAAAAAAAGCATGCTTTAAAAAGAAAAAGGGAAGCAGAATCTCAATTGAAAGAGTTGGCAGCTAAAAAGGCAACCATTTTGCAGGAAGCTCAAAGACAAAACATTATTATAGAGGCGCAGATGGCAACTCTGCGAACCCATCAAAACAGTTAAAACTCTAGTATATTAAATGTTCAATCTATAACTTAATATTATCTATCTATTATGTTTACAGAGGCTGTTCGCACATCTTTTAGACGATTTTGGTAAGCGGTAATAAAAAATCGTTTGCTTCAAAAGAAATAGTTGCAATTGTACTATGTTTTTAAAAGTCAAAATTATCATCTGCGGCTTGAAAGTTTTGTTTTTATTCAAAATGGCATTTTTAACAAAGCAGTGGTTCGAAGGCTACATTTATGCTCTTTCTGAAGAGAAATATGCATACTCTGTTATCCAAAAACGATGTGAGAGTCATGGTTTGGTGAAATCTAAAGTGTCGATAGGTAATATCGTCAACAAGAAAGAAAAAAACATGTATAACAAGAAAAAAACGGACATCTTCGACTATTGCAAAGGTACGTTGTTTAATGTTAAAAGAAAATCCCCCTAGTCAAAGGACAGTTGCAAAATCATTAAAATGCTCAGTGTCCACTGTAAACAAAATAATAAACGTTGATTTAAATCTTAAGAAAGCGAAAAAATGCAATGTGCATCGTCTTCTTCCAAATCATATCGCTGAATGTAGGACACGCTGCAGAATTCTATATGAGAAACACTTATCCAAAGAAAAATGGAAAACAATTGTCAAAATAGATGAATCATGGGTGTATTTAAATGATTGCAACAAAAAAAGAGCCATTTATTATCATAAAAGGAGAAAAAATTTTAAGTACATGGTTCAAAGAATCGAAAGAAAGTTTTTCTAAGGGATTCATGATTGTTGCTGGTTTTTCTTATAATGGCAAGTTAAAAATAAAGAGAGTGGAAAAAAATGTCAAGATTAACTCCAAATACTATCAGGGACATATTTTATCGCCAATTTTTCTGAATGAAATACCATCACTTTACCCACAGTGCCATCAATCTGTGAGACTCCATCAGGACAAAGCTAGCAGTCACACATCAAAATCCACTGTGAATTTTCTAAAAGAAATGGAACAAAAAACTGGTATCAAGGCCATACCCTTCACTGATATCCCTACTAAATCTCCCGATGTATCACCTATGGATTTTTGTGCTTTCGGACTTTTAATATCTGCATTATCCAAACGTCGTCCCAAAACCCTTACAGGACTCTGGAAAGCTGTTCAAGAGGAATGGGATAGAATACCTCTTCTGACACTTCAAAAGGCATTATTATCCTGGAAATTGCGGTGTCGAAAGATAGTTCAGAATAAGGGATGTCAAATAGAACATTTAAAACACAAGAATTTTATGTAATTTAGTTTTCTGAATACAATATACATCGTCTAAAAAATGTGTGAACAGCCTCTGTACAATAAAAATATTTTTTACTTATTAAATTTTTATTCATTTATCAGTCTGTAGATTTTTAGTTTATCAAGTATCAAGTTTATCATTATGGCTGGGGAATTGTTCTGCGAACAGATGGAGAAACTCAGGGAATTTCATGAAAAATACTCTGGAAATCAGGGAAAACTCAGGGAACTTTTTACTTTAATTTTTGTAGCCACCCTGTATTGCTTTGTTATGTTTCTGCATCTATCGTTTTCCTGCATTTATCGTTCATTTCAGTCGGTCCCTTGAAAAGCAATAGATCGAGATTCCACTCTATGTATGTATGTATGTATGTATATATATATATATATATATATATATATATATATATATATATATATATATATATATATATATATATATATATATATATATATATAAAGAGCTTGTCTGTTTGTTTGTCCGCTATAGAATCATAGACTGTTTCACCCACCGGGACCAAATTCAGCACAGTTAATGTTTAGGACCCGAGAAACTTAAATCAGCAAAAACGAAGTTTGGGGCTCAATTAGTTTTTTAAAAATTAATTTTTTAATGATTTTTTGTGCCCGTAAGAGGTGCGAGACCCCCTGTGGATACAGACTTTCAGTGAAATCCGAACCTATCCCTCTTCCCCTGCGCGGGGGATGAGAGCTTCATGGTAATAAACTTTGGCCTTGCCTAACTGACTAACTGACAGATAACGCACAGTCCAAACCGTTAGACATAAAGAGCTGAAATTTTGCATGGTGATTCTTCTATAGTGGAGTTTATACTAGAGGGGTGACCTGAGAAAGATTTTTGAAAAATTTTTAAATTTTTAAGCTGTTTTTCTAATTTTTTTAAGTTTGCATTTAAAATGGTAATCCGAGGGTTATAAAATTTATATCACGAGAAATATCATAAAAATTCCTTTAAAACGAAATCTTTTTCGAATCGTTACCTCCCTTTTCTGATTTTTGATGAATTTTTAAAGATTAATTTTTAGAATTTAATTAATGAAATGCTGATCACGTGGTTTCTTTTCTTTTTGTGATACTTTAAATTAATTTTGCGTTACGTGCATAACAACGAAATAAATTGACAAATGAAATATTAAAATACGGTAAAAGATAAAATTTAACTACTAGACTAACTGAGATGGGAGTTTTTTAAGAATTCAGTTCAAATTAGTATGTTTTAACACAACTTTCCCAGCTCTGCTTTTTGTCCTTTGTTATTTGCAGTTTTTCTCATCGCTTGAACCGATTTACAATTTGCTTTTTCTATGGTTTTTGGCCTTAGGAAAATTAAAGACTGATACGGTTTTTGGCCTGTCGACAATAAAAAACCGAATCACCAAAGTAAGGAAAATAGGCTTCATGTGAAATCGCGCCTTACTTTGAATAAATAAAAAGGGCATCTTGCACTTTACCTTTTGGGTGATATGGAAAAAAGTGTGTCTGTTGGGTGATGTGGAACAAACTGAACTTTTAAGGGAAAAATAAGTAATAAAGGCAAATGTAAATTATAAAACTTATTTCTAATTAAACAGTGGATTAAACAAATCTAATAAAACAGTAAACTTATTCAATCCAAACGTGCGAATCATGCAACACTGTGTTATTAATTCTCAATAAAATCAGACGAAGGTCTGCAGGCTCAAAGTTTCTTTCTTTCTTATTGTTTGTATATCATTTCAGTAGAAATGCGCTAAGCGCATTCTGTCTGGCCAGATGAACATGAAGAGCGGGGGTTGTAGCTCAGTATTTTTTTGATGGAATGCATTTAAATTTTTATTTCTATATATCTACCCAGGCATCGCCGGGCAATAATGCTAGTATATATATATATATATATATATATATATATATATATATATATATATATATATATATATATATATATAAAAGCATAAAGTTTGCTTATATACCGAGTGGCCATAATTAAACTGACAGTGCTCACAGTGTTCTGTAGCGTGATCTATTTGCGAGAATGACGCCACATTTTGTAGGAAGATTAAACAAGACGGGGGACGAAGGATTCCGCGAAAAAATAAATTAGTTCCAAAAGTCACCGCTAGGGGAATATTTGGCGCTGTGTAATAGAAAATAGAGTGTTAACAAATGCAAATCAATACGGAAATTACCTTTTATTTTGCATTCAAATGAGGTTCAATGTGGCTGCCGTTGTTGTGGACCACATATTGCATTCAGTGCACAGTATGCACAACAGCAGAAAGTAACATGTCTGCAGGAATCTCCCATACAGTCCGTGATATGTTATCCTTCAACGTAGCCAGGTCCTGGACCACTCCTTGATAGACCTTAGACTTAAGGTAACCTCATAGCCAGAAGTCGCATGGGGTAAGATCAGGCGACCGAGGTGGCCATGCAGTTGGAAAGTAGCTGGTTGGAAAGTCAGCTTGTCTTTGCTGAAGTGCCGGAATGACAAAGCTGTTCAACATGTGGTGATATTTCTCTCCGGTAACAGAACAGGTTTCCGGTCCTGTCGGGGTAATGTTCTCATAGAAGAATGGACCTACGATAAATTCCGCTGTGAACCCACACCAAACAGTGACCTTTGGTGAATGTAAGGGAATTTCTGTGACTGCATGTGGTGATTTGTCATCCCAAATTCGGCAGTTCTGGGTATTCAGTTCCATGCAGGTAAAAGTGGGCCTCGTCTCCCCATAAGATTTTCCACGGCCAAGCATCATCCACCTCCATTCTGGCAAGAAAGGTGAGAGCAAAAGTCAATCGCTTATCATGGTCGGGGTACAGTAACTCCTGTACACGGCTGATCTTGTACGGATAGAAGTTGATAATCTTTCGTAAGATTTTCTATACCGTACTGTAAGGCATATCCATATTTCGAGCTAATCCACGAGCGCTAGAGGTGGCAGCAATATTGTCTGGTCCTCTGTCGACAATTGCCGTGGCAACTGCTTCGATTGTATCCTGTGGTACACGTTTTCGTCCTCTGCCTGACTGAACCTTCAGAGAACCTTCCATTAACTGACACAGGACCGTTACCTTTACGCATTTTTTTATGCGTTCTAAAAGCACGAAGAGCGGCTGACGCGTTGCACTGGTTGAAGTAAAAGAATTTGACCAGTAACGCACGCTCAACTAAAGAAGGAGACATTGCACATAAACTTTCAATCCGATTGATTCGAAACGTAACACATTGCCTTTTAAAACCCACGCAGCTGGCACTGTGCCAATGGATGTAACGTGAAATTTGAATAAAGAACTTCTGCTCAGCGTACGTGATATTGCAGATTACGAGACTTTATCGGTGTTTATGTAGATTTTACGCTTTTTTAAAAGTGTTGCCATGTTGCACTTGAACTAAATAAGAAAATGTGCATAATAAAGGGTAATTTTATTCCGTATTAATTTGCATTTGTTAACACTCTATTTTCTATTACACAGCGCCAAATATTCCCCTAGCGGTGACTTTTGGAACTAATTTATTTTTTCGCAGAATCCTTCGTCCCCCGTCTTGTTTAATCTTCCTACAAAATGTGGTGTCATTCTCGCAAATAGATCGCGCTACAGAACACTGTGAGCACTGTCAGTTTAATTACGGCCACCCTATATATGTTATATATGACCAAACTTAAAATAAATATATATATTAGGATTTTCGACTTTGAGCAACTTTTTTAAAACCCGGGATTCGGGTTTGACGGTTTTTTAAAATTTAAAACCCGGGTTTACTTGGTTGGGTCCAGGGGGTCAATAGCAAAGAACTAAAATAATAAATAATTTATTAGAAGCATTTAATTTATTTCAGAATTTCAAATATAGAAAACAACAGTAAATAAATTTAATGTTAATAAACATATACATATATGTAAAACATAACTAAAAGTGGTACAAATATCTCATTTTTTTATAAAACTGCCGTTCAACCATCATTGCACTCAACGTATCATCATTGAGTCGGCTTCTGAGTTTATTAGCAAAGAGACCCATTACAGAAAATGCTCGTTCTGCTTCCACCGAAGTTGGTCGAATTGTTGTTAAAGGCCGGAAAAGTTTATCTAGCATTTCAGATCTGCTTTTTGTTGCCCGAAATAACTATTTCTATTCTTATGATATATGAACCAGATTTTGATTTTTTATCATTTTCTTTATTATCATTCTCCTGCAGAAACATACTAAGCTTATCAGATAAGGACATTTGTTTAGTACAAGCACCTGTACTCGTAGCATCATCCTCAATTTCATCTTTAACTCCCACCTCAACTGCTACTTCTGGTTCAGACTGACCTATTATCATTTACGTTGAATAATCGTTTTATTGAGGCTGTTGCCAGATCAAATATTTTGTTTTTATAAATTTTACTACCAAACTCATCATATGGTTGGTCTTGTTTCCAAATTAAGGAATATGATTGGTATTCTACTGTATTAGATAAATAACTAATTCCCTGGATTTACATTAAAAATTCCCCAGGTTTCGGGTTCGTAAAATCTTTGAAAAACCCAGGTCAAAAACCCTAATGTATATATATATATATAAAAAAATGAATGTTTGTTTGTTTGTTTGTTCGTATTTTATGCGCTGCCATACCATTCATCCGATTGCAATTCAACTTGGTTAACTTATTGCTTGAACTTGCACGATGGTTATAGACTATTTTCATTCCGCTACGACGTTCCATTCCCAAATTATGTTAGAAGTATCAATGGATATTGAAAATTGCCAAAAAAATCACCAAATTTCCCCGGATATTTTTGCTCAAAGCCATTGTAACATTTCATTGTTGCCAATTAAATTATAACATTTCCATAAAAATAAATAGACGTGAATTAAAAATGTGATTTATTCATATATTGGAGCATGCAAGAACGAATTTGATATATTATTTTCATGTACATGGCAGGGCCGGAATGTTTCTTTTTAAAAATGAAAATATAAGGATGGAAAGTCATTCATTTTCAATGAATGTGCTATCTATCCATTTCATGAATTGAAACTATCCCAAGCTACCTGTTCAAATTCAAATATACTGCAGGACACGTTGACTTAATTGAAACACATGCGTTTAGCCTTGACACGATTTATATAACTGAAGTGACATTGAAACATAGCAGATGATTTAGTTTTGAGAAAGAATTACAATCATGAAATACATGTATATTATAATTAAGTAAGTCTGAAAGTGGCATTGAAACGTAGCAGACGATTTAGTTTTGAGAAAGAATTCCGAGCATGAAATACGTGTATATACTTTTTCTATAATAATTATCAGATTTGCTGTGTTTTAATATTGAATATGATCTCAATCCATTCAAACATTATTGATTCTTTTTCTATAATAATAAATCCATTCAAACGTTATTGACTAGCTGTAAATTAATGCTTTAAAATGCCCAAAAAGAGGAGAGCAACTTTTAATCCTGCAGAAGTAAGGGCAAAATGTCAAAGATTGTTGAGAAATGAGCAATGTGATGAAAAAAAAACAGAAGAGAACGAAGCCAACAGAATTCGAAATGCAGTTAGACGCATACAAGAATCTGAAGAAAAAAACATTCCCAAGAGCTCGAAGGTAACAGAATTCGAATTGTAGTGATCCGAATTGTAGTGATTCGAATTGTAGTGATTAATGTTTATTCTGGAGTGTTTTTCTCCTTATCGTATTTAATTTCTTAAAACTGGGAGTTCTGCTCAAGGTTGACTTTGCTGTACCAAAGATGGGATGAAATAAAATAAGATTGCTACTTTAGAAGTCCTGTATTTTCATCTTAACCAATAAGGAAAAACATTGTTAGCATTTCAAAATACTAAACTGTTGGTAGTTGAAATGAGAAGTTCCAGAAATTTATAGATTGCAGTAACATGTGGTGTTGATTTAAGAAATGCGTAAATTCACCATTATCTTGCATCGCACAAAACTATTAGGTGGTATTAGGAACATTTAGTTTCATAGATATGGCAATTTTCAATATTAATCTATGATTTGGGAAACTTTTCCATTGTGGCAGGTGCTTATCCTTAGGACATTTGCCCATACACATCATGATTTTTATAGGCTACATTTTTACAGGATCAATTTATAGGTGAATCAATATTCCTTCCTATGAGGGAACAACAATGAACATTTCTTTTTTTCTCTTTAACCATATTCAAACCTCACCTAACACAGTGGAGTCATGAGATGCTAATAACTATACTACGGGGATAGTATTTCCAGAAAACTTAAAAAAGAAAAATTATCAGCTTTAGAATTTTGTTTAAGATTCATTCACCAAAATTATTAAAACCAAGCAGAATCTCAAAACAAGAAAAAATAAGTAAAATTTTGATGTGCTTTGGGTGCTGATTGGTTAACTTCTCCTGGAAAGTCAATGGGAATAAAAAGTATGTTAGAAAGATGTTGAGTGCATACAGAAATTTGCAACACAGCTCTGTATTGATCCCTTCAGATAGCAGTGTATTAAATATATGTATTAATTAAAAGTGTGATGCACATTAAAATTTCTAGGTATTTTTATTTTGAACTCTGATAATAAAAGGTCTTAGATTAGTTAATATTCAGTTGCCTTTGTCTGTTGCATTAGGATATTACATTTCTAATGTATGTATGAATGATTTAAGTTATAAAATGCTAATTTTAATTTGACATTCTGATTATTTTAAGTATTAGCCTTCTTTGTACATCTTAGCAGAATTTATTGTATTTTATGTTGCATTTTCCTTGGTCTCAGGAACTGTGGTACTGAAGTGAAGAGAAAATATGCATTATATGATGGATACTCAGAATATTGAAATTTTGCATATCTTTTAACATTAAATATTAAAACTATTAGCATTTAAAAACTATCGCTTCTGGTATATTGCTCTAGTAATCTGGTATTGCTTTGGTAGTGTGGGCCCTATTGGCATGGGTGTTTCTAGCCATTTACAATCAAAGTCCTGGTCTGTTTTGCTCTTTTACAGCAAAAACAATCATGCAGTTTGACTACCACACCTACCAACCATGGTAGAGTAAGAGTGCTCCTCATAAAGGCATCAAAGTATTACCCCCTGCCTCCCAATTGAACCTGCAGTTTGAAGAAGGGAACAAGTGCCAAAAAATGGAATTTTTTTTTCCCCTCATACTGTTATTTACATATAGATGCTCCTTGTAAGCTGTAAAAGGCACTGAAGTAGCGGGTGAATGTAAAGAATCTTATATAAAAGTTTAGTGAAGAAAAAATAATAAATAACAGTTTTTTAAATTTCCTGCAAAAATAGTTTTTGGATTCGTTCCCTTCTTCAAACTGCTGATTCAATTAAGAAGTCTAAATTTTTGTTTTAATAATGACAGTCAAAGTTGAAATTCGAAGCTATGAGAACTGCAACTTCCCTGATATCAACTTAGCTACCAGTTGGTTGTTTAGATGAGTCTGGGATTGAGGAATAACAACTCATCAACAATATAAGTAGTTTTGAATCCTCACATCATATAAGTGTATTGGGGGGGGGGGGGGTTTCATTCCAAATGAGTTATCTTGGTAAAATATAACTTTAAAATTTTAAGAAATTTATATTTTATCATTACAGTACTATATCATGTACTAAATTTATATGTTGTATAGACAATTGTGTATGATATCTATATTATTTTTTAATATTTAATTGTTGGCATTTTTTAAATGCATCTCTGTGTTAGTAAATTATAGCACTTATTTTGCCTGTAGTCATAATAGCTGTTGCACTTGTTAGAAAGTTAGTTTTAATAATAAATCCATAGTTCAGCTAGCCCTAATAAATTTATCTTTTAAAAAAATTTAGAGATTTCTGTGAATGATTTTATTAACTTGTTTGTAATAAAAATGAAATTTAGCATTTAAAATTAAGATGTCAGAATCAGCTTTAAACTGTCTAAATAGGTCTGTTAATCAAAAGATGACTTGTGCTCCAGCCAACCAATCTTGAACAATTTTGATGCAGTTTTTATTCTTGCTCTTAAATGTTCTGAAATGATGTCTCTTTCACATAACAGATTATTTGTAATAGAAACATGTAAACTACAGAAGTTGGCAAACAAATTTCAAAATACTGAAAAGTTATGGAAAAGGCTGATTGGAACATAATTCTAGAATTGTGATCATTTAAGGTGACCTTGATTATCAGAAAAAAATATTCATGATAAAAATGATCAAAATGCAGTAAAATATTCAGATATATATTGTCTCCATTCAAATAAATGAAAAATAAATTTTTGAATAAATAAAAGTGCAGTATGCAATGCTTGGGGGGGGGGAGGTTAGGTGAAAAATGTTTTAGTGCAATAATGTTTTTAAACTTAATTACTGAACAGTTTATCTGCATCGTTCAAAATAACTTTCCAGCCCAGCATTGGAACCTAGAACCTCCTGTTTTTTAAACTAGCATGCTGAACTGTTATACCACTAGGATTTCAGTGCATCACACAGGATCCAAAATAGCAATTAAGGCCTTCGAAGGCTGTGCTGGTGAAAATACTGCCACTATAATTTAGACCAGTGGTTCCCAACCTTGAGTATGCGTACCAGTACCAGTACGCGGACAAGCAGCTGCCGCTACGTGAATTATTTTAAAATTTAAAATGAAAATCTATTAAAAATCTGTATTAACAAAAAAAAAAAAGAAATGACTATAATAACTAATAATCCATATGTTTTAATATTTTAGTCAATGGATAACAATGGAATTTCTTATCCATTGTTTGTGTTGTAATACTTTATTGGGATTTACCTAATCTCAAAAGATGCCATCTACACCTGAATGTTTTATCTATGACCACCCCATAAAAAATTTGGCTCTCGCCTGCGAATTATAACTGTGTCTATAACTGTGTTTGTGAATTATAACTGTGTCTGAGAAATTTCTTGCCAAGCAGTAAAATTTTTAATGCCATTTGCGACCACATATTTATGTGAAAAAGGATTTTCTGCAATGACTGCGATGAAAACCAAATATAGAGCTTTGCTGGACATTGAATCGGATCTTCGCCTTAAACTGACAAACATTGAGCCCAATATTACTTCTTCAGTTAATAATAAACATGCCCAACCTTCTCACTAATTAGATATTTTTTAAAGTGATTATTATATTTTATGTATATGTTTAACAATAAAAATATATCCCAAGTTACTTGTCAATATTACAAATGTTCTCCATTGCATTTTATTCATCATTTCAAAATTTTTGGTCTACCAGTACGTCATCAAATTGTTTACAACATACAGGTACGGTACTATAAAAGGTGGGAACCCCTTATTTAGACCAAGCATCCTCAGGGGTGACATCTAGGGGTTTAATAATAGTGACTCATTCTGCTTTACATTGCTGATATGAGTACTTAATCTCCAAATAGATTATATTTTAGCACAGTTTTAACTTCAAATATTTTTTCTCTCTGGTAGGGGAGTTTGTGTTATTCCAGCTTATTTCCTATGGGAAATTTGTGAATGAAAATCCTGATGCTCATAAAGTGTTACCTGCTTACTCTTAAATAGTCTTTTTCTACCTCTATACAAATTAGGAACTTTTCTGGCACTAAAATTTTATTATATCTATATGTGCTTATTACTGAAATTTTAATTATTAAACAGCTCTAAATCATTGTAGATAATCCTTAAATTTTCTTAATTGTGTAAGATGTTACATATTTTATTTTAACAATTAGTCTTTTTTACTCTTTATTTAAATGTAAAAAATACGAAAAAGATTTTAGTGAAACCTGGGATGAAGTTTAGTAAACCAATATGGAGCAAACAAACAATTGAATTTATTTTATTTTTTGTTTACCTAAAATAAAATAGAGTACTTACAGGCTTCCATTATCATAGCCTTTATGATTAATAACCTCTTAATCTAGTTTATTACTAATGTTATGTTATAGAGCATGTTGGGAATAATTTTTCATAGCAAGATGCAAGTTAAAACTGCTCTGTCGTATATTATCATGTAATCAAAATATAATGCAGTAAGTTCTCAACTTATGTGGTTAATTCGTTCCACAACATTCCATGTATATAGAAAGTGCATAAGTTGAAATGTACCAGGTAGTGCTTTTGCCTGTATCAGCACAAGATTTATCGGTATACGTTTGTGTTGGAGATCTTCAATCCAAATTATCAATAATTTTTCTGTCGTTTCCCTTAAAACACCTCTTAAAATTATCATTGATTGCATAGGAACAGATCTTCACGTGTTGCATAGTCCAATCTTTATCCTTTATCACAATGCTAATAGTTTATTCACTCGTACCGTATACACATTCAATGTCTACAATCTTATTACCCTTTTCATGACATTTAATAATTTCAATTTAGTTTCCACAGTAATTTCACGTCTTTTTACATCTGCTTATGGTCTGTTCCTTTTTACGGTTTTTGGATGCATTTTTAAGGGTTTTATGTTATAATTTATATCGTAAACTAACTTGAGTACTGTGTGCTAAACACACTACCATTCGCTGTCAACTAACACTATTATTGGCACCAAACACACATGCACAGCTGCCACTCATTTGTACCGGCAATGTTGTGTAACTGTAAACGTGTGAAATGACTGTCTATGAGTTTAGAAAAAAAAAATAATAATTGGAAATTACAACCACTTATCTGTGAATCCACATAATTCAAGACTCTGTAATTCGAGGACTTATGTACAGTAAGTTATTACTTACCTACCTAAAACAGTTTATCACTTAACCTTTGACTTCAGTATCAGCTTTGTTTGTTTCAAAGAACTCATTTATATATGTTTATAGACAAAATAGAAACCAGACAATTTGTTGACCTTCTATGTTCTGGCTCTTTTTTCTCCCCCCCCCCCCCCTTCCCCTCCCAGTATGGAGTATTGCCATTTCAAATGGGTATGTATAATTGGATATAAAATCAATGAACATGGACATCCACCCACTAAGACCTATGTAGATGGTTTTTCTTAACATTGCATGCATAAAATTTAATTCTTTCTCTGAACGAGCAAGCATAAAACAGAACTCATTTGTGAAACATGGTGAACAATAGGATTGCAAAATTGTGCTATTGCTAGTTTTCCTGATATTTGCTCATTAGATATTACTAACTTGCTCCCTGTAGCTGTAGAGAGATTTGCATGTGTATTGTATGAAGAAGTAAAATGGTGCTGAAAAAATATTCACTACTTTTCCCAAAGTATTGCCATTTTTCCTAGCAGAATTATTGTACATTTGTATGACTGTAAAAATCGCTTTAGAATGCAGTGTGAGCTTCAGTTAGATTTTGAGGAGTTATCGATATAGGCTATTCATGTTATATTAAGAATTTTTAACAGTAAGTTATTGCTGTTATCAACATTAATTTAATAGAAAGAATATGGTAAAGTGGTATTTCTTCAGCAGATGCTGGCAGCACTTAGATGGAGCTGCTACTCAAGTTGCTGGTGTATTGGAGCCATAACTTTGGCACCCATTTATTTAATTCCTCCTACAAGAATTAATGCATCGTGTTTCCAGCTGAATGTGAGTTCTTTATATATAAGCATTTGTGTGTACGTCAGACTTTCACAAGAAAACTGAGATACACAAATACATATATTTGCACTCATGTTATATATGTTAGACATTATGAAATTTGCATGACACAGTAAATTTTAGAGATGTAAATTCTTTTTTTGCAATTTGTAATCTAAATTGTGTATTAAGAATTAAAATAGTCAGAATATACATTTATCTAATCTTATAAGAATTAAAAAATTTTCAAATTAAATTTAGGTGTTTTTATTCATGCCTTTTACTTTTTTGTAAAATTGCTCTTTGTAATTTATAGTTGGAATTTGACCACTTTTCTAGACTTGGCTCCAGATATCATCTGTATTTATATATTAATTAATTTTGTCATAATTTTTTGTGATATTTTCAATGTGACTGATTCAAGGAGACATGGGTGTTTTATTTCTTTACCACTCGATTAGATCTGAAAGTTTATTATTTTTTATGAATGGTAGACTTATCTGTGGCAGTGTGGTTAGTGCTAAATGTATTCTTTTGAGACCTAAGATCAGGGATCCAAACTTTGAACTTTGACTGTTGTATTTGGAGTTAGGTTATCTATGGTTGGTTTTTATTTATTTTGTAACATTTCATTTTGGAAATGTGCTTAAAAGAAATCCCGAAGAGAGCAGTTTGTTCAGTATTCTCTTAAAACCTCACATTTAGATTTATTTATAAAGGACTAATGATATTTATGGCAGTTATATTGTGAAACACTTTTGTTTAAAGCAATCTATTTTTAAATGTCTATAGAAGAAATTTGTTTTAAATTTATTGACTATGTTAGTCCAATAATAAGGGCTGTATAAGAGGACTTACTTAATTGTACTCATAGCTTGGAAACGTCAAAGATGAAGATCTTGAAATTGTGTTGGAGCCATAACTGATATTTTAAAGAATATCAAAAGTAAACAGCTATGATTCAAAGATATTTACAGAGTAGGGGGGGGGGGGGGAGCATTTATTTCTTGCAACAAAAATTGTGTAGTCTTTGGTTTATCATTGTTGTATTTCAAGATTTAGCTTATAAATATATTATACATATTTTAAAGAGAGTATATAAAATTACTGCAAAACTTAAATTTTACTTATTTAAACACTGAAGATGGTATGAGTCTCATATGATCAGTTATTAGGTTTAGCCTGTAACTGATTATTATCCTAGGCCTGACCACACTCACTCAGGACTGGGCAGTGGTAGGCTTTAAATTTGCCAACCACAAAGATCTCTTCTGTATGTATGTATTATTTCTTATTGTGTGCATCATATATTCTCTGGATTTTTATATGACTTTCTCTCTTTTTTAGATCATCCACCAATGACTCCCGAACAAGTAGCTAAAGTACAAGTTTATAAAGCTGTCGAAGCCCAGAGGAATTCTCCTAGTTTTGGACATAGACTTCAGTATACCAAGAAATTATAGTCAAGTTTTAACTCTTCTAGGTTGTCTCTCATTCTAATGTACCGTATTTGTGATACATTTAAGGCCCGTTTACAAGTATTCATGTTCAATTTATTTTACATATCTATTTCTTATTTAACAATGTTTTATATTGATCGCAATTGTGTGATAGGAACGAAAAATAGTTTTGTTAAATAAAATATTTTCAATGTTTCAATGCAATTTTTTTCATTTTCAAATGTATTTTACATTTTATGTAAACTCAAACACTGTTAAGCTGGCTCTCTTCTCTGCGTCATGTTTTTACTGTTTTTGTTGCTGCAAAGATTATCTTTCCTCATTAACAAAATGTTCTTCGAGAATGGGAGAGAGAGATGCAGGTTCCGAGGGATAGTTTTGAAACATTTGTAATAGTTATGTAGTTTTCAAAACCATCACAATGCCATAAAGTTCTTACACTTTTATCCCCTCAATCACATCCAATGTAAACTTATTTCTAATAATTAAAGATGAAGTTAGGGGGGTATAATTTTTTTTGTTGGCAGAGATCTTGTTTAGAAAATTTGTTTTTAATTGAGTTACATAATACTCTTTAGACTTGATCATTCACAAGTACTCTATCAAGAGAAGCATCAACATAATTATTCATCATAACTATTTTTTTTCTTCCTTAAATATTTCCCTATAATTTTCTGTTATTGAATCACATTTGCACCCTTAAATGTGATTATCTTTGACTGAATATTTGAGGTCTTCTGTTTTACCTTATAAATCTACATAATGTGTAGTTTTTTTTAAGGGATCCAAGTGGAAAGGAAAACAAAATGAAAGTCATTTATTACTGTATCAGTAGGCATTGCTTTTCCATTTTAAAGCAAAGTAAGAAAAATCAATCATTAGATAAATGAAATAATTTCTTATTAGATAATGAAACTTTTTAAATATTAATTTTTGTCATTAGTGGAAGAGTGGGATCTATGCCTAAACCAAATGGAAGTACTAAAAGCTATCTTTTTTAAATTGAAAATCAAAACATATAATATTGGATTTAATTATTATTTTTAAAAAATGGTGAAGACTCTAGATGAGAGATTTCAGAAAGATGATTTTAGATGAACGTTACTTCTCATATATTGAATCAAATCAGATCAAGTTATTAAGGTTTACTATTGCAATGTTTCTATTTTGTGTTCATATTCAGGGAACTTATAAATGGTCAATACTGAAATTTAGTTGTAAATGCATGCATCAGGAGCAACTTCAGTCCAGAGGTTTTTTTTGTTTGTTGGGGGAGGGGGGGGGGGAATGTTTGCTCTTAGGGTTATATATATATATATATATAGGAAATAGACAACAATTAAATGTAAATTAAAGTGTTTTATTTAGCATTGAATTTTAAGAAAATAACAGCAAATAGGGAAAACTGATTAATCAAAATGATATTAAGAAAAACAGAAAGGAGTACGTAATATTTACAAAAACAAGCACTAAAAGTAGCTTGCTTGCATAAAAATCTTTCATTTGTAGTGATAGAACAACTGGATAGCAACTAAGCTAAAAATCCAAGTGTGGTAAATGTTTTATCGCATTGTATTAAATAACTTTTATACACAGAAATAAAAATTGAGAAACCCCAAAAGTAGATTTATGACAAAATCAGGTCACCAGGTTTTGCATTTAGAAAAGCGGACAGTAATTTTCTCAATGTCAAGATCAATGTCCTTATGGATGTGTAACAAGTACAGTCCAGTCAAATGTCATTCTCAAGTGCAGCCACGTCTTCACTTGATGCATTGTGGTTAACGATTGCTCAGCCGATGCATCACTAACAGGGAGAGTGGCAAGAATCTTTAGTAGAGATTTTACTATAGGAAAATTTTGGACTTTATTGAGAAACATGCTCTCATTTTAAATTTAAACTCATTTAGTATTAGGTCTACGATTATATAACTTAAGGCTATGGGAAAAAAAAAATGCTGGGCTTTTATTTATTTATTTTTTTTTTTTTTTTGGGGGGGGGGGGGACAGCCCCTCCATGGAACTGCAGTTGGTATGCATTACATGCATCTAGGAGATTGAAGGATGAAAGAGATTGAGTTTGAAGAAAGAGAGAATGATGCACTTCCTCAGAATAATTGTTTTGTAATACAAGTTTTAAGCAGTTGCTATAATCAATAGTTGTAGTTATTATTTTTGGCAGCTTATGATTGCTGTGAAGTGTCTCAGTCAAATTTACTCCTGATTCTTGCTTTAATCCTGTACAATTAGAGGAGGAGTTTTGACGTTTTTGTTCATTGTGATAAAATTTACCTACTCATTCAATATCTTATGCAGTATATTGTATTAAGGCAATATCAATGGCTCAAGAATAAACATTCATTATTCCAATGTCAATCAGTGAGAAAATTGTTTGGGTATTTAATAAGTTGCTGAAACATACTGCCAATTTTTATGAGTATGTTCTTTAGCAAGATAAAAGTATTCTGGATTGGAAAAAAATAGGTAAGTTTATCAAAAATATTTTTAATTATCATTTGAAAATAAAATATTTTTTCTGATCAAATTTTTTTTTTTTTTCCAGTTTTGCTTATGAGCCTGATTTGTTTATGATATAAGGGAAATAAATTCACCTTTTGCAAGACATGACACAAGCTAATGAAGTTTTGAAATTTATTTCAAAATTACTAGTTGTAAAAGCAGTTTATGCTGATTTGAATTAGTTTTCATACATGATGAGAATAACAACAACAACAAAAAAAAGTGAAAAAATAGCTAAGATTGCATGCTACTAATTTCCTATAACAATTTTCAAACATTGTGTGCAGATATGTATGATAGGTTTGAAGGTTATCCTTAATTTGGATGATCTGGATTGGTTAATATCAATTCCATTTTTTAGCAATGAACAACCATTACTGATTTTTGTTTATATACAGTATTTGGTGCCATATCTTGACTTTGACAAAATGAAGTAATCTTTTGCAAGATGCAGTGATTTATGCACTCTATTTAGTAACCTTTGCATACTTACTCTCCAACAAGTTTATTGTTCACACAAAACAGGAATATAGTTATAATCTCTGGCGTTATATAAGTATGACTTTATTATGTGTTTTTGTGTAATTTTTTTTTTTTTGCAAAGGAATAATAAATGTTTTATTTCTATTCTTTTATTCATATCTTAAGTATGTCACAAACACTTGTCTGCCCCCCTTCCAAAAAAAAACACACCTATTTTGTTCTAAAAATAAACGATTTATGAAAACAAAACCATTTGAAGTTGGTGAAACCTTGGTTTTTTGTTTTTTTAAATTTATTTTTATTTTTTTATTTAATTTAATTTTATTTAAATCACTTATGGTAATGCTTAAAAATAATCTTTTTAGCATAAAATTAGTTTAAATGGTAAACTCCAAAATACAAAGCACTGAATGTTAGCTTTTTGTCTAGCATTTTATAAAAACAACTTTCAACCGATCCATGAGAAGGAGCAAAATCAACCTTAATTCTACTAACATGTAGGAAAAGCAAAAACAACTGTTTTAATAGCTCAAACCGACGATCCATAAAATGGTCAAAAATCACTCCGATTGATTTGCCGTGAGTTATCAATACATCTTCCACCGTTTAATATTTCTTTTACTGCCAAACTCGTATAGTACAGTTGGCTCTCTGTTTAACGACTTTCAAGGGACCGTGAAAAATCGTCCTTAAGTAGAGATTGCCCTTGAACAGAATTCAGACCTGCCAACTTTCCGGATTTACCCCGGCAATGCCGGATTTTTAATCCGTCTTCTGGGTTTCCGGAATAAACACTATTATTACCGGATTTTTAGTTACATTACAAAAATATCTATTCAGTTCAGGTCATTTATGTCAAGGGAAACCTTAGAAAATTTGCTAATATGCAAAATGAACCCACAAGGACGCTGTTATTAAGAACGATTTGACAATGAACTTTTAAAAGGAGCAAAATCAGTTACAGTAAATGCTACAAAAGTTCCAAGATTTTCTGCAATTTATTAAAACAAACATTATAAAGAAATAGAAGTACTCAATATATAGGGTCCCTGTTTGGGTAAATATGATGTATATTAAAATGTATGATTACAAATTTCAAATATATAACTTTTGTTTAATATTATAATTTCAAGATGTGCTGAAAAGTAAGGAAATATTTTGAACTATATAATATTATGAAAGAGATCCTATAAACTATAAGTATACGTTATAATTCTTTTATGATTTTTTACTATACAGTTTTGTGTTATGTCGATTATTTTATGCACGGTAGAATATTGCAGGATTTTGCTCTTACTGAGGTTGGTAGGTCTGAGAATTTGTGAAAAAGTAACATTTCCCATAACGTCGGAGGGGCCGTGACTAGGAAATATCGTCTTTAAATAGAGATCGTCGTTAAACAGAGAGCTAACTGTATTTAGATGACTTCTACAAAGCGGTGTCGGGCTCGAATTCCGGGTAAGGCATAAACGTTCCTTTTGCTGCACTCTCATAGTTAGCAGTGTTTTCTTAAATTGTTCTGCTATGATCAAGCCGAAAAAATTCGTGGTGTGTGGGCAAATAAATGTCCTCAGGACAAGTGAATTTTTTTTATTTTTTTGTGAATGCCCGATTTTTAATGTGGTTTTTATTAACGGTACGACGCGCTCCACTACATTTCGTGGGCGAATTTAAAGCTTCTCAATTCAGTTTTTCCCCACCCCATTCGAACGCAAACTGTGGTGATATATTTTATTTGTATTTGAACTTAAAAAAAAAAAGAAAGAAACTGCAATGTCACATTATTTGTTTAGTTGTAGACATTTTCATTTTACGTGTTTTCTGTTTCTAATCCGGTCGCCTTTGCTATTTTTTTTTTTTATTGTGTGTTTACCTCGCTAGCCCACTCTTACGAGTGTTCGAATTATTAAATCATATTTTTGCGTTAAAAATTCTCAACACTACAGATAATTCAATTAAATTAGTTATAAATTGAGTAGTTTTTTCTTTCTCCCTTAATGGAACTTTGTTCGGAATTTGTTTTTTCTTTTGACAAAAATTCTGTTTGAAGTACTGTCATATGTGTATGAATTTTAAGCAAAAGAATTAAACTTTTTAACTGAAAATAAATCAAATAGGGCATGGGAAGAGTAAGTTAAAATAAACACAAACACACGGGAAAACAGATAAAAATTGCCATCCCTTGTCTTAAAACAGCTTGAACCGGAAGGTATTAAGAATCGTTTGTTAGCTTAGTAATAACGTGTGTCGATCAAGTAGAGTGGAGTAGTCTCTTTGGTGCGTGTATAAACAACAAATTTAACTAAACTTTTAAAATGGAAAAGGAAGTTTTTGAATTAGTACATCAAGCGATGCTGATGAAATATTAGACTCGGTGACTACTGGAGTAATTTAAACATTCTTTATAAGTATCTTGTGCTGCGATAAACTCCTTTTCAGCTGTGCTACCTGATATGGTTGAGCCTGGTTTAAGCCATGAAAATTCTCTGTTGCAAAGCAGAGGTTAACAAATTATAGATGGAGGAATTTCTAGCAAAGAACAAAGCTCGTCAATTTTTCAAGCAAGCATTAGTGATCAAAAATCCTCATCGGCATCCCGCGAATATTGTTTGGTAAGAAGTCCAGGTTTATTCTGCCTTTTAATTTCCGTTTATTTATATGTCACAATGTAAAATTAAACATACATAAACTATGGAGAATGGAATTAAAAAAAATGGAGTAGCTT
The DNA here is from genome assembly GCA_907164885.2 of Dolomedes plantarius. NCBI lineage: Eukaryota > Metazoa > Arthropoda > Arachnida > Araneae > Dolomedidae > Dolomedes > Dolomedes plantarius. The sequence continues at coordinate 185,037,160 of OU015496.1, forward strand.
AAGGAGAGATTAAAGTCAATAAAAAATAGAAGTACAGTACCTGTATTCTGTCAATTTTAATTACTTCAGGTGCGGTTGACAATAACTTGTTGTTGTTGCTAATGCTCCCCGGTTAGAGGTTCTATTCACCAGGTCCTAATAGGCTATTGAGCTGAAAGGGGCGGCTCCTGTTTTGAATTTAGCACCACAAGGGTCGGAGTCCGACTTGGCGAAATGACCGGTCCCGTAATTTTGAACCGAGTCAAGTGACGCGACCGGAACACTTGACCCCGCACCTCCAGAGGTAAATTTGAGAACTTGGAGGACATTGCAACCACGACCTATTTCACGTGCCCCGACCACCATTAGTGAACACGGCGGTGGATTTGCAGCGACGAGCATCGAACCAGGGACGTTCAGATGACTGGTCCGCAGTTCTTGCCAAGAGGGCCTCCGCGCCCGCGCAGATATAAGTATGTTAGCCTTTGGTAATATGGAATTGCCTCGCGAGATTTTACAAGAATTTTGATCGCTGCAGAACCCACGAGCTATGAACTTAATGGTACTTTTTGCTGCGAAATATATATTTATACAATTATAGTAATCTTTTTAACGTAGGATTACTTTCCTCCATAACGGTCCTCCGGAAAGCAAAATTTCAGACGCTAAAACCGTCCGTCCGTACCTCGCGAGTTATAATTTTGGCAGCACGCCAAACCCAGTCTGTATCACTTGGACAAGCAATAAACAGAAAAGTACCAAAATGCGCCAAAATTATGACATACATATATATATATATATATATATATATATATATATATATATATATATATATATATATATATATATATAAATATATATATATATATAAATAAATATATATATATAAATAAATATATATATATATATATATATATATATATATAAATATATATATATATATATATATATATATATATATATATAAATATATATATATATATATATATATATATATATATATATATATATATATATATATATATATATACATACATACATACATACATATATATATACATACGTACATATATATAGATACATCAATACATAACACATACATACATATATACATACAAAAGAGGTAAGCAACGATAAGCAATCCTACGTTAATAACCCGCTGTAGTTTCGTTAGAACAGACTACCTAAAATTTTTTTCCCCTCCTCCTATGCGGGACGCTTGTTTGAAGACATTCGTTCATACACCGCGATGATAAGATGCTACCTTAGATTAATTTTTTCAGGCACTTATTTCAAAACTTGAAAGAAGTTATACTTTTTTATAATTTATTTTACAAATATACATGTCTTCAAACATGTATATCAAAGATTATTACTAGATACTATGTAAACTTGAGTATACATGCATTACATGTATACTAAATATTACTTGAAATTTGGATTTTCACCCTTTGGTGTAAAGATAGTCATACCAATTTAAGTAAAAATGAAGTAATGTATAGGTAAAATGTGCACTATAGAAGTTTTTTGTCAACTAAACAGTTCAAAAGTTTTTGAAGCATGGAGATAGCTTTCTTTATTGTCAATAATAAAATGATCGTAGATTTCTACGATCACTTTACACTTTAGTGAATATTTTCTCCATCTAAATGTTTCTCTTTCCATCTAATCTCATTCCAATCTCCATCTAAATGTTTACACTTTACTGATTATTTTCTCCATGAGTGAACTAAATCAAGCCACAGAGTATTGAATGATAATGATGGATATGAAATTATTATGTAAAATCAAGATGATGCTACCAGCAAATTATTCTGTAGATTCGTTTCTTGAAGGGGGACTTAATAGCTAAACACGAAATTGATATATGTTGTTTTCATAAATTCATATTTATTTCAATTTTAAGTTATATGTAATACTTTCAGAGATCAAGTGTTGATTTAACTTGCTATTCCTATAATAATTTTTTTTAAGCATTATAATAGCAGTTTTATAGCCTTTTGCTCAAGGGGAGTTCACCACTCTGCTGTTTAAGTTCATGTTTATAAATGCATGCAAAAATTCGTAAAGAAATTAAATTCTTTGAGATTTACATTTGAATTTGTTTCTATATTTGCTTAAACCCTCAGCGAAGAGGATGTAATTTATACATTATGTACATTAAGATTTATTTATTGAATAAAAACTAAATTAGGGTTTGTTTTTAGATGGTATATTTGGGGTCTCAGAAACGGGGTTAGAATTTTCCGGCGTTTCTCGGTGGACACATTTACAGATCGTTGATCTTCACCTTACCTCACAGACGCATTAACCTTTGACCGCGTTCTGCGGATAGAAGGCACTTGAATGAACATCGTCGGTGGAAAGTAGGCCTCGCAGCTGCGATATTACAAACAGCGAGAACATATCTATTTGTAAAATTCAAATAGCAGAATAGCGTCGAGTAAATTTATTTCGGATTTTTTTCTTCCTTCACGACTTGGCCATCTCTGCCAATTTGATTGCTTTGATAAATGTTTAACGGAGCTTTGAAAGAAATGTTTTCAGAACGATGTCGTCAATTAGCATTCGTCTGGTTGTTTTTTCAATCTTTTCGAGTCCCCAAATATTTATTTTTCTCAGCTTTTTCTAGTATAGGAGAGTTCAAACGGAGTGGTGAGTGTTTAACTCACCACTCCGTTTGAACACGGAGTGGTGAGTTAAACACTCATTAATTTTAGTTAATTTACATCTGTAGTTAATTTACATCTCACAGATTAGTTAATTTACATCTGTAGACAACCAGTCTGTCTACAGATGTAAATTAACATAAATATATAGAGTAACATCTATACTTATATATAAAGAGAGAGCGATTTTGTACGTGGGGGGTAATCTTCAGAACCACTGTACCTATTTGAAAAATTCTTTCACTGTTTGAAAGGTACATTATTCCAGATGGACATAGGCTATATATTATGTATATCTGATCAGTAGAAATAAAGTTAGGGGCTTAATCCTAACAATTTCCATTGTTTCCGCTACTGTCTTCTACCGCTTTTTGTTCCGAAGATTTCAACGATCCTTATCGTGGTGCTATCGCGGTGGGCTTCTGTTCTGACGCTAGCGGTTCGAACCTAGCCGTTCTCCGGCACGCCTTTTTTTAAAAAATTTATTTTAATTATTAACTAACATAAAATTAATTTAAGGTATTATTTAGGTTATTATTAAGGTAAAAAAAGATTTACAATTTATTGGCTATCAACTGGAAATTTATTGGTATAATATTTTGTTCAATCCGGACAAAGTCGGGACGGGCCGCTAGTAATATATAAGTTTGTCCGATATTATTTGCGTAAAGCTCACTTTATTCTTAATGATAAAATTTTTATGACAATTTCAGAAACTCTGAGGTTCGTATTATATTTATCCATTCGGTGGTCTGTTAATGAAGATGTATGCGTTAAGGAAATATATTTCATAACTCTTTATGGTAGTTAGAAGCACTTTTAGGGAGTTACTATTTATAGCTTGTATTTCAAATATCTATTCATCATTTAAAGTAAAACATGATAAAACTGTAAACATGGAGACCGTGTTTCAATTTTAATAATTTTTGTTTTTAAAAGCTCTTCTTGGCAGCAGGCAATTATAACATCTTTTGTATACCCATTTAGGGAATAATCCCCAAATAAGAACACCTGATGCTGAAGAGGCACGATTTATGTGTACATGTAAATCGAAAGAAGAGTGTCACCAACTCGCGAGCATTTATATAACGAAAAGGTAAGACGAAACTTGAATCGGCAGTTTGAAGAAGGAAACGAATCCAAAAACTGTTTTTGTGGGAAATTAAAAAAAAAACTTAAAAAAAAAGTTGTCTTATTTGTTATTTTTTCTTCACTAAACTTTTATATAAGATTCTTTACATTCACCCGCTATTCCAGTGCCTTTTACAGCTTACAAGGAGCGTCTATATGTAAATAAAAGTATGGCTCCCCCCCCCCCCCAAAAAAAAAAAAAAAAAAAAAAAGTAAATAAATAAAAATAAATAAACGAATTTCAGTTTTTTGGCACTTGTTCCCTTATTTAAACTGCCGATTCAATTATATATCGCATTTGTCAGTAGATTTTGGAAGGAAGCCTTTGTTTTGTGCTTTAAAATGCTGGCCTTGTGAGCGTTGCAGGAGGCATGATTATGATTATCAGAGCACGTCTGGCGAGAGCAACGATTAGTAAAAACGTAGAATTCACGCTTGGCGAGAGGGACGATATCGAAAATTATGACCCAAAATAATACATAAATAAATTTAAAACGATAGGATTGTTTCAAAAAGCAAGAATTGTGACAAAAGAAGAAGGTGGATTGGGGGGATCGGTGAGAAATTACTCAAATTTTACAGATCAGCAGACTTAAATGCCGGTAGAAATGATTAGATATGCCGACCAGGATTCTGGGAACTCCATTCATTCGGTTTGTATGGTCTTGTTCAAATTGTAGATCACTTATCATAACCAGATGTATTCATCAGAAGCGTAAAAAATGGCGCTGAGAACTTTAGGATTGGAGCCTTAGTGATTAGCAATCTGTTATTTGGTCCGGCAATTAACATTAATATTTCGCGGACACCATTTCAAACAACTTCTATGTAGTCCCTAATCACGGTCGTAATTTTTTCAAATCCTCATTGGAGTTTCTAAAACAGTTGTCTAATCTTGATGTCCTTCTTCTTCATTAATATTTCAGTGTGCCGTGTTTGAACATGCCTAGTAAAGTATTACTTCACTATTGTTTCGCTCACGGGTTACAGAACCTCTTTCAATTAACTTGAGCTTTGAATATTCCAGTTTAAACGCTTCTTTACAAAGGGACACGGCCGCCATATATATACATTTCAGAGATGTTTGCAGGGTTATACTATGTTTCAGCCCTGCGTCAGATACCAAGCTCTGCTATCCAGTCCTTGAGTTTATTGCATCACTCTAGACCAGTCGTGTTCAATCCGCAGCCCTGGACAACTAGTAATACGACCTCACAAGATCTATCTTCCTACAGAAAAATATTTCTCGCTTCACAATCACGCCTTATTTATGTCACCACTTTTAGGTACCACGTACGTTTGTGAATTTTCAAAGATGGAGCACACGAAGAGTTCTTTTCGATAAAAAAAAAAATTCTGATGAGTGCCTTAAAAACTCACGAAGAATTGTATTCGTTTCCATCAAACCATTTATTAATACACAAGTTTTACAAAAATAAATTCAAATACCCTACTAGTTTTACGTTTATACTGCCCTCTTATTTTAATGTTATAACAAATTAAAAAAAGTTTTATTACTTATATGCATTAACTACATTATATATATACTACACTGAAGAGCCCAAAATCTGGTACACCTGCCTAATATCGTGTAAGGCCCTCATGAGCACGCAGAAGTGCCGGAACACAACGTGGCATGGACTCGACTAATGTCTGAAGGTATCCTGGAGGCTATTCACCCCATGAATCCTGCAGGGCAGTCCACAAATCCATAGGAGTGCGAGGTAGGGGTTGATATCTCTTCTGAACAGCACGTTGCAAGACATCCCAGATATGCTCAGTAATGTTAATGTCTGGGGATTTAGGAGGACAATGGAAGTGTCTAAAGTGAGAAGAGTGATCATGGAGCCACTTGGTAGCTTCTCTCGACGTGGGGGGGGGGGGGTCTGTCGCATTGTCCTGCTGAAATTGTCCAAGTCCGTCGGAAAGCACAATGGACATGAATGAGTGTAGATGATCGGATATGATGCTTATGTACCCGTCACCTGTCAGAGTCGTCTCTAGACGTATCAGGGGTCCCATATCACGCAAACTGCACACGTCCCATACTAACACAGAGGCCCCACCAGCTTGAACAGCCCCCGGTTGACATGTATGGTCCGTGGATTCATGAGGTTGTCTCCATATCCGTACATGTCCATCCGCCCGATACAGTTGGAAAAGAGACTCTTCAGACCAAGCAACGTGCTTCCAGTCATCAACAGTCCAATGGAGGTATTAGCGGGCCCAGACAAGGCTTAAAGCTTTGTGTCGTGCAGTCAACAACAATACACGAATGGGCCTAAAGCTCCGAAAGCCCATATCAATGACGGTCCATTGAACAGTTCGCACGCTGACACTTATTGATGCCCCAGCATTGAAATCTGCAGCAGCTTGAGGAGTTTTGCACTCTAACTCGTTTAAAGATTCTCGTCAGTCGTCGGCGGTCCAGTTCTTTCAAGGTCTTCTTCCGGCCGCACCGCTGTCGGAGATTTGATGTTTTACCGGATACTTGATATTCACAGTACACTCGTGAAATGGTCTCGAGCGAAAATCCAAACTGCATCGCTTCCTCGGAGATGCTATGTCCCATCTTTCGTGCGCCGACTATAACACCATGTTCAAAGTCAAATAAATCTTGATAACCTGCCATTGTAGCAGCGGGAAACGATCTAACAGCTTCGCCAGACACCTGTTGTCTTATAAAGGCCCTGCCGACCGCATCGCGTTACGCTGATTGGTTGCATATCTCCATTATTTGCGTACGCACGCCTGTTCCAGTTTTTTTCGGCTCTTCACTGTACATTATATAGATTTATATGTGACCCACGTAAGACAAATGGTTGGGCACCTATGCTCTAGTCAAGTGGTTATCACCCCGTGGTACGCGTACTCCTTTGAGTACGTGCTGGACTGTTCAGGGGTCGGCCGAAAATATTTTGTAACGGTGGAGAAAACAGCTTCTTGTTATAATAATAATAATAATAATAAAATTAAAATATTCCAAATTTTTTTTCTGGATTTATCAGTAAACTTCAGCCGAAAAAAAATGTTCTAAAGCAAGATAAATTTTGGACATCTGCGCAGAGTTTCTAATTTGATTTTATGACACTTCCCTACCGCTTCCCAAACTGCAAAAACGAATTGATTCGCTTATTTCAGTTTTCATTTTTCAATTAAAAAAATTTCCTATAACGTTTTTTCAGTTATTTTTTGCTTATATGACTTTAGTTAAAATGCTTTAAACACACTCTGATTTCCATAATCTCTGTCTCTATGTGTATTTTTTCACTAATTGTATCCTGGGGTACAATCCGTACAAGGTTACAAAAAGAACCAGAAACGTTATTCTGGACCCCGGGTACTCAAACTGCGGCCCACCAAGCTCTTATGTGCTGCCCGAAACACTCACTCTTCATTATCAGGCAGGTGAATCTATCTATATATATATATAAATGAATGTTTGTTCGTATTTTATGCGCTGCCTTACCGTTCATCCGATTGCGATGAAACTTGGTCAACTTATTGCTTGAACTTGCGAGAAGGTTATAGACCATTTTCAGCCCTCTACGACGTTCCATTCCCGAATTATGTTCGAACAAGTTTGCGCTGTATCAACGGATATTTCTGTTCAAAGCCATTGTAACATTTCATTGTTGCCAATTAAATTATAACATTTCCGTAAAAATAAATAGAAATGAATTAAAAACGTGATTTATTCATATATTGGCGCATGCAAGAATGAATTTGATATATTATTTTCATATACGTGGCAACGCCGGAATATTTCTTTTTAAAAATGAAAATATAAGGATGGAAAGTCATTCATTTTCAACGAATGTGTTATCGATCCATTTCATGAATTGAAACTATCCCAAGCTACCTGTTCAAACTCAAATATACTGATGGACACGTTCACTTAGCTAGAAACACGTGCGTTTAGCCTTGACACGATGATTTATATAACTGAAGTGACACTGAAACATAGCAGATGATTTAGTTTTGAGAAAGAATTACAATCATGAAATACGTGTATATTATAATTAAGAAAGTCTGAAAGTGGCATTGAAACGTAGCAGACGATTTAGTTTTGAGAAAGAATTCCTAGCATGAAATACGTGTATATACTTTTTCTATAATAATTATCAGATTTGCTGTGTTTTAATATTGAATATGATCTCAATCCATTCAAACATTATTGATTCTTTTTCTATAATAATAAATCCATTCAAACGTTATTGACTAGCTGTAAATTAATGCTTTAAAATGCCCAAAAAGAGGAGAGCAACTTTTAATCCTGCAGAAGTAAGGGGAAAATGTCAAAGATTGTTGAGAAATGAGCAATGTGATGAAAAAAGAATCCGAATTGTAGTGATCCGAAGCAGTGAGACTGATGAAGAAACTTTTAACGCATCGAACATACGATTATCTTCAAGCTTCAACATCGAAAGGAGAGGAAAGCAATGAACATCGACAGCACCGACAACAAACTAATGCTAACATCATAACACGAGGCTAATCATTGAAAAAAATAAGAACAGAAACTGAATCCTGAGCGAAGCCGGGTAATACATCTAGTATATATATAAAAGCAAACTGCCACATTTAAATTATTCATGCATGTATTACCGCTAGATTTGTTTTAAAATAAAATAAAGAGTTAGGTAGTGTTATATCACTATCTCTTTAGAGGAATGATTAATGTTTATTCTGGAGTGTTTTTCTCCTTATCGTATTTAATTTCTTTAAACTGGGAGTTCTGCTCAAGGTTGACTTTGCTGTACCAAAGATGGGATGAAATAAAATAAGATTGCTACTTTAGAAGTCCTGTATTTTCATCTTAACTAATAAGGAAAAACATTGTTAGCATTTCAAAATACTAAACTGTTGGTAGTTGAAATGAGAAGTTCCAGAAATTTATAGATTGCAGTAACATGTGGTGTTGATTTAAGAATAATATTGAATGTGATCTCAATCCATTCAAACATTATTGATTCTTTTTCTATAATAATATATAACGTTTTTAATTCAAACGTTATTGACTAGCTGTAAATTAATTCTTTAAAATGCCCAAAAAAGAGGAGAGCAACTTTTAATCCTGCAGAAGTAAGGCCAAAATGTCAAAGATTGTTGGGAAATGAGCAATGTGATGAAAAAAAAAAACGGAAGAGCACGAAGCCAACAGAATTCGAAATGCAGTTAGACACACACAAGAATCTGAAGAAAAACATTCCCAAGCGCGCGAAGCCAACAGAATTCAAAATGCAGTTAGACGCACACAAGAATCTGAAGAAAAAACATTCCCAAGAGCTCGATGGCAACAGAATTCGAATTGTAGTGATCCGAAGCAGTGAGAAAAGATGAAGAAACTTTTAACGCGTCGAACATACGATCGTCTTCGAGCTTCAGCATCGAAAGGAGATGAAAGCGATGAACAACGACAGCACCGACAACAAACTAATGCTATTTGCTACCGCAAAAGAATTTTAGCGAAATCTTTAGAACATCATTACATGAGGCTAATCATTGAAAAAAATAATAATAACAGAAACTGAATCCCGAGCGAAGCCGGGAAATACATCTAGTTTATAAATATAATTTTGGAAATTTCGGCCTTTTAAAAATACAAAAATGGATCACCTGCTAATCACGTTGTTTGCATCAAGGCATCATTGTGAATCATCCTATTCCAAAATGAAATAAGCGAAGGATGTACACTGCTGGCCACTGTAAATGCAACACCCTGAAGGAAACATGCAAATAACATGAAATTTACAACATGCATTAGCGGAGGTGAGATATGCAAATGATTAGAATTTCAGCGCAGACGCACATCACGCGCGCCTGTGGCTCCACTTCAAAGCGCTATTTAAGGCTTGGAGATTTCGACGATTTCAAGTTCGGCAAATGTGTTTTTCTTGTGGTTTTTTCAAAAAAAAAAAACGATCAATTATGCCTCGTCGAAAACAGCGATCATCTTTTGATCAAGTATCCGTGTTCGACAGAGGAAGGATAGTGGCCTACCGAGATTGTGGATTATCTTTCAGGGAAATCGGTAGTCGTGTTGGACGAAACCAAAGAACTGTAATGCGGATATGTGATCGTTGGATGCAGGAGGGTACGACGGACCGGCGTGTTCGATCGCATCCACCTCAGCGCACCACTTCACGTGATGACAGGCAAATTGTGCGCATGGCAGTGACGGATCGCTCAGTCACATCACGAACCATAGCACAGCACATGCAGTCTGTAACGCATCATCCAGTGTCTGCGCGTACCATTCAACGCCGTTTACAGCAGAGTGGTCTGTCCGCAAGACGTCCATTAATTTGTCTACCCTTGACGCAGAACCACAGACGTCTCCGCCGCCAATGGTGCGATGACAGAAGGATGTGGACGGCAGAATGGAATGAAATTGTCTTTACTGACGAGTCACGCTTCTGTCTGCAACACCACGATGGTCGCATTCGAGTCTGGAGACACCGTGAAGAGAGGATGCTGAACAGCTGCGTTATGCACCGCCACACTGGTCCTGCACCGGGTATTATGGTATGTGGCGGTATTGGATATCACTCTCGCACACCTCTAGTACGCATTGCCGGTACTTTAAACAGCCAGCGCTACATCTCCGAGGTGTTGGAGCCAGTTGTCCTTCCTTACCTGCAGGGCTTGCCCACAGCCATATTTCAACAGGATAATGCGCGACCACACGTGACACGCATTGTCCAACGGTTCTTCGTCAATCGCCAGATTGAATTGCTTCCCTGGCCGCCTCGCTCTCCGGATCTTTCGCCGATAGAAAACATGTGGTCCATGGTTGCTCTACGATTGACCCAGATTCCATCCCCAGCTGCCACAGCAGATCAACTTTGGCAACGTTTGGAAGCTGCTTGGTCTGCTGTACCCCAAGAACTCATCCAAAGTCTCTTTGAATCAATGCCGAGGCGTGTGGCAGCGGTGATCTCTAACAATGGCGGCTTCTCTGGCTACTGATTTTGGCAGGAACCACACTTCACAGAAGTCTATAAATTTAATCATTTGATACTTGGTCAACATGTTATCTACAAAATAAATTTTGTTGTGATATCTCTTGTCTTTCTTGGTGTTGCAATTTGCGTGGCCAGCAGTGTATATAGAAACCGGCTTACCGATTCTTACCTCGATGATATATCGAGAGTACCATGTAGCGAGTATAAAGCTGACTTGTTTAAAATGGTTAAAAGTCTATCTGAACATTAAAAATCACACTCATTTTTAAATAAACGCTTGAATACATTTATGTTTTGAGTTCTATTTTTACCATGTTTTTATTAACTCGCTTTCTTGTTTGTGTGTATGTTTGTTCAGTACAAATGTTGCAATCGATTTTTAATTAACTTCCCGACTAGCTAGACCAGGAGTCCCCAACCTTTTTGTACCTAAGAGCACATTCTAGAATACCAGTCGGACGGCGGGCACCATTAATTATTTCAAGGTTAATTTATAGTTGGACATAGTTAATAATACAGGCACATAATGTACAAACAAAAACATTTAATTCCAAAAATATAATTTAACATTTAAAAATTATTGTTAATATTCTTGAGTAAAATAAATTATTACTAAATAATGCATACAGAATCTACAAAGTATAAAAATTCTTTATAAAAAATATAAATCTCAAAGTCAATGTGATTTTTGGTATTGCATTTCAATGGCCATTTGGTTCATTTCTTTTTAGGTGTGGGAAATTAGGTTGGCGAAGATTTGGTGCGATGGGGAAAAGAGATCGGTCGCATTACTCTTTGGGCTTTTATCTGTATTGGACGCCACTTCTACTTTTGTGTGGTTAATCATTAAAAATGAAAAAAAATTTACATAGAATTTTATTGAAAACTGAAATATTTTTATCAGGGTCATAAAGCTGCGGGCACACGTAAAACGATCGGCGGGCACCATAGTGCCCACGGGCATAGGGTTGGGGACCCCTGAGCTAGACATTTGAAACTTTTAGAATAGCTCAGAACACGATGACAGTGGATACTTTTGATACTTTTCTACTTAGCCATCTTTAGGCAGGATTGAATTCATTTTCAGTTAATTTTGTTTTGTAGAATGGTGCAGCCATCTATCGGCCGGGACGGGAACGAAAAGTTAAACGCAAGTTAACTTCCAATCAACTTCATTTTCTTTCAAGCTGATGGGATAATTCATCAAAAAAATTCTTGTGGGGCCACAGATTGATTTGAACTCTAGATTTGAATCTCCGTAAAGCATTTACTTGGAAATTTGTCATTGTCGATGTCACTTAACCCATCATTGGCGTTAATTTTCTTACCCACTTTCATTCATTAGTAGATGTCAAACGCAAGTGTTTAATTGATACAGATACGAAATTCACATCTAAAGGTAAACTATACCATTTATCTAGGGTACCACTTAACATTAATTACTCTTGTCTCTGGTGACACGAAATTTCATGAACTCCTCAAACAATTTCCTAATATCACAAATCTTTCACAGTTAGCAATAGCAAACCAACAGCCTACTGTGTTTCATCACATCGAAACCCACGGACCACCCATCTTCGCTAAACCACGGCGTTTGGCACTGGAAATGTTAAAATGTGACCACTCCGGATAGGTATCCATTACCACATATCCACGATTGTACACAGCTGTTAAATGGGAAGCAAATCTTTTCAACGCTAGATCTAACCAGGGCATATCACCAAATCCCGATGAACCCCAATGGAAACTGCAATCACTACCGTTTCGGTTTGTTTGAGTATTTGTTCATGCCTTTCGGACTTCGAAACGCAAGTCAAACTTTCAAACGACACATTCATCAGGTTTTATCTGGATTGGATTTCTGTATACCGTATTTAGACTACATTTTAGTCGTATCTGCGGATACAGAGGAAAATTTCCTCCACATTCGCCAAATTTTCAGTCGATTACAGGAGCACGGATTAAAATTAAATCCCACTAAGTGTGTCTTAGGCCAAACATCTGTGACATTTCTAGGATGTCTCATTACTCCAAAAGGTGTAAGGGCTTGTTCACATAGGAGTCCGTTGCGTAGCGTTAAGGGAAAGGATGACGTTGAGACGAAAATAGACCAGTCATAGGCGTTAAAAATTTCATTGCTAATCGTTTGGAGGTTTGTCATTGGTTAAATATATTTTAATACTTTAACGCTCCGCAAGGAACTCCTATGTGAACAGGCCCTTAAACCTCTTCCGTCGAAAGTCCAAGCTATTACTGATCTTCCTCAACCAGAGATCTAACCCTAATGGTCCAACCCTAATGGTTGACGCATCTGACAAAGTGATAGGAGCCGTGCTGCAGGCACACACAACAAATGGCCCACTTGCATTCTTTTCCCGCAAACTCAATTCGACAGAATGCAAGTATAGCACATATGACAAGGAATTGCTAGCCATTTATGCTGCTATAAAATATTTCCGGCATAATTTAGATGGTCAAAATTTCATAATTTTCACTGATCATCGACCCCTGATTTATGCATTCACTCAAAAATCTGATTCGTGTTCTCCGCGACAGCTGAGACACTTAGATTTTATTTCACAATTCAGCACTGATATCCGGCACATAAAGGGCACGGATAATGTTGTAGCTGACACATTGTCCAGAATCAACGACGTCCATCTGTCAACTTCTGACTTCGCAAACATTGCAGAAGCCCAAAAGATAGACAAGGAACTAAAAGATCTTCTGTCAGAAGATGAAAATTCTCTCAACCTCCAGCCCCTTTTTTGTGACATTAGGGAGAAAAACTCCGACCTTATGTTCCTGCACACTTTCGCAGAACAGTTTTTGAGGCACTGCACAATCGGGCGGATCAAGGACGACAGTTTGAGTCACGACTCTTCACATCGCTTATGTCTCTCCTTGGCATCAAACGGATCCGTAGCACTCCATACCATCCTTGTGCAAACGGACTTGTAGAATGCTTCCATCGATCGCTCAAGCAGGCGTTAACCAGTCAAATGCTGGATCAAAAAAATCGGCGATGGACCGAAGTTCTCCCAATCGTTCTGCTCGGTCTTCATGCGTCCTTCAAAGAGGACCTAGATGCAACCTGTGCCGACTGGTTTACGGCACAACGCTGAGATTGCCAGCAGAATTCTTTCAAATCACTACTACTACTTCGAACGACGATCCGACGACTTTCCTCCATCATTTAAGGGAAACGATGCTCAAACTTTCGCCGAAACAAACAACGCATCATGGATCTCCCAACTGTTTCGTGCATTCGGCGTTACAAGATGCATCGCATGTTTTTCTCCGCAGAAATGCCCTACGAGCACCTCTCATGCCTCCTTATGATGGACCCTTCAAAGTTCAGAAAAGAACTGATAAACACTTCACTCTGTCAGTAAATGGTCAGGAATCAGTTGTCAGCGTCGATCGGCTAAAACCAGCGTTTCACACAGCAGATTCAACTTCTACCCCTCAAACGACAACGGACCTGCCGACAACGGACCTGCGACGGAATCTCCAACAGATGTTCAACCGGCCGAATTACGGACGCCAAGGCCCGCTACTTCAACAAGGACTCGATCTGGTAGAGTCGGGCGTTTCAATCGACGCTACCTTTAACTCCTCAGTACCTTCGGTACTTGGGGGAGGGGGAGTATTGTAGCGTGCTCTACAACACTCTTTTTCTTTTGGATATTGGCAACGGTTGTGCTTGGATTTAGAATGACACTTCAGTTTATGTAATGTAACGCCTTGCTTAGTGCTAACCAAGCACATTTTGTAGATGATATTTTCATTACAGTTTTCATTATATAAAAATTTCTACACATCGATAATCCAATGCAATGCAAAAAGTATGAAAAAACTAATAAGTAAGTAAATAGATGAGAGAGAATACGTCGTTGGAATATATTTACAAACCCATGACAAATCTCGCGGACAACAGCGATCAAATAATGAAGCTCATTATTACTGCTGCAATAATTGGCCCAGTTGTACTACCTGGAGAAAAAAAAAGTGGAGTGGGCAAACGTTAGTTATTAATAAGCTCCAATGCATTGGCACAAATTATTTTAGAGATCAAAGAAAATCAGTCAGCAAACAACAACGAAGAACGAAGAAGAAAACTTATGACTGAATTTTAAAAGAAATGAAAAGAGATTATCATTACTATTTGCTATATTTAAGAGAATGTAAAAAAAAAAACAATTTTTTAGACCTACGCCAGACTTTAGCTTTTACGTCACAACTCGCTTTCTGGCAACCTAAAATAGCCTTGAGACAGAAAAAAATATAAATCTCCTGTATTATTGTCAGCGACGTCACTAAGAGCTTGACAAATTTTGAGGTGGGTCCTTGTCATGTCGGAGAGGCCACACAATGGGCAAGTTGAAAGTCTGACAAGCCATTTCTACTAAGATAATTTTGTAGATAATCCTTTCCAGTAAGGACACGAAAACAAGCAACTCCAGTAGCTTTTGGTAAATTCCGTGGTAACTGTGACTTTAATAAGTAGTTTCAGTATCTTGCCTTGGTTTATTCTATGTAGACATTAAGTCTGAAAAGCTTGACTTTTGTATTTAAAACTCTTTTGCTGAAAAATATTTAGTGAAAGGGAATGGATGGAGTAAATCAGAGCCAGCTTTGGCTAAACCATCCGCCAAGTTGTTACCAACACCGCAGTGTCTAGGGATCCACTGCAATGTGGTGCAACGACCATTATCCATTAGAGAATTAATTGCGAGTCGGCATCTTGAAATTGATTCTAAGCAACTGAGACAGAAGTAATAGCCTTTATTGTACCTTGGGAATTTATAAAAAAATAACTATTCTAGGTTCATTTCTTTCCGTAATAACCCCCGGGGATTAAGAGACAGCAGCCACATCACCGTCAAAATTGTTACAGTGTTTTCCAACTGCTTTACTAGGCATGAAGTGCTGGAGAATATATCCTAGCAGTTCTCACGACATCTGTAGCAGAGCCATTTGTTTATATGGCTTGGTTCAAGAATCAGCAGGATACCACTCAGCTATATCAACTAGGGCTGCCATGGCTGCGAAAGGTTGAACGATCTCTTAATATTATTATATATATAATAGCCGTTGTCTCTGTATAACACTTCTGGGCTGTACTCATCTTTCAATTGAAGCCCTCAGTAAACAAACGGCCGGTTAGGCTTAATTTCAATTTCGGATGTGGATCAGAATTTTTTCTTACCTAAAAACTAATATCTTCTCCATCAAATCA
Organism: Dolomedes plantarius; assembly: GCA_907164885.2. Classification (NCBI taxonomy): domain Eukaryota; kingdom Metazoa; phylum Arthropoda; class Arachnida; order Araneae; family Dolomedidae; genus Dolomedes; species Dolomedes plantarius. The sequence goes on from OU015496.1 coordinate 185,053,149, forward strand.
CGTTTGTTCAGCCTATTTTTCTATAAAACATTCAGAACTAAAAAAAAATTGGATGTTTTTAGCTGTATATTTAACAGTTTTTAAAAATCTGTTTACTTTTGCGATGAATTCTGAAAGTAAACAAACTTGAATGTGAATGAATCAAGTAGCTCAAGTATTCATATCGCGTAGTGAGCTGTAAAAAGGTGGATGGCAGTCTACTACTCCAATCGCATGAAAAACTAAATAAATAAAAAATAATGAAAGGGTTTGCTTTTACAAGGTGTGGATTAAATGCAATATTGTTAGATAATTCGGGATATTTTTTAACTTTCATATACTTTTTCCATTATGACGTCATTATTAGTATTATGACGTCAAAATGACGGGTTACCTTCTAGTACAGTTGAATAGTAAGTATATTTCTCTAAAATTCCGATTATTCGCCTGCGGATTATTCCCTTTGTGAATTTAAGAAACAGGTTAAACAGAAAATGCATATTATCCTATAATGCTAAATGGCCCTTAAAGAAAGAAAGAAATATTTTTCTGTAGACAGTATTTTCCAAGATGACATTCTTTTTCCGTGAGAAAAACTAAAAATCTTCAACTTTTATTATTATTTTAATTGAACGCTGTTATTCTCTATCAGTTAATTTAAAACCTTTGAATAGTTAATTCTTCACGGAATTCAGGGCCATAACACTAAAATGGATTAATGTTAATGTAAAATATTATTAGTAAATAATAAAATTAATTTAAAATTTTATCTTACAATTCAGATTTAGAATTAAAAAAAAATTTTTTTTAAGGTACTTAGGGCCAGTTTTGGATTATCTGCGTTTTCAAGCTTTCCGCGCATATTTATGCTCAGCAAGAATAATCAGGAGTTCTGTGTACATAGACAAGCTGAAACAAGAAAAGCAAGTCTGAAATTTAGAAATATTGGAGTTAAATTTATAGAGGTTTCTGCTAAGTATCAGTAGCGAAATTACTACTTAGTTTTAAATCGATAATCAGATTTCGCCAGTTTCTCAACACTGGCCGCATTTCTAAAATTATCACTGCATTTACGGATAATAGTTACGCGATAGCGGTGTATTTATATTTTATGATCGAAATGATTTTTTTTAAACGTAGGATTACGTTCCTCCATAATGGTCCTGCAGAAAGGAAAATTTCAGACGCTAAAACCGTCCACCCATCCGTCGTCGCGAGTTACAATTTTGGCAGCGTGCCAAACCCAGGCTTTCGCTTGGATAAGTTAAACAGAAAAATATCAAGATGCGTCAAAATTTTGACATACATATCTGTATATACAGTAGGGCGGAGCGTAAAAAAAAAGTTTTCGATTTCGTTTTCGCCCTAGTGCGGAAAAGTTGGGTACTGGTGGGTAGGTCACGTATGCAAAGTTTTGGGAAAAACAAAAAATGTCTTCCGTCTCCATTTCGGCCGTGATTTTTAGCAGATTTTTACCATATAGTTAAAAATGTGTATTTCCATTGTTTTGTATGCAACTCGTCATTTCGTTCTTAAATAAAATACAGAGGTAATTCGAAACTTAATACAGAAAGGCAGCAGCGGACACACTGCGTGCAGAAAGGTAAAGAAATATTTTGGCATGTAAACATTGTCAACAACAACTTTAGAAACGAAGCTTAAAACCTTCGTGAAAGACTCACGGAAATTGTTCGACATTTTTTTATGTAAGTTTGTTTCTTTTAACCAATGTTCTTTCCCAAACCATAAAAAGATCCCTAAAATGGAAAGAATTTTTCTTATAGACCAACGGGCACTTAGGCAAATGCCCATAGGCGCAGTTGACTTAAAAGAAACTGAAAGCTGAGGAAACGAGCGGATAGGAAGCAGAAAGAGACAGAAGCAGTAAGTTTTAAAATAAACGTTTCGCCATCTGTTAAGCCATCTAGGCTCACATTTCCTGATCCAGATTCTAACGTGGATCCACATAACTTCGATAGTGACACAGATCACTTGAAGCCTTCCCCATCCACATCCAGGATGACTCAATCTCAAGGGAAAAAGACGTTAAGATCAAGCCGATACCCAGCGGTAGCTACAGCTTGTGACAGAACCGGAGTTTCAGATCGGGCTGGAGCCATCATTGCAATCGCTGTTTTGAAAGATTTGGGGATGATTACCAAAAAAGACACTTTAAATGAAATTGATAGACATAAAATAAAAAAAGAGAGGAAAAAAATTCGGAAAGAATATCAGCAAGGAAATGAAAGACAGCTGGAACCACTGAAGGGACTTTATTTTGACGGAAGGAAGGACAAAACTCTAATGCAAGAGAGCGTAGGGGGAAAGATGTACCAAAAAAAAAAACAGTCCTGGAAGAACACGTTACAATGATTAAGAAACCTGGAAGCAAGTACCTTGTAGACATAGCAATAACTTCATCATCAGCTTTGAGTATTTCTCAAATGATGCTGCAATTCATGGAGAATAAGAATATTGACATTCATCAACTAGTAGCAATAGGGTGCGATGGAACAATCGTTAATACTGGCTATAAAATCGACGTGATTCGCCTTTCTGGGGAAGCCATTGAGAAACCCTTGCACTGGTTTATCTGCCAGTTACACGCAAATGAGTTGCCACTCCGACATTTAGTGCAGCATTTGGATGGTGGAACGAGTGACCCTAATGCATTTTCTAGTCCTACTGGGAAAGCATTGGCAAATTGTAAAAACCTCCCAGTTGTGAAATTTGTAGACATTTCGAGCGAATTTCCGAAAATCGACATAAATGATCTTAGCACACACAAGCGATAGCTTTGGGATATTTGTCAAGCTGTCACAAATAGAAACTGCTCATCAAGTTTGTCACAAAAGCATCCTGGGAAAATGACTCATGCACGTTGGCTAACAACTGCAAATCGAATAAAGTGTTTATACATTAGCTCATCAGAGCCTTCAAACCAACTTCAAACTCTGGCAGAGTTCATCATGAAAGTGTGCCCACCTATGTGGTTTACAGTCAAATTAAATCCATGTTGCACGTATGGTCCACGAAATTTGTGGCAGACAATAAACGTCTCACGCTATCTTAAAAACGACTTAAAGACTGTGGTCGATCCCATTATCCCGAGAAATGGCTATTTCGGCCACCTGGAAGCAATAATCTTGTCAATGATCACAGACGACAGACAGTCCATTGCAGAACTTGGACTGCGTAGGATTTTACGAGCAAGAAAGGAAAAAAAGGAAAGAATCAGACACTACAACATTCCGTCACTCAACTTCGAGGCAGTTTCATATATAGACCTCATTGATTGGCAGAAATGTAATTTGACGGAACCCCCAATTGACAGAAGATGATTTGAGAAATTTGATTTCCAGTGGAGAGTCTGTAGCTCAACACCTGGGAAGCCTACAATTTCCTTGCCACACCCAAAGTGTTGAACATATCGTGAAACCAGTAACAGAGGTTTCTGCGGCTGTGTGTGGAGAAAATAAGCGTGACGGTTTAGTTAGAACCCGAACAGAGTCGAGAAAAGCTATGCCACCATTTGAAACCAAATGCGAGTACCGAGTAAAACCAGAATAACTGCAAGGGCAAAGGTATGGTTGGGTGGATAGGTGGGCACGGGTGGAACTTGCAATGCAGCCACCTCCCCGTGGTGAGTTCTGGGTTTTTTTCTGAATTTTATTTCAGAAAAATCGAAAAGCTGCATGCAAAACAATGGAAATACACATTTTTAACTGTATGATAAAATTCTGCTAAAATTCACGGCCGAAATGGAGACGGAAGATAATTTTTGTTTTTCCCAAAACTTTGCATACGTGACCTACTCACCAGTACACAACTTTTCCGCACTAGGGAAAAAACAAAATCGAAAACTTTTTTTTTACGCTCCGCCCTAATATACAGGGTGGTCATAAAAAACTTTGCCAATATATGGAACTCTAGCGGCTGTTCCGTTCAACCGATCGAGATGAGATTTCAGATATAGTTATTCAGAGGTATGAGCTCTGGATTCTGTTAACGGCAACCAAGTGGCGCTCGTGGTTACGGTTATAGGTACAGAAACTCGAAATTTTCGAATAGCAACGCCCACTTTTTACTATCGCAAAATGCTCCGCGAATGCGAAAACCCTAAAGAGCGTTGGAACGGTACGTGTATCACAAAAAACGGACGTGTTATGCACGTACAAAAAACAGCCGCGAACGGCCAACAAAAACACGATCGGGGCGCACGGAGGAAATTTGCATATGACAGAGGCAAGACACCAATCACTGATGACAGCACAGAGCAGACAAAAGAAAAATTTTATTTGGATTACACATTTTCCACATGGGTGCCATCATATGCCGTTCACAGAGCTGTTTTTTGTGCGTGCATAATGCGTCTGTTTTTTGTGATACACGTACCGTTCCAACGCTCTTTGGGGGTTTTCGCATGCGCTGAGCATTTTGCGACGGTAAAAAGTGGGCGTTGCTATTCGAAAATTTCGAGTTTCTGTACCTATAACCGTAACTGTAAGCGCCACGTTGTTGCCGCTCACATACTCCCGAGCTCATACCTCTGAACAACTATACCTGAAATCTCATCTCGATCGGTTGAACGGAACAGCCGCTAGAGGTCCATATATTGGAAAAGTTTTATTTTATGACCACCCTGTATGTACATACGTACAAATATATAGATACATATATACATACAAAAGAAGTAGGCAACGATAAGTAATCCTACGTTAAAAACATGCGGTAGTTTCGGTAGAAGAGACTACCTGATTTTTTTTTTTTTTTTTTTGGTAGGTTTTAACGACAGCTTGATTGGAGGAGTTACGTCTCCAAACTTTGTGGTCGGTGTTCGTCCAACTTAAGTATGTGAGGAAATATTATTTCTATTGATTTTTCTAAACAAGAATCTACCCACTATTTAAATATAATAAAAAAAAAAGATCATCAATAATAAAATGAATTAAAATTCTATCTTAGTATTGCAAATTTATGCATTTTTTACCCGTTTTAATGACTAATTTATTAAAATATTATTGTCTAATCCTTGTGAGAAATTTATTGTTATGCGCTCCGCGTCAAGGCGATATTTTAGCATAACGTTCAAACTTTTCCGATTTAATCTGCTATTTACTCGCTATCTTCGGATCTAGAAAGAAAGAGTTAAGAGCCAGACCCCAGCGGGCTCCGCGCTAAGCGTTAATGGAGCGCGTTGTTTTATTCAAATTTTTTTGGCACCAAAGCTGTGCCAGCTGGGTGTGGGTACTGGCGCGACCACTTGCCCTTCGCGCCGCATCTTCACGTGATGGATGGTGCTTGGACAGAGCGGATTTATTGCCTGTTGCTCGCAGCAAAACCCGCCGCATTCCTTCCGCGGGACGACCTCAATCGAACGCCGAATTTTTCACGTGGTACGCTTCGTGTTCCTCGGAGTGATGCCTTTTAGAAAGTGCAATGGGGACAGCAGGTGAAATCGCAAGCAAGTCACTGGCGTAAAGGAACGCTTATATTCCACTCTTTCCCGTCTGCGGCCCAGTATTCGGACAGCGGCCACACAGAGCGGTTTTTATAGCCTCAATAGGACTACCCTATTCAGAACATTTTGAGGTTGCCTCCATTCAAATATGGTCTGTTTAGCCCTCGAGTAGCAAAAGATGTCTGCAGCACTCAGTGTTGCCAACCTCTACGAAGTGCCTCCCTCTAGCGCCATCTGGAAATCCTCCTGTTTTCCCCTAACACAACTTGAGATCCCCTTAGGCCAGGGGTGTCAAATAGTGATGCGACATCGATGTCGATGTTTTAAACATCGATTTATTGAAGCCGATATTTTTATAACATCGATGTTTTGTGCTCGATGTTTTACGTTGTCTCGATGTTTTTTTTTTTTTAATGAAAAAGTACCGTAATAAAAAAAATTTAGCACGTAGCATAATTTTCACACTCAGTAAATGTAAGTCTGAATTCTGAAAAGGACGAATACAAAAGGGGGAATGATTCCTTAGCAAATAGACAAATGGCAACTAACAACCAATGAACCAATCAGAGCGCTTGGAATGTTCCTGACACTCCAGAACCTTCCATGGGGTTTTATTTTACAAATAGTATATCCACGAGTGCATCCATTTAAGTTTTTGTTTTGTACTGGTTTTATATAAGTTGACGTTAATATTATTAGTAAGATGTCTCCCAAAAGTACCGTTTGGAAATATTTTTACAAAACCACTGACAAATTGGCGAAATGCAATATTTGCCTTAAGTCCCTCAAAACTTCTGGCAATACCACGAATTTATCTGGACATTTGAAGGCAAAACATGGCGGCATTTACAACGAGAATTTTGAGTCATCAATGTAGCCCAATGCAACCAAGTTTTTGTCATTTGTGCCTGCCTAATCAGAGAGTAAAATTAAATTCCCTCCCTCCCCCCACGACTAACGGAAGTAACATTAATGTTAGAGATTACTAAACCAGTTTTAAAAAATGGATGTTCTAAAACATCGATGTTTAAAAACATCGATGGTTTTTGGGCGATGTTTTATTATCATCGATGTTTTAATATTGAATATCGATGTTTCAAAACATCGATGTTTTGTTATCGATGTCGCATCACTAGTGTCAAACTCAAAGGCTAACTTGGGCCAAACAAACAAGGTTTAACTATAGGTGGGCCGCAAAAAAAAAAAAAACCCAATATCTATATATATAAAACGCGTAGGTATGCGGCACAAAAATCGACGATATTTCTACAATCCGAATGGCAACGGCTGCAACTACCGGATGTAAACATTAGCGGCTGTCCGCGTGTGGCTCGACGATAGCACGTAATTTGGTACAATTTAATTGCTGTATTTTACTCATGAATAATTTTAATTTATACACGAAATAATTTTAATTTATTCATTTAATATGATTAAGTGGAGATATCTGAATTGCGAACAATAATACATACAGAGAGAAATGTAATCTATACTATATTTTAGTATTTGCTGAATTTTCACTCCATTTTATAAGTGAAAATTTTCCCCAACAATTTCGTATTTGATGTAATGATAAAGTGTAGATATCTTAGTTTTGAAAAATAGTACATACAGTGAGAGATATAATTTTTAAAATCATTGGTGTTGGGTTTCTCAGACTTATCTTTAACTCTGTTCTGAAGTAATGGAAATTCACATTTTTTAATCATGATGTTTTAGAATCAGCCTTATAGTGAATTTATCAATGATTATAAATTTTTTGTCTGAGTTTTCACTACCCCTTAACAACGTATATTTATAATGACAGGTAATGGTAACATTCCTTACATGTGTTACTTTCAATTGAGTTGTCTTGCAAAAAAAAATATAAATCTAAAAGCGACCATGCTGGTCGCGCAGCGGCTAGTTAATAGAAACGTATGTTTATTTACCTAATTACAGTATATTCAACATAAATATACGCATTTTGTTTAATAATAGCAAAAAAAAGAGTATAATTTAGAAAACATTTAGCGAATTCTTCCTATCTTATTATAATTCTGCGTCGGTATTTTATTATATATTATTGTTTGCCAATATATTGGCCGGGCTGAAAAAATGTTCGTCGCGGGCCGCGAGTTTGACACCCCTACCCTAAACCTTCCTAAAAGAAATTCTGATTCCAAATAGGCATCCTGTTTGAACGATAAATCGAAATAAATAGAAAATACACACTTACATAATGAAATGGAGGTTTATTTACATTTGACATACGTATGGAACTTATAATCTAATAAAAAAAAAACGCGTCTCGATTGTACAAAATATTAAAAAATGTCCCTCCCCCCAAAGTTCCCCTAAAAAAATGTGGTCCCTAAAAACACCCCTTTTCGTCTAACTTACCCCCAAATTCAGGGGGAAAAGTTGGCAACACTGGCAGCACTCTAAACTAGTGGTGCGCGAACTTTTTTCGAATGCGAACAACTATCACCTTCGCACTCTCAGAAATGCTCTGATTTTACTACCAAGCTTAATGTGTTGTCAAACAGTTAATTTGTAATTAATTTAAACCTACTTTTGGGAAGAATTGTACAAAGTTTTATATATTTAAAAACAAAAGCAGAATTGTTAGGAGATTATTAGAAATTATTTTATGGAAAAATAATAATAATAATAATAATGTTTTATGAATAATGAATCTTAGGTAAATGCATCGCGCGCAGGTTTTTTTAAAAAACTATAAGATACTAACGGACCCGACAGACGTTGTGCTGTTCAAACTTTGTAAATCCAAAAATCAAAAAATTATTTTAATAAACTATAAATTGTTTGGACCGTTTTGATGAAAAAATATGTAAAAAAAAAATTAGTTTTAAAAAACCTTACACCACCACGCGTACAGTTATCACAACTCGACCTATCTTAAAATTAGCAAGAATGTGGACGAAATTTCATTAATATGGCTATTAGTATGACTAATCAATGAGCTGTTCAATACTTCATAAGTTGCATAGAATCAAATGAGAATTGACAGTTTAAATTTGTAGGTTAAGTTAATTGCTATTCAATGCACGTGTATACAGCATTAAAATTCATGAAAAAAAAATTCTGAAACGCGATTGCAGCGCTGCCTACCGGATCCAATTGTGTCCCTAAACTAATCAAAGATCAACAACAACACAAAAATAAATGAATTAATTAAAAAAACATTTTCTATCGGATCAAATTGTGAATCTAAACCATTCTCTAATCAACTTAATCGCACACACAAAATTTCTTTAAAATCAGTCCAGCCGTTTAGGAGGAGTTCAGTGACATACACACGGACAGAAGAAATATATATATAAAGATATATTAAATTATTTGTATATATTCTATCCATAGGTTTTACTTTAATCTACACCAAAAATAATTACCATATTTCACATAAAAATATTTTTTTTCAGGCAAATGTATTGTAATGTACAAGAAATATCATAAAATTTTTTCACAAACATTTGGCGTAAAAAAAAGTTAGTAATATGTATTTACCTAAATACAAATTACTAACATTGTAATATGTATTTAACTAAATACAAATTACTAAATGTTAATACAAATAGTATGCCCTAGATACCTCTAGATTAAAATTCATGAACTTTTAATCTCTTTAACAGACATTCATTCATACTAATTACAACAAATAAAATTTAAAAAAAAAGTATGCTACCATTATATATTTCAACTGAAACAAGATAAACTGAATTGACGAAGAACCTCTCATTTTGTACCAAAAATAAAATTATTAATGCATACCTCCAAAAAAGTAACCTCTAAAGTTTTTTTTTCAGTATTTTCAGATAAAATACAATAAATTTATCCTGAATTACTTTTGGGATAGTTATGAAAAGCATATGAAAATTTTAATTATAGATCCTACTTAGGTATAAAATAAAACATTTTTATTCTACACAAAATTTTATTAGCAGAATAAATAAAAAAAAAAATTGCATATTTTTTCATATATAACATACTGCTAAATCTTCCATCCCATACTTATTTTTATATATATGAACAATAAATAGATAGATTAAGATATATAAATTAATGAATATTACATATTAAAACAAGTGAATAAAAATACTAACATAATAAACAGGTGAATTACACTGTCACCTTCTTTAACAATTGTTTAAGGTCAATAATTGAGTAATATCGATGGATATTTTAATTAATAACAAACAGAAAAATAAGCTAAGCTATAAATGCATAAAAAATGATAAAACATGCCAAATGAATATGTAAAATTTGACAACAGAAATCTATGTTAAAAATAAATATACTTATATATACTTATATATGCTATAAAATAAATATACTTATATATCAGGGATCACATTTCTGTATAATTGATAGTATAATTTTTCATTTACTGATTAAATATGATAAATCAAATATTATTATTTAAAATAAATAATAGATGAGGGAAGATGCTTTTGTCTTGAGATTTAAACGTTAGGTATGTACTTTCTTTTCGTTATTTTTAACAACTTAAAGGATTGATATATGGTCAATAGCATCTTATTAAATTAATTAAAGAAAAAATAAGAATACAAGAAATAAATGTAAAATACGACTATATGCATGTAAGAAGAGCACAAATTCTAACAAGATTGTGAGAATCGAAATGAATATCTAGGATTTACAGTCATTTTAAAATGCCAAAGATAATTACGGAAGTAAAATACTTGTAACACTAGATAAACTATTGATAGATAAAACATACTAATTATATATATTTACATATAGGAAGCATGAGAACGTAAGTTTCTATTTCTACTGTCACAAATAACAGTTAAATTGAAAGAAAATAATACCAGATAAGGTTAGACTCATTGATACAGATGGTTTCATTGGTAAAACTTTTAAATATCAAAACTGTGCTCACCTTAGAAACAAAGTAAAGAGATAGCCAGTTGAAGCATCCGTCAGCATCTTTGTAAGTCTTTGTCCTGAAATTCTGAACTAGCATACTCAAAAATGCTGGCCCAACTACAAGTGTTGTGTTGGTACAATAAAACACATGTGCGGGGTTGTTTGAGCGGGAAATGACCATTTCCTGTAACGACTTGGGCGAGCAGATGTGAAATACTTTTCAGTTCAGGAGCTTCAGGAAAGTATAATGAGAACTACAATCAGGGCCCGACTTAGCCTAATTGGGACCCGGGGCTAAAATTTCTTTGGGGGCCTCCCTCTGCTTCACTACTTCAGTAATGAAGAACCGAACTTTATGGAGGTATTTAAATTTTTTACCTCATTATAGATATATAACAAAAAAATTGACTAGAACCTAAAATAGCTATAAAGTCCCCCCCAAAGGTATTATGAAATTAATTAATCAAAAGAATATTTGACATTTGTGAGAATTTTGAGAGAATACAACTTATAACTGATTGTTGTGATTTCTCAGTGTTGCGAAAATCCAACAGAATCCACTGAACACGATGCAACTGAATTTTTCGCAGTTGCGATTAAGATGACCTAGTTAACAATCATATCGCTGCAGTTTGTGAACTTTTCACAAGTTTCCGAAATGCAGTTTACTGATTGTTAACTTTGTCATCTAGCTGCGAAAAATTCATATCCTTCAAGACATTAGGGCGGAATTCAGCTAAATTTCGTCCTAGAAAGCCATGGATTTACGAAATATAGATATTTTGTGTTCATACGATAGATTAATGAAGAAGCTAACATAAAACTGACGGATTTTACACTGTACTGATATTTTGTTTAAAAATAGTTCATTAAAGAAGGAAACGTAAAATAAACTTTTTATTTGATTTTGGGGCCCCCTCTGAAGTGGGGGCCCGGGGCAACTGCCCCGTATGCCCCTGCCTTAGTCAGGCTCAGACTACAATCAATAGGCCGAAGCCTGCATTGTAAAATATTTTTTCCCACGAATTCGGGATATTTATTGATTCTTTTAGAACAGACTCAAGTGATAGAATAAAAACTTATGAGATAATCATGATTTTCTAACTGTATCTCTTACGAGCTGATAAACTGATTATTGTCAGAGCTGTAAACTGAAGATTTAAATACATAAATAAATAAACAGAGAAATATATTTTAAACTGTTATTAACCACAAACGTCGAATTATTTTGATGTACGACGCTATTAGTTGCTGGATTTTAGCTTGAAAATAATAATAAAAAGAAAGTGTCACAAAAAGAGAAAAAAAAGTATTGAGAAACAATTTTTTTTTTGTAAAACCTACATTTCTTTACCATAATCAAATTCAGTCTGTAGTGTAAAAATACTGAGTGTGTGCGTGTGTGTATAAATATAACTTTGGTAGCTGTGCAATGGAGATTTATTCTATGCTAATAAATTTTACAGGATGTTTAATAAGTAATGTCCCATAATAAGTGTGACTTCATTTATTTTAAACTATTATTATCAATAGTATGTGTTTCGACGAGGGTGAATCGTAAGTAAGCTATTAAGCAAACCATCCGAAAATTAAGGCGCAAATATGAAAACGCAAACCTGCGAATCCAAGTCGTATATCGTTGGACCTGTAAGTGTCTGCACACAGATGGAGATGTAAAACATTAATAACATACACACAAGATAATTAGTATCTTTTCTTTAAAAAAAGCTACTTTTGATACAAAATTTCTTTGGAACTTGTAATTGCCTTGTGCTTTTATGACATTAAAATTTTTGCAATTTTTTTTAAAAAACTGGGTTTGAACATTTCTTTATTATTAAATGAAAATATTTCTACACAAAGGTAAAATTTTCTATCTTGAGAACAAAAAATTGTAAACAAAAAAAAAAATGATTTGGAATACTATACAAGAAATTTTGTTATTCTCGTTAAAAAATTTAAACATTGTATACCAAAAATTAACTTCTTTTCCAATAAAAAGTAATGGATAAAATTTTAAGTACAGCTAAAAATTTTCATTCCAAATTAACTCCATTTCAACCTTTCAAGTTACATAATATTTACGTTTTAATACTTGAATATGGTCCTCCAATTCAATAAACTGACAATAAAAGACTCGCGACATGTGAGTTATTTAACACACTTGTTTCGATAATTCAGTAACGATAACTCGGTAGTATTTTAACTCACATCCGCGTTCAAAAACACGGGTAGTGCTTTGTTTAACTCATGTCTCACAATAATCCACGCGAAGTGGGTTGCAAAACCTACTTATTCCGACGACTGACCGGCTTTTTTTTCTCTGTATAGGGTCCTTAGAAGTAATGGAAATAAGGGAGAAATTCAGGAATTTTATTTTCATTTTTCCTTGTCCCGGAACCTTTCGGAATCTGACCAGAATTTTCGGGTCTAGAACTTTTACAAGTAGAGTCCAGAATTGAGTTTTCATGATTTATCTTGCAGAGAAGGAAAATATTTTCTTCTGTTTAATCTTCAGTCAGAAATATTTTTACCTTTCCCTGATAAATATTCTAGAAACAAAATAACAATCTAATGAATCGCCGTTTTTGATGGCAATATCAAAAGCATATATGAGTTGTCCTATTTTTCCATGCAATTCAGTAATCTTTCAGGTTTTCTGCTGCCCTAAGAGAGGCATTGAAAAGACCTAAACATTCAAAACTATTTTAGAGTTTCTAAAAAAGTTCTAGGTTTGTTCCAAAGTGTTTTGAAGGATTTTGTTTTTGTTAAGTTCAAGTTGGCGGGAGGTCGGACAGGAAAATGTTTTTGCGGGATTTCAGGCCTACTGCTGAGATTTGCGGGAACTTCCTTAGGGTGAAAAGCAGTAAAGACGGACATTTAAAATTTCTCGTGACCTAATGAACCAAACGGTTTTAGGCCCATAAAATTACGTGAAAATCTACAAGTAAACCAACAAAATCTGCAGATTCTAAATATATATATTCACAAAACTGCTTATTCCAGTGAATTTGAAACTGGTTAGTTGAAATATTAATTTCATTTTTCCCGTTGAAAAATATTCAGAATGATTAAAAGATGGAAGATAATTATCTTTAAACTATAAGCTGAATTAGATAATTATGACCCATTTGATCACCCATTATTCATATTCCTACATTTTGAATAATGCAAGCTAATTTCTCTACTGCATCGAAATGAAGGTTTATTTTGAAATAATTTCTGATTACGAGAATATTTTTAAAAATATTCCAATCAGTTCGTTTCACTAATATTTCAAGAATCCGACCTAATAATTCTTCATTAATTGAGAAATAACACTATTTTAAGAAGCATGTGGTTTTCACGAATTTTTGGTTGCACTGCATCTTTAAAAAATCGACCAACCCTTCTTTTTCCTTCGGCTTTGATCGACATTTTAGAGTTAATATCATTTCTCAGAAATTAAAATAGCATGTTCGTAAATAGAAGGCCGTCTCTTTAAGCCGATTAATGACCACATGAAATTTAAAAATGAATCTATTAAGGCTGCTGTGTACTTACCCTGTTGGGTTCGCTCACCTCAATGTTAAGCATATGGAGAAAGATTGCCGACTTAGAAAGATTTTTTTCGAAAACTTGCACTCCGTAATAGAAAGAATTTTACACCTTGGGGCATTTTTCGTGTAAGAAAAAGATGAAAAGACAAGTAATATTTTAAAATTTCAATTATTCGAGGGAAAAAATATGTGTAATTATAACTGTGTTTTTAAACGCTCATCAATGCTTTTGGTGGTCGAAACTTCTAAAATGAATCCTGTTGCAAGGTGCAGAAAAGTTCAGATATCTGAAAATACCATTTTTATTGGATTATTATCAGCATTTATGTATCTGTAAATAGTAGACACATTTTCTCCATAGGTTAACATTGAGGTGAACGAATCCAAAAGGGTTAGTGCACAGTAGCCTTAATGATGCTGAGATTATACTTGCAGAATTGGATTAAAAATAACTGTAGCTCCACTTTGCTACATAGATTTTCTATCTTCAATGGCACCGTTCATCTGACATTCACCAAAAATTGATGCATCGGAATTACAGCTGTAAATCAATCGAAACTACAGCTGCAAGAATACCTAAAGTTCAATAACTTCTGCCTAATTTTAACGAAAGTAGTATTATTCTTGTTCTGCTCATATCAGGCCGTATTCTTAGAAAGATGTGGTGCAAATGTGCACTTTTTTTCCTGTATTGAAATACTACGGAAAAACGAATCGCTTTAGCGTAGTAATTTCTTAGGAAATAGTTTTCTCTTCAGACCCATGGGCAGGCCCTGATTTTCCATTAGGCCCGGTAGGCCCGGGCCTAGGGGCCCCCGAATGTTGGGCCCCAAATTTTTTATTTTAAAAGAAAAAAAAAGAAAATTCCCAATTAAATTTTTTTTTAATTTTACCTTTTTTAATAGGAATTTTTTTTTTAATATATATCCTTTCAAATTTGAATGATTGGTTCATCATATATGTATGTTATAGTGTATATAAGGGATTAATAAGTTTTTCTGGTTGCATTGTATTGGTGTTTCAATGATGAAGTTAATATGTTGTAGTGCCTTTTGTTATTTTATAATGTTCTAGGCTTCTACGCTTCAAATAGCCAATTCTTGGTAAAATGGTACTTTCACAATGATTCATGATCATTATTTTTTTTTGTGTGTGTCAATTTTGGATGTTATGCCCACATCAGTGTTAGGGGGGCCCCAGTTGTGCCTATAGTCAAGAATTTTTGAAATCGGGCCCTGCCCATGGGTCCTATCCTAGAATCCCGTGAAGTTATGGCGGTTATAGGGAATCAAAATTATAGGGAATCTGGCAGCTCCAAAGCGAGGTAACAATTGTGACGGCGTGCCTTGAAGAAGTTAAAAGTAATCAAAACAAACCGCAGTTTGAAGCAATTATGTTTGTTCTTACGACACTATTCTTTAAGGAATTTTAAGCAGTAAAATAGGGGATTAAAAAGTTGCACTACTACATGCTGCGAAAGAGTCAAAGGCATTTTCGCTATCACAACACGTGTATCGTTTTATTTATTACCGGCCATGTTATCTTGATGTGCTGAATTTCTAATTAGATTTTGCTCATTTTGCGTTTCGGTTCCGAAGAACGAAACTCGTTTCTTATTACCAATAAAATGTTTGTATAACCCTAAACAGTGCTGCAACCGCTTGTCATTTCACTCATTCTCGAACGAATATCGTATGAATCTTACTCAGGCACAATTGTGCCACATTTTTTGTCCGTTAAATTCTTTTTTTTTTTTGTTTCAGTTTCACAAAGCCTTCCGTTTATTCAGAACTTTGACAGATACATTTAACTTGAATTATAATCGTACTCAATGTTTTTTTATAAGAATTAATGATATTCTGCATACTTTTTTACGTTCAGTTTGATTCCTTAATGGCTTACAGTTCGCGATTCTCTGTGTAATAACACTGTAGATGTTATTTTTATGTTGATGTTGGGATAGAGAAAAATAATTACAAGATAAAATGAACTTTTTGTATACCATGTTTTTAAATTTTCTGTTGAATCATATAAACTTGACAATTCTATGTATTAATAAATACTTTTTTAAATTTTTTTTGATGAGTTATCCCATCAACTAGAAAGAAAATGAAGTTAATTGGAAGTTAACTTGCATTTAACTTTTCGTTCCCACCAATAAATGGCTGCACAAGTCTACAAAACAAAATTAACTGAAAATAACTGAAAATTAATCTAATTTTGCTTAAAGATGGCTAAAAGTGTTAAAAAAATGCATTGTCAACGTGTTCTGAGCTATTCTAAAAGTTTCAAATGTCTAGCTAGTCGGGAAGTTAGTTAAAAATCGATTGCAAGATTTGTACTTGACAAACAAACACATACACACACAAACACACAAACACACAAACGCACAAGAAAGCAAGTTAATAAAAACCTGTTAATAATAATAATTACAAGATAAAAAGAACTTTTTATATACCACGTTTCTAAATTTTCTGTTGAATCATATAAACTTGACAATTTTCTCTTAATTGCACAAACCTTCACTTAATTATTCTTTTTCACTTTCTTTTATTTAATTTTAATCACTTTTTAGTCGTTTTCACTATCCACAGACTTTATAAACTTTAATTTTTATAATTTTTTTCTAAATTTTTCGCACAATATTTTTGTAAACAAACTAAATTCACATGTATTCTGTTTTCAAAATCGTCAAACGCCGTTACGCAAAAGTGCAAGCATCGAATTCGATCGAAGTGCGATTTTTTGGCTAAAAGTATTTAAAAAAATGCATTGTCATCGTGTTCTGAGTTATTCTAAATGTTTCAAATGTCTAGCTAGTCGGAAAGTTAGTTAAAAATCGATTTCAAGATTTACTGGACAAACACACAAAAAAAAAAAAAAAACAAACAAGAAAGCGAGTTAACAAAAACATGGTAATAAAAAAGTTTGGCAGCGAATAACGTATAAATAAAATTTATGTACGGCCAAGGAAAATTCAAATTGAAGAAGACATCTTGCTAAAAGAATATGAAAGTAAATAAGTAAAATAGCGACTTAACACTGATTTTGCGTATTCCGTTTAGTATTACTTATTTTCCAAATGTATTAGTTTTTAACGTAGGATTACGTTACTCAATAACGGTCCTGCGGAGAGAAAAAAAATTGTCCGGCGTCGCGAGTTATAATTTTTGCAGCGCTCCAAACCCTGTAGTAGTAAACAGTTAAACAGAAAAGTAACAAATTGCGTCAAAAAAAAAAAAAAAGAAAAGTGGTAAGCAACGATAAGTAATTCTACGTGAATAACCCGCGGTAGTTTCGTTAGAAGACTACCTGATATATATATATTTTTTGGCTTCATTATATAAATTAATTTACCTTCAAAATTATAAAAAAAGAATTAATTTTTATCTTGATTCAACTATATCTGAAACATATTTAATATCCTAGCTAAAATAATAATTTGAAGGTCTGAAATTGCTTTGAATTCTTTCTTCTATCTGAAATTCTCCCCTCCCCCCAACTCCTATTATCAAAGAACAAATTCTATTACCGAGCAGAAAAATACAACTTCTTACTATCCACAATAAAAAATAAAATATAATTGTATTATTCTTATCTATATTAATAAAGCAAGGTCCGGGTCTGTCTGTCGGTCACACTCTCCGGGTGTACCGCCTCAATATGTGCGTGTGTGCGGCCTATGAAACTAACAGCCATAAAATTTGGCACACGGGTAGTGCAGATTATGGGAAAGTGCACCTCGAAGCCCGAATTTTAAATTTTATTCTAGAAAATTTTTTATTTTATGTTTTGTGGGATATTTTATGTTTTTTTAACTTCAGATTGCGATATCTCGGCAAAAAATGATGATCGTAGAATTTTGATCTTTTTACAATCTAAGACTACAGACATTTCTCTTTCAAACAAGACCTCATTTGTTTAAAAATAATTTAAAACAGACTAATATTTTCATCATATTATTAAACCCACTTTTTCGAGAAATTTACGCTCTTTTGAGGATCTACGGTCGATGCTCTTCGAGTTTTTATCTTACAAAGAAAATATTTACATCATCTGGAAGATGAAAGCTTTCTCATTCATATAAACTTCATTTCAAGTCTCTATCTTAAAATTTCGATTTTTTAATTGAATTTTAAAGAACGATACTTAACACAAATTTTCTATCGGTTCTTCAAACGCGAAGAACGGCGAATTCTCCCCTTGAGTTGTAAACAACGATTGAGTCATTCATTAACTTGATTCATTCATCGTCTTCCTTTGATGGCTTGAGCGTAGCTGAGCGAAGCCCGGCTAGTCTATATAAATAAAGCAAATGCTATGTCTTTCGTGTCACAATTCCGGGTGAACCGGGCTTCCATTATAAAATTCGGCCATATTTGAAAATGTCGAAATCGATGTATTTTTTTTTCATGAAAGTACATAAATGTTACATATTTGAAAAGAGCTTTAAAAACTGATAATTTTTTCTGCGTACACTTATTCTGTTACTTTAATAGTTTTAGAGATATTTCAATTCTAAATGCATACTCCATTGAACAAAACGTAAGCACAGCGTGATTCTCACTAAAAAAAATGATTCACTGACAAGATCTATTTTACCATCATGTTTTGTTTTGCTATTATTGAAATGTGTATAATGTTTTTCAGTGTGATGTTTGAAATTCAGCCCACCAGTGTGACGTTTATACACATTTATACCAGTGTGACGTAATATTATATTTGCTTGGTTCCTGCACCTGCGATTGTTTGCGTGCTTGATACTATATTTTGTGTTATTGATACTTTACAGTAACTGAAGATGGCAACTTCGGTAGATACTTCAGTCAATAAGATGGAATAAGTTTTAAGTTGTAATTGCGCTTTTGCGTTGATATGTTGAGATGTTTGAACTTCAGACAGAAGGAAGTGGAACTTCGCTGGGATCGCTGAGTAGGGCATCTCAGTCCGTTGTGATATATTTTGTTTTTATAATTCTCAATAAATGTTCGTGTTGTTCAACACCTGGAAGTCTTTAATACAAAAGAACCAAACGCCTACTGTGTTTAGTTTTTAAATTGATTTTGGTTAATAAAATTGAGATTTTTTTACTTTTCAGCATTTAGTGGTTTATTATAAATGTATATATTTTATGTTTTACTTTTCAGGTTTTTTGCTCCAATGGTGAAAGGCTAAATCTAGCTGAATTCTGAGGACTTTAATTATAAATTTATATTTTTTTATATTGGGTTTTCTTTTTATTCATGCGTACAACATTTCACATGCTTTTTTTCTTATGTTATTTATACTGTGTTTAGTTTTTAAATTGATTTTGATTAACTATTATTCCCCAATTTGACATTTTTACTTTACAGCTTTTAGTGGTACAATTTGTAAAATGTTTTTGTGTATTACTGCCGAAAGAAATTGTTTTAAAGTTTTTCATGAATCTTAATGTAAATTGATAAGTAATTAACTGCTATTAACTATTAGTAATATACTTTTAAAATTCAATAGTTAACTTTTTAATTAAATTTTCGTTTAAAATACAATAATTAACTTAGTATTAACTCTATAAAGTTTATTAGTTTACCTAAATAAAGTTTTTAGTTTAAATGTTTTTGTGCGGGTTTGTCATTATTTATCGTGTCTATGACCTCAACATCCAATAAAATGGATGTGCTCCCCTGAAATATTAAAAAATTTAAATTCATTAATTTCTTGAAACACAAGCTTTTTAATGCCCATTTGTTTTAATAAACTATAATTATAAAAAAATATTTAAATTTTATTTTGCTCGAGTCTCAAGAGGTTAATGCTGTTCCGTTAGAATTCAATTCTAGACTGGCACATGAAAATTTATCTTTTTGTAATGCAGGTATGCTCATATCATACCAGGTGGTGGTGGGTGTTAATACGAATAACAAATTTTTCTTTTTGAGAGGTTGGGGGGGGGGCTGCAGATTAATAGTGCCTCTTATGAAAATTCTCCCTCTCACTGAATCAATTCAAAGCCGTCTGTCTGGTGGACGAATGGTCTGAGCGTAGCTGGCCGAATCCCGGCTAGTATTTATTATAAAGTGAGATACAGTTTTTTTTTTTAAATTTTAAAGCCAAAATTCTATTGCTTGAATTAAGACTTTTTGCAAAACCTTGCACAGAAGGAAACGTGCTATGTCCTTTTTTTTTTAAGGGGGTCCAGGACACAAAATTTTTCGAATTTTCGAAATTTTTTTCATTTCATTAAAAATGTATGTGTTCTTTTACGCTTAAAATGACGTTTAAATTATGTTTCTATCTTAATTAGAACAGGAGAAATTATTATTTTTTTTTCAACATTCTAATAGTAGCCAATCGTTGTTTAAACCTTTAAGTGCGTTTTTCTGCAGATGTTTTTTTTTCCCCATTTCTCGTCTTTCAACTGTTATAAGTCAAGAACCGTTATATGGTTGACACTTGTGACAAGTATATTTCAACCATTTTACTTTAATTTTGATTCAGAAAATTTGAAAAAAACATTTATTTTTGAAAATATGATTTTTTAAAAATAAGTTACATAACTTTTTTTGTAATTTTTAATCTAAATATTTTTATTTTTTTTTAAAATTAATATTTTAAAAAAATGGTGAATCAAAATTAAAACTTATACATTTATGTTTAATTAAATGAAAAAAATTGAAATTCGACAAATAATATTTAGAGTTATAACGATTTTAAATTACTCTACTTTTATTAAAAATTTTAAATTTAAAAATTTTTTAAAAACGTTTTGAGAAGTTTTATGATGTGATTTTGTTTACAAATTATATGGTTAACCATCACAAAATTATTTAAAATTTTAACTCAATAAATAAAAATTTTTTCAGAATGTGTCCCGGACCCCCTTAAAGAACTCTTTTTACTTATAGTTATCGTTTGAAAATTGTTAATTTTATACCATTATGTAATTTATATAAAGTATAAAATATACATTGCCTTATTTCTACCATAAAAATCTGCAGTATTATATCGGGACCGATCCGCCAAAGAGAGCGATAATATTTAACTGCAATAACTTCCCATATTATGGCAAACCTACTCTCTCCTTACGATGCGCGCGGTAGGATGTTTGTTTATTTGTTGTCTTTTCCACTTAATAAATAACACTATTTACACCCATTACACCATTTACGCATTATTTGTGCATTTCAAAGATTATTTTTTGTTTTGTATCCTCATTTTTCAGAAGAAAAAAAATTGCACAGGATGTGGTGCATGTTTGCTGCTAATTAAATTAAAATTCAATATAATTAAAGCTAAATTTTCATAAAACTTAGTATTTCTTGATAATTCTAATTAAAAAATGATAATCCTAATTTTCTAATATTTTTCATTTTATATTAATTTTTTTTGTTAGTTAAAAAAACGTTTTTTTGGGGGTTGGTTTAAAAATTTAAATAAGATGTTTTCTAAAAAAATAGTATTTCTACACTTTGTATTTTTATAAAACTTTGCAACTAGTTTTATATATTGTGATTTCCATATATTTTCCTCAATTTTCATTGATTTTCCATTGAATTTTGTTCTTTCGGCGGTGGATCTTCAAGGTTACGAAAGTATCTAAACTAAAGTTTATTCTTATCTATATCTCTCTCTCTAAATATATATATATAATATATATATATATATATATTTATTTATTTAATATACATATTATTTTCTGTAAAATGTACTGAAATTTTATGTCTTTCAAAATATATCAAATTTTAATTTTAATTTAATTTTTTTTTTTTTTTTTTTTTGTAAAAACCAGAAAATTATGGCATTTTACTATTAACTTAGTGTTTCTGATATTGAGATATAGTTTTGCTCTTTTTAAAGCTAAAATTCTAAAGCTTAAACTTAAACTCTTTGCAAAACCTTGCTCTGAAGGAAGTACGTTATTTTCCATTTGAAAAAAATCCCTGTTATAGTTAGTTCTCTTTCGAAAGTTATCAATTTTGTATTACTATCTAATTTACACAAGTTTTGAAAAATCTTAATCATGCATTAATACATAAAAACATCGTGTGTGATTACATCACGAAGTAGAGAGAATCCAAAATTAAACTGAACTCAAATGAAATTTCGAGATTTAATAGTCGTAGCACCATTTAAATAAGTTTTTATTTTGATTGGAGTTTTGCGAAGTTCTAGGTAGAGATGCCATTGTTACGTGGAGACAAGTGCAATTTCATTAGATGTTTTCATTAAAATTATTCTTGGCTTAGTACGGTTTTACAGAGTTAACAGTAGCAAATGCATCTCAAAAACTTAACTGCATGCAGAGCTAGAGCGTTTTCCTTCCTTCTCTTTACTATTTTCAGCAATTTTGTCTACAGCTAGCAGCGACAACATCGGAATTTATGAAAAGATCACAGTCCTCAAATGTACTACAATTCTGCAACAATTGACACTAGTGGTTATATTTTTGGAAATAAGAAGCACAAAGTTTTCATTCAGCAAATCCATCGAAAAACCCATTTTCCCCTTTTTCTCTCATTGAAAGGGGGGGGGGGGACATAAAGGCTGAGCTGAGTAACGTTTGACTGGAGTTATTTAGAATTTTCAGTCGAATGATTCAGAAGATTTGTGAAATTTGCGTATCACTAAGAAAAAACGTTTAAACGACGGCTTATTACAGGGACTTTCCAACCTTTTATATCTGAGCACTACAATTAATTAGTTGACTTGCATAACCCATACATCAAATATATTTTATGCAGGGCCGGCGACAGGGGGGGGGGACAAAGGGGGCAAATGCCCAGGGGCCCGGGCTGGCAGGGGGCCCGGTTAAATAAGAGTTGACTAAAAAAATGTATACAATGTTCAAATATTGAGTGGAGAGGGGGGGGCCCGCTGTATTATTTTGCCCCGGGCCCTGGCTCAGTTGACGGCGGCCCTGATTTTATGGCACAGAGAGCTTAATTTACATGTATGTAACTACACTGCTGGCCACCCAAATTGCAACACCAAGAAAGACAAGAGATATCACATCAAAATTTATTTTGTAGATAACATGTTGACCAAGTATCAAATGATTAAATTTATGGACTTCTGTGAAATGTGGTTCCTGCCAAAATCAGTAGCCAGAGTAGCCGCCATTGTTGGAGATCACCGCTGCCACACGCCTCGGCATTGATTCAAAGAGACTTTGGATGAGTTCTTGGGGTACAGCAGACCAAGCAGCTTCCACACGTTGCCAAAGTTGATCTGCTGTGGCAGCTGGGGATGGAATCTGGGTCAATCGTAGAGCAACCATGGACCACATGTTTTCTGTCGGCGAAAGATCCGGAGAGCGAGGCGGCCAGGGAAGCAATTCAATCTGGCGATTGACGAAGAACCGTTGGACAATGCGTGCCACATGTGGTCGTGCATTATCCTGTTGAAATATGGCTGTGGGCAAGCCCTGAAGGTAAGGAAGGACAACTGGCTCCAACACCTCGGAAATGTAGCGCTGGCTGTTTAAAGTACCGGCAATGCGTACTAGAGGTGTGCGAGAGTGATATCCAATACCGCCCCATACCATAATACCCGGTGCAGGACCAGTGTGGCGGTGCATAACGCAGCTGTTCAGCATCCTCTCTTCACGGTGTCTCCAGACTCGAATGCGACCATCGTGGTGTTGCAGACAGAAGCGTGACTCGTCAGTAAAGACAATTTCATTCCATTTTGCCGTCTACATCCTTCTGTCATCGCACCATTGGCGGCGGAGACGTCTGTGGTTCTGCGTCAAGGGTAGACAAAGCAATGGACGTCTTGCGGACAGACCACTCTGCTGTAAACGGCGTCGAATGGTACGCGCAGACACTGGATGATGCGTTACAGACTGCGTGTGCTCTGCTATGGTTCGTGATGTGACTGAGCGATCCGTCACTGCCATGCGCACAATTTGCCTGTCATCACGTGAAGTGGTGCGCTGAGGTGGATGCGATCGAACACGCCGGTCCGTCGTACCCTCCTGGATCCAACGATCACATATCCACATTACAGTTGTTTGGTTTCGTCCAACACGACTACCGATTTCCCTGAAAGATAATCCACAATCTCGGTAGGCCACTATCCTTCCTCTGTCGAACTCGGATACTTGATCAAAAGATGATCGCTGTTTTCGACAAGGCATAATTGATCGTTTTTTTGAAAAAAACCACAAGAAAAACACAATTGCCGAACTTGAAATCGTCGAAATCTCCAAGCCTTATATAGCGCTCTGAAGTGGCGCCACAGGCGCGCGTGATGTACGTCTGCGCTGAAATTCTAATCATTTGCATATCTCACCTCCGCTAATGCATGTTGTAAATTTAATGTTATTTGCATGTTTCCTTCAGGGTGTTGCATTTACAGTGGCCAGCAGTGTATATCAAAGGGCTAGGTGGGGAAAAATTGGCGAGACAGCCTTGGCCTGTAACAGGCTGTAGTGCTAGCGAAGAAGAAGAAGAAGAAGAACTATATCAAAAGTAAAACGTACAGTCAATAAGGTACTCGCATTGAAACTGAGATGCGTATCATTGTGGTCTTAATGAGAAACTTGGCATTATTTAACTAAGTAACGGGACTGGTTATACCTTGGACCAGATGTATCTTGGTCCTAGACAGTCACCAGCTCTGTCTATTTAGTTTTTTTTCTTTGTTAGAGGTAAGCGTTATTCAAGTATGTGCCACTAGAGTTCCATATTGTGCGAAGTATAAAAAACCCACCATTTCAGTCTGTTTACCGCATCTATTAAGTTTAGTGCGCTAAAAGTTAGTATTATGATGTTTAAATTTTGCTTTCTCTTGGGATCGTAACAGCATTTTAATGCAAAACGAATGTTATTCTTAAATGAGTCCCCTTTTAGAAACATATCTGTCACAAAATCATGACCTTAACGTAACATCCAGCTTGGAGAAATGAACTTGGTACAACACCGTGTTGTACCTTGGTCCTAAAGGCAATTTAATTCTAAATTGTCCGAAAAACAGGAAAATAATTCACATAAAGTATAAATAAAATTGCAGGTTAACGCTTACATTCTGGCGAATCAAAAAGTAGCATAAATTTATTTTTTATGTACGGTATGGATGAAAAAAAATTAAACCATCAAAATAGGTCAACAGGTACAACAGGTTCTCCAATACATAAATAGTGCCACCAAAATGTTTTTCTTCTAGAAATGTGTTTTTTTATTTCATACTTATTGTCCTAATACTGTATATTTGGCTTCCATTGAAGAAGGGTTCTTTTATTTACTTAATCTCGTCCCAAGAAATAAAGAAGTAACTCCTGTAATAATAAATAGCTTCGAAGCTCGTTGCATTTAATGTTGTTATCGGAAAAGTTTGTGAAACCTTAGTGTAGCACACTACAAAAGTCTCACACTTAAGTGTAATAAAAGATTAAGTGACAAATACCAACAGAGCGACAGTTTTTCATGATCCCTTTGCCTCGGCCGCTGGAGGTCTTTCTCCCCCCTTTATTTTTAGTCTGTCAAAAATTAGCATTTCTTAGAGCATTTTGGAATTTAAACTTCTATTTTATCTAAAATTGCAGGCCACGAATAAAAAGTAAGCGGAACACCGCGGGACACGGATTGAAAACTTCTATTCTACAGTATATTGATCATATTCTAACAAACTAACAAACAAATAAACAAGCAAACAAACAAACAAACTACTAACAAATAAACAAGCAAACAAACAAACAAACTACTAACAAACAAACTAACTAACTAACAAACTAACTAACAGACTCACACACACACATATATATATATATATATATATATATATGTGTGTGTGTGTGTGTGTGTGTGTATGTATATATATATATGTGGGGTTTTGGGGGGGAATAATCACAAATGTGTTAACATATGTAACATTTATTTAAAGAGGGACATTATTTACAGGGGGAACTAACGTCTAAAAGAGTGAAAAACAAGCAACGCGGCACACACACGTGCGCGCTCGTCGGAAGCAAAACATCGTCTCTCTCTTCTGTTCTTCGCTGCGCCCGCTAGGTGGCGCTCACGGGGGCTTACAAGGGCGCACTCCATGTGAGAGTGGCATTCATGGGGCTGTATGGATGGCATCCCATATATATATATATATATATATATAACATATATTTATATATATATAACATATATTTATATCTATAACATATATTTATATATATGTTACTTTGCGTGAAATGCGGGGAATGCAATACTTCTACATACGTGGCCCAAATAATTTTGTTTTCAGTAATGAATTATAACGACAGAAATCGTGAAATACTCTCTCTTTCATATTTCCCCTTCACTTTTGGAACAACTTGGCCTGTTCGGAAATCGAACCGGAGATCATCTGCTCTCTTGTTAAGTTGGATGTGCACTTGTTCTACACGCTTTTTTTTTTTTTTTTTTGTCTGATTGGCGGTTCGAAAAAGGTTCAGGATCGCACAGATCAAAGAGAAGATGCTGAAAAATTCATAAGATTGTTTGGTGGTATCTTATTGCAGAGGGCATTACATATTTTATTCATTTAGGCACAAAATTATGATTTCTTTCCTCTTTGATAATGTTAACATGAAATTCAGGAAAAGTTGTTTGTAGAAGAACTTTGGAAGTGATATAGTGGTAAGAATATGTGAACCGGTGATTACATTTAAATCTATTACGCCAAAGGATAAACCACAAAAAAATAATATCCGGAGACGACAAAATGTCTGGAGTATTCTGACCTGATTCAGAAGCTGACATAAGCGTCAAGCTATGACATTGCTTCAGGTCATTTTCTTAATGGAACCTCTTTATGATTATGAGATTTTCTCATCACTTGTCGGATACAACTAATCAGAATTCTCAGACAGATTTGGTAGTAAGCTTCATACCTGTTCTTTTAGAATTATATTATTTTTTTACTCTTTTTCTTTAAATCGCGTTCTTCTTAGAAAATTAAATTTTGGCAAACGTTTTTCAAAATTTTTGAAGTTTGGTACTTCTCATTTTTGGGTTGTAAATTTCAAATCTAATTACATGATACTTTTGTCTGCTGCTCTTACAGACTCATCAAAGGGGAATGAACTCTTTTAACTTTAGTTGCAGCATTAACTTGCCATCTTGTTCGCCTTAATACACAACTATGAGGATTAAGGCTGCTATGTCCTAACCCCATTGGATTCGCTCACCTCAATGTTAACCTATGGAGAAAATTTGTCCACGGATTGCCGACTTGGATTCAAAGATTTTTTTTTTTAAAAATTGTACTCCGTCATAAAGAAAGAAATTTTACATTTGTGTATATTTTTCGTTTTTTTAAAAAAATGCAATTAATATTTTAAAATTTAAATTATTCAGGGAAAAATCTGGTATAGTGTGTTTTAAATGCTCATAAATTTCTTCGGTGGACGAAATTTATAAAATGAATCTTGTAGCACTTTGCAGAAAAGTTCAGGCTATCTGACAATACCAATTTTATTTGATTATCAGCATTTATGTACCTGTAAATAGTTGACAAAAATATATTTTAAATAAAAAATTTGGGGGCAGCGCTTAAACCCTCTATAGAGAGAGAGAGCCATTACAATCCCTCAAAATGTCAATCCTAAGGGGGGGGTGGAATTCTCGAACTGTCGACTGGACTCCTCCCACCACAAGAGTCTGCAAGAAGAGGAAAAGGGAAATACGATTTTTTTTCTTAGTACATAGCAGCCTTAAGGTGAGTCTGGGGTTCATCGATTTTGTGGCGCTCTTATTCGAACCTACAAGAAAGTATGCAAGAGTTCCTGGATAAACAAATCTTTCTTTTTTTCCCACATGTGTTCACACACGGTGTGAAAAATAATCTAACAGTTTTTTTTAAAGGCATTATAATCATACATAGTAAATTTCTCAACAGCATGTTCTTTGTCTCTAACATATATTCCACTCTTGGTTAAGAGTTGGTAGGAAACTTTTAACAACCCTATCTCTCCCACTGCACTCATTTATAATATCTCTCTCAGACGAATTTCCACTGAAAATCGAACTGTTACAGAGGGGTGAAATCGAGATCCCCTTCCCATCCACCTTTTTGGCGTTCTGGACTGAAATTCTGGCTACTAAACAATCGGTCCAAGTCGCAGGTCAAACTTTTTTTTTATTTTTATGAGATTATTTACATTTTGGTCAATTTTCTTTCTACGTATTTTTCTAAGTATAACTCATTTTTTACTTTGTCTTGATTTCTTCACATCAGTGGAAATCATCAAGCATTTATTCAAAGAGACTAAATTATCATAACCATCTGGTTAATGCTCTGTTAGGGTATTTTTTTTATGCCAAACAAAGGTATTTAATAAGAAAATTCAGACTAGTTCAAGTAATATTTGTCGGCTTTATGTTGTTTTGATTAATCAGGGCATGAATTCTACAAAATGTTGGAATTTTTTCTTCGGGAATATTCGTATTTTTCCAAAGGCAACAAAGCGAATCCTACAGTTCGTGACGATTTAATGTTTGCAGATCATCAGCCTGAGGGCAGCGCTTTTCGATTACATGTCGTAGAAATACTCTGTTGTAAATTGTTTTAAGATACAAGCACTGATGACTGCAATGCTGCAAGGAAAAGTTTCAGTCATGCTTCATGGAGCATTGCCGTCGCAAGAATGGTTAACTTTCACGTTAGGCTCCCTGTTATCCTTATCCTTGATCAGTGTCCACCGGCATCTGATAGTAGTTTGTGTCATGCGCTTCGTAGCAGTGGGCTTGGGTTCGAGTCCCGACTAAGGCATGAACATTCTTGTGCTACACTTGAAGGGGATAGGGAGTTGTGCTGGTTCATCTGTCTGGTGCTCCAGTTATAAAGAAGCCAACAAATCGAGGTGTGGTATGCGTGAATGTCGAAAAGACAAGGAAAAAATCCCTGATCTGTATGCTGTAGTTCCGAAACTTGATAAACCTCAGTCACATGACTTTTTAACACTCGGTCACTTAGTAATAACCCACTCCTCCCTACAAACTGGGAAGGTATTTCACCTTATTCTCAAAAGACAGCAAAGCTTGCGGACAGACCTGCTCCTTTTACTCTTACGAAGTAAGGCTGGGGTATTGTACGAAACGCCGAGAGACCACCAGACCCTGATTCAGATTATTTGTAATATGACGACAGCTGCGGCCCGTTTGTTGAACAAGTTTGGCCGTCTGCTTACTGGCCGAGTATTCAGAACTCGTTTACATCAGACATCAGAATTTATGGTCAATCTCCGTTTTTGACGGGTGTTGCATCTTACTCAGCCTAGTAATGGCTGCTATTGAACATATCCCAAATGAAGCCTTTTCTTCTAATTATCCTAATACTATTACGGACATCCGGTATTAGAGAAGTCAAGCACCAAGTCTGGGAAAAAGATTCTCATGTCACCTCTATCTCTTACAGCAATATTAGTTCTCTCCCTGGACATCAATCAGCCAAGCAATCAGCCAAGATCATGAAAAATTTTACTTTCCTTCCCCGTCTCCTCTTGTCACTTAGGGCCATTTCGTATTCAAGTACCGTCAAGCCTCGCTTTCATGTTATGCACATTGCATAACATGAGCTTCAACTGACTTCAACTTCCCCGTTTCAAATACTAGAGCTCCTAAACATACAATCTAGGAACTTCATTACATACCGATTCAATGATCACACTTCAGCAGGATAGGATAATTATGGACTGGTGGTTAAAATAATTTGGCGTCCATTTTTGAAATACAGATGAAAGAACAAAATATTTTTTATCGAATTTTGAACTCTACAGTTTTAGGCAAATTAAGTTTAATATTAA
>OU015496.1:185085280-185122780 GCA_907164885.2 Dolomedes plantarius
ATTACAAAGGACATATTCACCATGAATTCGTTCCTAAAAATCAAACAATTAATCAGTATTTTTACAAAGAGGTGCTTTTTCGATTAAGAAACAGGATAAGGTGAGTTAGGAAGGAACTGTTTGATTCTGGGCAATGGTTTCTTATACCCGATATTGCTAGGCCCCATGCAGCAATTTCTGTACAACAATATCTTGCTAAGCATTCAATTACAGTCATAAATCACCCATCATATTCTCCCGACTTATCGCCAGCTGATTTTTTCCCTTTTCCGAAGCTTAAGATGGCTATGAAAGGACAGAGATTTGAAAACGTCTCGGATATTAAATCAAATGTTACGCGTATTTTGCGAACGGTTAATTCCAACGCCTATAAACAGTGTTTCGATGACTTGAAGAAACGTTGGAAAAATTGCATAGACTCCTTTGACGATTATTTTGGAGGAGATAAATTTATTTGAAGGTGAGTAATATTTTTCTTATTTTTAAAAATATGTCCGGTTACTTTATGGGCGCACCTTGTATCTTTACGCATTTTTTTAGGGCGGTAGTGGAGTAGTTTGGAATAAAAAGAAAATATAAATTGTTTGAAAATTTTGATCCCCTGAGGTTTCGAGGCTAATATTTCGTCAATGGGGAAGTTATTTAAAAACTGCAAACTCGCTTCTAAATATTTTGGAATGCTTTTCTTTCTCTGAATTAAGTGTCAAACTCACGCACATAGACCAGTGGTGATCAAACATTTTTCGACCGCGACCCATTTTCTTTAATTAAAAAATCACCCGACCCCAATGAAAATTTATTGGAAATAGCAAATTGTAATACAAAATAAAATTAACAAAAGAATAGAAAAACGAAATAAGCAAATTTTGAGAAACTATTTCAAAAATCAATGAACTGTAAATTTTGAGTATATATTTACTTTGCATAATAACAATTAAAAAAAGTCTTCCTTACCATCTACATTTGTTTTTTTTTTGCCAAATCTAATGTGACTAAAACCTCATATTTAACCCTTCAGCGGGCGCGCCCGTGTATAAAGTGCAACATTTTCGTAATTTTGAATGGTTTGTTTTTACAAGTAAGGTTTGAACGTTCTAAGCAATGTCTATTTATAGCTACACCCTTTCTAATGCAGGTCTGATTTTCTGACCCTTGTATTCCTTTCCATTCATTGTTAGTCGTGATTTAACCGTGGTAAACCAGCGATTATACTGGATTGCAATGCGACAAAAGCAGCAGTTGATGTAGTCGATCAAATGTGCAGCTATGACACAGTATTCCGCATATCACGAAGATGGACAATCTCATTGTTTTTTAGGTTTTTGGACATAATAGGAATCCACTCGCAAGTCGTCCTTAGATGCATTAAACCAGACAGTTTTGAAATAAGGCTATTGTATCTGCATTCTTTGGCCTTTAATTATAAATATATCTCAATATTATCAACATTTTATATCTTGTCATAAAACGTAGAATTATTATTTTGAATTTGGAAAAAAAAGTTTATTACAAAAGGAATAATCAAGGTTGAAAGAGAGACGCTGCACTTTGTGCAACGCGCGCCTGCTAGTGTTCCAAAAATTGGCGCGCCCGCTGAAGGGTTAAGTATCAAAATGTATTTGTATTTTATTTAGATAAAAACTAACAAATATTAAAATTAAAAAGGAACATGATTTTAAAATTATAAGCGTTACATTAAAACACTGAAAATTATAAATTTCATTTATCTGCATGAAACTAAACTAGAAAAAGATTAATGTGAGGGGGTGAACCTGGACGTAGGATAGTATTTGTTCAATATTGGGAGAAATATTTGGGAATGCTACTCTCATATCATCGTTGTTTGGTTATTATAGCTACTCATTTTGAAAACCCAGTCTCTCGCACATGTAAATAAACACGAATGGAAGCAATGTAGCTCTAAATACTGTTTGATATATTGACCTGAAAGTCCCTCTATGGAGGTCAGTGAGGGTGAGAGAGGGTACGATCCCTCCCAGATATGGCCCTTGGGGGTGCTCGATCAAAATTGAGGTGGGAACTAGCTAAGACGGACTCCGACCCTTGTAGTGCTAATTAAACCGGAGCCGCACACTTCATCCCAAAGCTTATATGGACCTAGTCTGGAACATCCAACCAGGGGGCTTAAGAGACAACACAACAACAATAATATGGTATATTTGGAACATATAAAAATATAAATAAAAACCTTAAAAATATGTAAACATAGAAAGTGCAAAGCACGTTTTTTAATTAAGTAATTCAGCATAATATACATTTACTTCAGACTATTCTCGACTCCTCCCCCATTATTTTCACAACCCCCTCTGTGTGTCACGACTCATAGTTTGCGCAACACTGATTTAGACTACATTTTAGACTTCAAGTGTCCTCTTAAAAATTAATTTTAATGGAGAGTGATATTATAGAGGTTAATAAATAAGCATTGTTTTTGCTTCATTCTATTTATAAATATTAGAGTAAGAATTCAAATACAGTAGATCATCGTTGGTTCGTTTCACGGCTATGTGTTTTTTTCAGTCATGCGTAAACTTCCGAATACAGTTTCAAATGTAAATAACTTCAAGTGAATGCTAAAAAACTTCAGTTACATATGAATGAATACAGCCTAAATCTTATCTATATGTATTTTACTTAGTTAGGAAAAGGTTCAATTGAAATAAAAAAAATTCACGAGTCCTCACATCGCAATTCTGCAGAAATTTGAGTTAAACTACGAGTTTCACGTGTCAGGGATTAAAGTATGCATTTTGAATTTAAAATGCGTTGAAAATTTTAAAATTACTTTTTTGAGTTTCGTAAACCCACTGACTTGTGACATTTCAGACAGTTGGAGATAATCGTTTCGACCGTAGAAAATTTTAGACGACTTTAACTTGATTTCAATAGTTTGAAAAGAAAATAATAACTGCCAGTGCCCCAAACCTAACAACAATTTACAGAGACTGAAAGAATCATGGCACCAAAGGA
This sequence comes from Dolomedes plantarius, assembly GCA_907164885.2. Taxonomy (NCBI): domain Eukaryota; kingdom Metazoa; phylum Arthropoda; class Arachnida; order Araneae; family Dolomedidae; genus Dolomedes; species Dolomedes plantarius. The sequence continues at coordinate 185,088,272 of OU015496.1, forward strand.
GCCAGTAAATTTCAAATTATTCACACTTTAATGGATGTCGGGTAGAATTTTCTAATTTTTCTTACAGAATAGGGAAACAAGAAAGGATTACCATGTAAAAATGATTATGGTAGTAAACGAATGCAAAAATGGAATCCTCCCGCTATGAGAGTCACATTGTTTGTTTATATACTTGTCCCTCCAGTATGAGTTAATATACTGAACGGAGTTATTAATACTTAGATGAAAGTTTCTAGCCTCTGTTAATGCAACCAGGACGGAGAGCCAATTTTTAGCTTTTCTTGGATTCGTCTTACATGTCATTTAAATGTGCTTCTAAGAACTCTTTAAAAGGAATCCGAATTTTATTCAGGAAATTTTTCTCTCTTAAGATTTCGAAATAAAATCAATCGTGTTATTTTCTACTTTAGCAGCAAACGAGCAAATAAAAGAACGTATTATGAGGATATATTATGGGTATATTAGGGTATAAAAGGGGCGTATTATGAGAGTATTATGGCGTTTGAGAGTAAGAGATTTTGGCTTATCATGAAGTGTTTGAAATTTTTGTAATGGAGAAATTTTTTGAAAGAGGATACATAATGGTTAGTTCCGAAGAAACACGAATTCTTGATGTAATACAGTATTAATTTCCTTAGCGCAGGGTGACAATACGGGGGAGGGTATACAAGTAGTAATTTATCCGTAATGTTTGCTTTGGGGCCTGACGTCGGTTCTCGGTGACCCTGCCTCTGCGAGCATTTTCATCAAATATCCAAGGAAGGTCTTCTGTAGATATTCAAGCTAATTTTTTATCATTTTATGGACATATTCTTCTCATGATCATAGGAGGAGGATTGAGAGCAGCTATACGTCGTCCTAAAGCGTCCCAAACCTGCTCGATAGGATTCAGGTCCGGTGATCGAGCTGGCCACTCCATGCGCTGAATTGTTTCCTGCTCAAGATAAGCATCCACGATGCGAGCCCTGTGCTGTCTCGCGTTATCGTCCTGTAGCACAAAAGCATCACTTATTGTCTCGGCATAAGGGCGCACATAAGCATCAAGGATGTCATCTCTATAGGTGTCAGCATTCACATTGCCACGGGGAAAGACATGGAGGTCTGTGCGTCCACCCAAAGAGATACCACCCCAAAAACATACACTGACTGATCCGTATGCAACTCTTTCACGGATGTGTGATGGATGAAAACGAGTTCCAGGTTCTCTCCAAATCAAAATACGCCTACTATCGCTTTGGAGTCTAAACCTGGACTCATCGGTAAAGAGAACAACCCTCCATTGATCACGCGTCCAGTGGACATGTTGACTGCCCACTGCAAACGTTCCCGCCTATGGCGTGACGTGAGCGGGACACAAATGGCTGGTCGCCTCGCAAGAAGACCACCTTCGTGAAGCTTTCTACGCACGATTGATGTTGATACCAACCTTCCGGAGATTGCAGCGAGGGAGGATCTGAGTTCAGAGAGTTACAGTTCTATTCCTTCGTGCGCATAATGACAAATATCTGTCATCGGCACTCGTCGTAGCGTATGGCCGTCCTTGGCTGAATCTCCTGGATGCCGAATCTGTGGTTAGATCTAAAGTTTCTCTTGTTGCTTGTTACAAACATCCATGCAAGAGTTGGACTCGAACCCACAGATTCAGGTACCGAATACCAGCGCTCTAGCAATTCGGCCATCATCCGGCCACACTCTTCTAAGAGAAATCACTTATGAAGAGATAGAAATCTCCAGGAAACTGTGAATCTAGCTGTCGCATACGTAACGAGCTACCTCGTAAGGCAAATGTGACGAGCGTTTGAGTACAAGAATTTCAGCAGCCGAATATTCTCAAATTTTTACTGGCGACATGCAAGGTGCAGTCGTTCTTGATCTCAAAGGAAAAAAAATTAAGTCTTTCTGGATTGATGTAGCAAAATTCAGATTCAGGTAAGATATACACTAAGTGGCCAGTTTGTTATGACCACCTACCTACACAGTACATTGTTAGCCCACCTTTTCCTCTCAAAACTGCTGCGATTATCTTTGGCAAACTCAACGAAGTTGGTGGCTTAAGGAATCTGAAACCATATCCGATAAACTGCACTTTCTGGTTATTTAAGAGTTGATAGTTCTGGACAGTGGCGCACCCAGGATTTTCTTGGGGGGGGGCCCTAGATGAACGGATAAAAATATTTATAATGCAAAATCAATATTTATAATGCAATTTCTATTTCTTTGGGGGGCAGGGCCCCTTACCCCCCCCCATGGGTGCGCCACTGGTTCTGGATCCAGCTGCCTAATGATCCTTTCAACCTCACCCCACAAATGCTCGATTGGATCTGGTGATTGTGAAGGCTAACTAAGCAGGTTGAAGTCTCTATCATGCTCTTCAAACTATCTGTTGATAATAGCAGCTATATGGCATATTGTCGTGTTTGAAGCATTCATCTCCAGTGGAGTAAACTATTAACATAACTAGATGTACTTTGTCATCGACAATATTTAAATACTTTTGGACATTCAGACGTTGTACCGCATGAATAAAAAGGCCCAATCAATGCCAGAAAAACAGCTCTCAAACACTAACATTGCCTCCACCAGTTTGAAGTGTGGCAATGCACATCGGGTCCGTGATATTCTCTCCCTATTCGCAACCTGCCATTTGCTTGGTGTAGTTGAAAACGGGATTCATCGCATCATATTAACCCTTTCGTTAATTTACTGTTCAATCCTTGAGATGTTGTGCAAACTGCAAACTTTTGATCTTGTTTGTTGCAGACAGCAATGGCTTTCGAACAGGCTTCGGCTTCCATACCCGATAAGGTGTAAAGTGCAGGGAAGAGTGCATTGAGAAGCCACCACAGTCGGTCACTGATTATGATTAGCTGTAATTTGACATACTGCTGCCATTTTGTTGGACTGGGTAAGCCTGAAAACTTTCCTTTCAGCTCGAGCATCCAGTAACCGGAGACGACGCACCATACGTGGAGACCCTTTTTTGTTTGTTTGCTCGCCCTCTCTTTGAAACCATGAAAAAAAGTTGCTCCCACATTTCATTAGCAAAGCAGTTTCACTGACACTCACTCCGCTGCGTCTAACCCCCACAATTATTCCAAAGTCCGTTAAATCACGTATCTTACCATTTCCTTCACATCCTTTCTTTTAAGCTATCTTCTCCCATAATTCTCCAATAATCCCGTTTTATATTAATCTCCCCTTCTAGCAGCAACAACATTGAATCATAGCTGATTATCATAAAAATTGTTAGGGGTCATAATAAATTGGCCACTTAGTGTCTTATATAGCAAGTGCAATATGTGAGACAGATTTGATTGATGTTCTAAGTTGTATTTTTTTTGTTGTTCACCAATCAATATTTTTATAAATAAATATTAGTAAATGATAGACTATAAATACATAGAATAATAATTATTATAATGATAGAATAATAATTTTAATATATGGACCTAGTTTATTGCTTTATTTGAGTAGTGTTATTAACAGTGTTGTTATTATGCAGAATTAAATTTTAAATAAAAAGTTCTGTAAATTGCGAAGAAAAATCTTAGCCCATGACATAGAAAAGAGTGCATAACCTTAAAATCAAAAGAATTCTATGCATCTTTTAAACAAAGAGAGGGGATGTATTTATAATTAGTTTTGATTGTCAAAAAAATAAGGTGCTTCCAAAAGTACCTGATAGGCCAGCCTATTGCAGCAGGCTTCTTTACATGGATAATTTTGCAATAGTGCAGGACTATCTAAAAACAACTCTTAGATTAGAAAATGTTTTGACGTGTTATGAGACAGAAGACATATTCCACAAAGATTCAAATACAATTGCATCTGCCTTTTACCATCACTTAAAGGTATCAGTTTATGCACAAAAAACACGTAAGATTGGTTTATGATGGCATCGGAGGCTAAAAGGAAAACATCACTTTAGTTGGCATGTGTAAGCAATGACTGTCAAAAGCTCCCCGTCAAGTAAAAGCAGTTGAGATAATTTTCCCAGTTGTAGGACATTCTGTTATATTTCCTGATACAGCATTTCGCATAATGTAGCGAGAAACAAAATAATAATTTATCTAAAAGAACATGTCGAGATATTTACAAAAGCAGCTACAGCTCGAAAGTTAGGCACAGACTGTAAAAGCGCATGATTGGCGAAGTGAAAAAAAAAAAAAAATTAAAGCTTCCAAGTAATTGGCACTTTAAATTTTCTACAATGAAAAGGTTCTGTATTGAGCATTATGCAAAAGGCTCCATCATTGTTAGGGGTGAAGAGTTTTACAAAAGTGATTACTGCAAGGCAAAAAATATTTTCAAGAAAGGTAGAACACCAGATATGATCAATCCTGGCATAACAACAGCAAAAAATGTCCATGTCAATACACTGAAGCTAAAAGATGTAAGTCGACTACTTTCCAAACGTTTTGGAGAAAAAAGGTACGATGTTAATGAATTGTGTTACTACAAGAAAACAACCCAGTTCAAATTCCAGAAACAGAAAAGGAAGACATAAATGAAGGAGGAGAAAATTTCTGTTCGGCAGAAATTGAAGAAGCCAAAGTCATTTAAACTAATAAATATTATTCATTATTGGAAACATTTTCTGCTTATTATTAATAATAGAAGTTTCTTTAATTCAAAATATGATCTATCCTTTGTGTAAAAAAAAAAATATTCTTTTCATTATTAACATGCATTCTAAATGTAAAAAGTACGTAAATTCTGTAACAATATTGAACAGTTTGTAGAATATTTCAGATCAAAATTAGCAATCTTCAGTTGGCTTAGGATCAATACTGACAATCTATCAAAATGAGGATCAAAAGTAGCAATCTCCAGTGGCGTAGAGAGGGGGGGGAGGGGCAAGGGGATCTATCATGCCCCGGGGTCCTTTTTACTAATTTTATATATTATATTACTATACGTTTTTTGGAAGGTGGGGGCGCTAAAAAAAGTATTGTGCCCTAATAAAAAATATTGAAGGAATTTTTTCTAAAGTTAATTTCAAATTTAAATCTTTAAAAATGCATGATATATAGTCTTTTCCCCTTAACCGAAAATAAGGTCTGACGGCGATTGCTAGTTTTGATCCTATACAACTCATAATATATAAATATATATATATATATATATATATATATATATATATATATATATATATATATATGCAACAATAACCTTTCATTATCATTAAATAAAACGTCTATTCAAAATTCTTTCATCTTATCGAAATAGAATATCACCCCTTAATTCAAATTTTGACCTAGAAACAACGGAAGTAATCTACACTGCTGGCCACCCAAATTGCAACACCAAGAAAGACAAGAGATATCACAACAAAATTTATTTTGTAGATAACATGTTGACCAAGTATCAAATGATTAAATTTATAGACTTCTGTGAAGTGTGGTTCCTGCCAAAATCAGTAGCCAGAGTAGCCGCCATTGTTCGGCAATTGTGTTTTTCTTGTGGTTTTTTCAAAAAAAACGATCAATTATGCCTCGTCGAAAACAGCGATCATCTTTTGATCAAGTATCCGAGTTCGACAGAGGAAGGATAGTGGCCTACCGAGATTGTGGATTATCTTTCAGGGAAATCGGTAGTCGTGTTGGACGAAACCAAACAACAGTAATGCGGATATGTGATCGTTGGATGCAGGAGGGTACGACGGACCTGCGTGTTCGATCGCATCCACCTCAGCGCACCACTTCACGTGATGACAGGCAAGTTGTGCGCATGGCAGTGACGGATCGCTCAGTTACATCACGAACCATAGCACAGCACATGCAGTCTGTAAAGCATCATCCAGTGTCTGCGCGTACCATTCGACGCCGTTTACAGCGGAGTGGTCTATCCGCAAGACGTCCATTGCTTTGTTTACCCTTGACGCAGAACCACAGACGTCTCCGCCGCCAATGGTGCGATGACAGAAGGATGTGGACGGCAGAATGGAATGAAATTGTCTTTACTGACGAATCACGCTTCTGTCTGCAACACCAAGATGGTCGCATTCGAGTCTGGAGACACCGTGAAGAGAGGATGCTGAACAGCTGCGTTATGCACCGCCACACTGGTCCTGCACCGGGTATTATGGTATGGGGCGGTATTGGATATCACTCTCGCACACCTCTAGTACGCATTGCCGGTACTTTAAACAGCCAGCGCTACATCTCCGAGGTGTAGGAGCCAGTTGTCCTTCCTTACCTTCAGGGCTTGCCCACAGCCATATTTCAACAGGATAATGCGCGACCACACGTGGCACGCATTGTCCAACGGTTCTTCGTCAATCGCCAGATTGAATTGCTTCCCTGGCCGCCTCGCTCTCCGGATCTTTCGCCGATAGAAAACATGTGGTCCACGGTTGCTCTACGATTGACCCAGATTCCATCCCCAGCTGCCACAGCAGATCAACTTTGGCAACGTGTGGAAGCTGCTTGGTCTGCTGTACCCCAAGAACTCATCCAAAGTCTCTTTGAATCAATGCCGAAGCGTGTGGCAGCGGTGATCTCCAACAATGGCGGCTACTCTGGTTACTGATTTTGGCAGGAACCACACTTCACAGAAGTCTATAAATTTAATCATTTGATACTTGGTCAACATGTTATCTACAAAATAAATTTTTTTGTGATATCTCTTGTCTTTCTTGGTGCTGCAATTTGGGTGGCCAGCAGTGTAACATCGAAAGTTCCAGAAAATTCCAAAGCAGCTCACGCCATCTGACGTGAGAGTCAGCTAACATGATCTGACGAATTAGAAGTTTAATTCGCCCATGTTCCGGGCGTGAGTCGAGGTTTTAGCGTGCCTTTTGCCTGTTCGCGCCCGCACTAGTTAGTCGCAGCTTTTTTGCTCTGCGGTGTTTTCCTCGTATGTCCGTGATGTTTCGGACAGTAAAATGATGTATGTTCAGCCTGTGCTGTTCCGACATCCCCAGGACGATATGTTTAAGTATTATAGTCCTATAAAATTTATGTGGTGTGAATATAATGAAGTGTACCTGAGCCATTGGAATCGTACAATAATACACTCATGTCCATAAATTAAGGATAATTCAGAATCACGCCGAAATCGAACTCTAAAGTAAAAATTTCACCTGTAGAATTGTCACACACATCTTCAAGAATAATATGCAAATTACAGGAAGCCACCAGATGACGCCGATAGTACGTCACAATGACGAGAGTGTAAGAGAGGGGTATATAAGGAATGGTGGCAAAGAAGTAAAATTGTGCACGAGCGTTCTGTAAGCCGCTCAGTGCTATAACCGAATAGTTGTGACACAGAGGACGCATGTGGATGATTTTTTACGTGGTAGAATTATTGGCTGCCTGGAATGTAGGCGTACTCAGATGGAAGTATCCGAGGAACTTGGAATTGCCCAAAGTGTCATCTCTAGGCTTTGGCCACGATTCCAAGATGATGGAAATGTCAGTAGACATTATAGTACAGGTCGCCCCAGAGTTACAACGCCGAATGATGACCGGTATTTGGCAGTAACTGCCAAAAGAAGCAGACGGAGCACAGCATCCGACCTGTCTCGTCAGCGATCTGTAGCCACGGGTACCGCAGTTTCAAGGCAAACCTTGTACAAACGTTTGGGAAATATTGGTCTATATGCTCGCAGGCCTGTCAGATGTTCCTCCGCTCACGGCAACTCACTGTCGGCAGCGATTAGCCTCGAATAGAGAACATGCAATGTGGACATCGTCACAGATCTGCATGTTCAAATCGGAACCATGAACGGCCACATTTATCGGAACATCATTCTAGAACAACATGTACGTTTGTTTAGGGGTGCCATGGGCGCAGAATTTGTGTTTATGGATGACAACGCCCGTCCTCACTGAGCAAACATCGTAAACGAATGCCTTCAATCTGAGGATATCACCCGAATGGAATGGCCAGCATTTTCACCTGACTTGAATCCGATAGAGCATGTGTGGGACATGCTTGGCCGACGAGTTGCAACCCGTCAACCACTTCCTGCATGTGTACCGGAACTTGGGAGAGCATTGCTTGCTGAGTGGAGAAATCTTCCCCAAGATCAGCTGGATAATTTGATACTCAGCATGCCTAGGCGTTTTACGGACTGTATTTCATCGCATGGGAGACATACAATGTATGAACCATCATACCAACCATGTAATATTAAGATTTTGAAAAGGAGATATTTTTTACAATTGGTCCAGGGAGCTAAAATCGTAGTTTTTATGAATGGTATCGTACATACACCATCTTTTTTGTTCTTTATCTTTTGTTTAATAAATGGGTTTAATAAATGTTTAATAAATGAATAATAAATGATAATTTTGTTTAATAAATGAATAAGTCACGTTTGTTTTGTTTCTGAACCTTTATTTGCCGGATCTGTCATTATCCTTAATTTATGGACATGAGTGTAAAAATAACTTTGCAACCAGCTATGTGGATGATTCATTGTCACTTTGAATTCTTCTAAAACTGCCTGCCTTCGTTCGTGCCATAGCCGAGGGACTACCTGGAGTTTCCTGAGTTCATCGACCGCCACCGTTAATATTTCATATATATATATATATATATATATATATATATATATATATATATATATATATATATATATATATATATATATATAGATATATATATATGTATATATATATATATATATGTATATATATATATATATATATATATATATATATATATATATGTATATGTATGTATATATATATATATATGTATGTATATATATATATATATATATATATATATATGTATATATATATATATATGTATATGTATGTATATATATATATATATATGTATGTATATATATATATATATATATATATATATATATATATATATTATGTATAATATGTGTGTGTGTTTGTTTATCTATTTATTTTTTTAATGTATATAAAATTTTATGTTTAAATATAATTGTTTCTATCATCTCTTAGCAACTTAGTGTTTATTCTCATCAGGTTTTCATTTAAGATCGCTTGATATTTTTTACGTCTGGCATCCCACTATAGAAACTGTTTTTATTACCATCCACTGATAGGTGTTTGGACAATTTACATTGTTTCCCAAAGTGGTTTTTCTTTAGTAGACAATACATGTTCATTATTGTTACTGTTTAAACTCAGGTAAACTTGATCAATCGCATTTATGTGATTTAATCTCTACCTAACGTTACTAAGTTTGATGCTCCTAGTTTCTCTGCGAACCATGCATCACGCGTCATTGAACACTAACCAAACAATAACCAATATCTCGAAAGTTGAACCAGAAAAACTCTTTTCATCCGGACATGGTTGATATTTTTTATTGTGCTTTGTTGTTGTCATCCAGTCTTATGTCCAATGTTTAAAAAAGCACAGATAATTGCAAGACCGATGGGTTTTATTCATTCTTTGTTTAGTTTTTATTACAGACTGTGTAGATTGAAAACACTACGATATGCTATTCATAATTTCCTTAAAGCTGCTATGTACTAACCCTATTGGATTCGCTCACCTCAATGTTAAGATATGGAGAAAATTTGTCTACTATTTGTCTACTATTTCTAGCTACATAAATGTTGACAATCCAGTAAATTTGGTATTTTCAGATAGCCTGAACTTTTCTGCACCTTGCAACAGGATTCATTTTAAAAACTTCGTCCACTAAAGGAATTTAAGAGCGTTTAACCTTTTCCTTACGGGGTGGGATAGCATGTATCCCATGAATGAATATATATATATATATATATATATATATATATATATATATATATATATATATATATATATACATATACCGGGTGATTATAATTAAACTTTCCCAATAAACGGCATCCTACAGCGCAAACGGGTGAACGGAATGCAACGAAATTTCGCATATGGGCTATACACGAGATGCGCTCACGTCCATCGACTTGAAATTTTGCAGGTGAATGAAGGTGGTCATGTGGAGCAGCTTTCCCTACATCGTCCTGGAGACGATTAACAACTGCTCCTCTTGTGCAATTTCGTCCTAATCTGTTCTTGTTCCTGCAAACTGAACTGTTTTTGTTTCTCCCTTACCTTTACTTAATGTGGTTCTATGACAAGGTGATCAGAAACTAGTCAATAAATGTTAATATTGTTTCTGTATTCCGTTTTGGTCGTATATTGTGTTAAATTTCATGTTTTTCCCGAAAAGGCGCCCTCTGGCGGACATTTTGGAACAATATTTTTTTTTCGAAATTCCGTGAGGATGCCGTTTATAGGAGGAGTTTAATTATAACAACCCGGTATATATATATATATATATATATATATATAGTTGCGAAACGAATGAATCGAGTGGATTGTGTGGGTGGAGTTCAACTGGCACTCCCCGATACCACGTGACCCCCCGGAGAACGATGTAAAACTTCGTTGTTCATGTCTTCACTTGTCTTGCTAAGTTTGTTAGGAATGGAGCACATCTTGGCAGTGCTCGCCAGGTTTCATTAATTGTACTGGGATTAATTTCAGTCTAATTTTAATTGTTATATGTTTTGTTATGTGTGGTGTTAAATAAAATTATAAAACGACCATCAAGGACTCTTACGGGTTATTTGGCACCTTACACATTTCGTATTCTAGGATATACATTTCATTTTCTTCATATATATAACACACTTAATGGCAGTTCTTACAGAGGAGGTATGAAATTTCCTGTTCTAAACAGATAATCCGAAAAATGGGTCCCGTAAGCTAAAGGTTAAAACACACTGTACCAGATTCTCCCCCTCTGAATAATTTAAATTTTTAAATATTATTTGCATTTTAAAAAAAGAAAAAAATGCCCCAAGGTGTGAAATTTCTTTTCATATTACGTAGTATAATTTTTTAAAAAAATTTATAAATCCAAATCGTCAATCCTTGTACACATTTTCTCCATAGGTTCACATTGAGGTGAGCGAATCCAATAGCAGTGCACAGCAGCTTAAAATATTTATCTTTTTGTCAGATGAAGAGGCAAAATGCATTTAGTATTTTAAAATATTAAATGCAGTCTTGATTGAAGAAAAATATTCTCAAGTGACCCTTGGTGATATTAACACTAGAACGGCGGCGTTTTCTGTATACCTAAAACGGCGACGAGTGGTCCTTTTGCCCGCTCCCTTGAAATGATTAAAAAATGCACTTTTTTATCATGGTTTGTTTTCTGAAACAAGTTTTTTAATATATTTAGCTTTTAAATTTTACATTTTCATCACATAAATTTTCCTCTCGGCTCATGCTTTATTTTATAAAGTTTATTTTTTTTTTATTCAGGAGCATACATACTATATGTTTTTATAAAAACCAATTAGTAATAAAATACAATAGGTACAAAATAAAACACTATACAAAATGGATTACTTTGTATTGCACAAAATGTTTTAAATTATATCGCTGGATTTTTGACAAAATAATATTTTAGGAACCGTTTATGATCTAACACGCCAAATAAAATCATAAGTTTCCCAAATCTATATATATAAAACAGTTCCGTAACTGACTCATTCATTCACTGACTGACTGACTGACTGACATACAACGCACAGACCAAACCGCTGGACCTAAAGGGCTGAAATTTTGCATGGCGATTCTTCTAATAGTGTAGGGGTGCACTAAGAACGATTTTTCAAAAATTCTTCTTAGATTATTTTAATTTAAATTTTTAAGCTGTTTTTTAAACTTTTTTTACGTTTGCATTTAAAATAATACATTGAGGGTTATAAAATTTATATCACGAGAAAGATCATAAAAATTCCTTCAAAATGAAATTTTTTTCGAATTTTTACCTCCATTTCCTGATTTTTTGTGAATTTTTAAAGATTAATTTTTAGAATTTAATTTATTAAATGCTGATCACGTGATTTCTTTTCTGGTACTTTAAATAAATTTATCGTCACGTGCAAAAAAAAAATAGACAAAAAAATATTTTTTTCTTGCTAATGCGGCAGACGATTGGACTTTATTTTGTCTATAAAAATATCCCTTACGATTTTTTTATAAATATGTTTTTTTTACATCAATTGTATACATTAATCATCGTATTTATTATAAATATATATATATTTATTTTTTTTTGGAATTAATTGCATACATTGACCGTTGTATTTAATTTCAATGTACTCGGGTTTTCAGCTAGTGGTTCATAAGAAAACTTCTAGTCCAATTCTCGGGTGGCGATACGTGTGATGATTGTTCGTATACTAGTCTGGGTTATCCAAATTCGGAAATGGGGGCTTTCGCCATTTAATATTCATTGGAAAAAGGTCCTAAAGTCTGCAAAACCTGATCACAAAGGGCAGTTTAACCTAATTATTTTTAATTTGTAATGTTGATTTAGCATAATTTTTTATTATCGCTCCAGTTCTTTGCGGTTTAAAGAGATAACTCGGAATGGTATCAACATCAGTGTTTTATTGGTTATTATTTTTCTGAATAATCGGAGAAGGACAGCTAATTGAAGTTTTATTGAAGACTAGCTGAAAACCCGCACTTCGCTACGGAGTACATTCAAATTAAATACAACGGTCAATGTATGCAATTAATGCCAATATATATAAATATAATAAATACGATGATCAATGTATACAATTGATGTAAAAAAAGCAAAAAAAATATATTTAAAAAAAAAGTAAGAGATATTTTTATAGACAAAATAATGTAGAGGAAAATATTCAAATTAAATGTAATAGGAAATATTAAAGAATATAGTACAGTAAATATAGTACAGTTTGAGGAACATAATATCTTTTACTGTATTTTAATATTTTTTTGGATAATGTCCAATCGTCTGCCGCATTAGCAAGAAAAAAAAATATTTTTTTTGTCTATTTAGTCGTTATGCGCGTGACGATAAATTTGTTTATTGTACCAGAAAAAGAAATCACGTGATCAGCATTTAATGAATTAAATTCTAAAAATTAATCTTTAAAAATTCACCAAAAATCAAAAAATGGAGGTAAAGATTCGAAAAAGATCTCATTTTAAAGGAATTTTGTATGATCTTTCTCGTGATATACATTTTATAACCCTCAAATCATTATTTTAAATGCAAACTTATAAAAAGTCACTAAAACAGCTTAAAAATTTAATTTTAAAAAAATCTAAGAAGATTTTTTTTAAATCTTTATTAGTGCACCCCTACACTATAAGAAGAATCGCCATGCAAAATTTCAGCCCTTTAGGTCCAGCGGCTTGGTCTGTGCGTTGTATGTCAGTGTCAGTGAGTCAGTCAGTCAGTGAGTGGGTCAGTCAGTTACGGAACTGTTTTATATATATAGATTGTATAGCCTATTTAAAACCTCGCCCGATAAAAAATAGATGGACTAATATGATGTCCTATGGACCTATAAAGGAAGGAGGACTGGGAGTTTTTTTAAAGTTATTTAACTTTGCTATGAATTTCTTTCTTTAAATATTTTTCTTTCTTTTAAATATTTTAAAGAAAATTTTGGAATATTTCTCAATTTGCTGGTATTCGCTTTAGGATGGTTATTCACCATCTATATATATAAAACAGTTCAGTGACTGACTGACTGACAACAGATAACGCACAGACCAAACCGCTGGACCTAAAGGGCTGAAACTTTGCATGGCGATTCTTCTCATAGTGTAGGGGTGCACTAAGAAAGATTTTTGAAAAATTCTTCTTAGATTTTTCAAAATCGAATTTTTAATCTGTTTCTGTAACTTTTTAAAGTTTGCATTTAAAATAATAATCCGAGGGTTATAAAATTTATATCACAAGAAAGATCATAAAAATTCCTTTAAAATGAAATATTTTTCGAATCTTTAGTTCCATTTTCTGAGTTTTGATGAATTTTTAAAGATTAATTTTTAGAATTTAATTTAATTAAATGCTGATCACGTGGTTTCTTTTCTTTTTGTGTTACTTTAAATTAATTTTGCGTCACGTGCATAGCAACGAAATAAATTGAGAAAAAAAAATATTGAATACGGTTAAAGATAAATTTAACTACTAGACTAATTGAGATGGAATTGTTTTAAGAATTTAATTCAAAATAGTATGTTTTATGGATATTAAACATACAAATTTATTGCATACATTGACCGCTGTATTTAATTTGAATATTTTCTTCTACATTATTTTGTCTATAAAAATATCCATTACGATTTATATATATATATATATATATATGAAACAAATTTTAATCCTTTTAAATACTCCTAACATGCTTTTTCCAAATTTTTTTATCTTATTGCAATAGAATACGTCCCCTTAACCTTGGATTGCGACCTAAATTCAACCAATATAAATCTATTTTTTCCCCTAAAGCTGTTGCACGCGCGGACCATTATATAAGCATTATATAACGGTCATCGCGAGACCATCACCTCATATGACGCGACTTAATCACGTGTCAGTTTTTCAACCAATTAAAGTTCAACCCGCCTGAAAAACTCGCGCTTTTCTCAATAATTCCGTAGCTTTTGGGTGTCTGCTCTCAGCCAAGAAATATGTAGAGCTCTCCGTGCGTATTTTCAGTGGTCCTTCCGCTGGTCGGGACGCCGTACCCGACTAGCCGTGATGTGTTTTGAACGTTAAGTTTGACAAGTGTATCTCCAGTCTTTTTAAAACCCCATTCTTAATAAAAGAACTGTGAAGTTTTTGTGGAGTACCATGTTTTCTGCCTGTACTTCCTTCCTATGCCACTACGACTACAAGATTTCCCTGGGACGCTGTGCTTTCTCATCCCTGATGAGTCAACGGCCAAGTTATTTGCCCGGCTACTACCATATTATTATTATTATTATTACACACACACACACACACATATATATATATATATATATATATATATATATATATATATATATATATATATATATATATATATATATATATATATATATATATATATATACAGTATGCCCACTAAAGTCCCTTCCCACCCTCTTAACTTCGGAACGGCTGCTGCTATATTCATAAAAGTGGTGTCTAGGTATAGTAAAGTAGCCATGCGCTACTGAATGAAACCACCTACCGCGCCAACTGGTGGAAAGCTGCGGAGTTAGAATTCCAATCTCAAAAACGGAACGAGATAGGGAAAAAAAAAAGAAATTTACAAAGTTGTAGAAAATCATCGATTTAGTACGAAAAGATACCTTGTGGACATTAATGTAAAGAATAGAACGGTTAAAACGCTCATTTGTTTTTTCGCGATTTCCTACACTGTGACGTCCCGAAACTTGAACAAAAGGAGAAATGATTATCTTTCGGGCAAAACACGACACCGCAATGTGCACAGTGGTATATCGTGTAAAATACGATGTCCACAGTGGATTTTGATCCCCAATCAAAAGGACCTCGAAAAAAGGACCTCGTTCAAACCTCGAGGGTTTCATCCTTGTACTGATTGTCTTTATAAACAGAGTAGACAATACGTAGATCGTGTAAAATAGTGTCGCATCAACTCAACGCAACTTGCGCTTGGTGTTCGAAATTTTTGCAGTATGCAAATACGTAAGAAACGCCCCGCCTGTTCACCTGAGACAGCTATAAAAGAGACATCTTCTTGGGGTTGTAGTATGTTGATGCTCGTGGTCATGGCTGAGTATTCGAAAACTGAGATATCCAGTAAAGCAGTACCTCGTCAAGGAATTCGGGGACCAAATAATTGTGTATGGCGGTTTCGAAGAGTGGCCTCCACGTTCGCCTGATCTGACTGCACTGGACTTTTTCCTGTGGGGATACCTGAAACAGAAGGGTTATGCGACCCCTCCACAAACATTGCAGGACCTTAAACGGCACATTACGGACACTTGTGCCAACGTGTCACGCTCTATGCTCCAACGTGTGCAACGAGAGATTCAAATGAGGATCCAAATGTGTGTTGCAGTTGACGGTGAGAAGTTTGAACATCTCAAATAAAGGTATATTGTTAAAATTCGTTTTTTTTTCTTTATCAGATCCTTTTGTCACGTCACAGTGTAGGAAATCACGAAAAAACAAATGCAAGTTTTAACCATTGTAGTCTTCTCATTAATATCCACAAGGTATCTTTTCGTACTAAATCGATGATTTTCTACAACTTTATAAATCACTTTTTTTCCCTATCTCGTTTCGTTTTCGAGATAGGAATGCTAACTCCGCAGTTTTCCACCAGGTAGCGTGGTAGGTGGTTTCATTCAGTAGCGCATGGCTACTTTACTATACCTAGACACCACTTTTATGAATATAGCAGCAGCCGTTCCGAAGTTAAGAGGGTGGAAAGGGACTTTAGTGGGCATACTGTATATATATATATATATATATATATATATATATATATATATATATATATATATATATATATATATATATATATATATATATATATATATATATATATACACTCATGGACAAAAAAATTAGCGCACCAAGAAGGAGTCGTCAAAATGAAACGAAATTTTACATACGTAATGACTACTTTGATATAAGTAAATGATAAGAAAATCAAAGAAAAAGGATAATTTATTTCAGAGAAAAAGGCAAAAGAACTGAGGAGTTAATACTCCGTTGGACCCCCGCTAGCGCGAATGCACGATGCGATACGATCGGGCATTGAGTCATACAAGTTCTGTATGATGTCTTGAGACATTTCGTTCCATATTTGCTGTAACATTGCCTCTAGTTCGTTCAAACTCGTGGGATGCCCAACTCGTCATCCCAAATGATCCCAGATATGCTCGATTGGAGACAAATCTGGGGATCGGGCAGGCCAAGGAAGGGTAGTATCTGTGCGGAGACAGTCTTGTGACACCCTTGCCGTATGAGGCCGAGCACTATCTTGTTGAAAAATGGCTCCTGGGAGCCGTTGCATGAGTGGCAACACATGTGGTTGCAGGATTTCATGAACATACCGCTGGGCTGTCATGGTGCCACGGAACAATACTAGGGGTGACCGTGTATTGTAGGCAATGGTACCCCATACCATCACACCAGCTGTGGGAGCGATGTGTCGCTGTACAGCAAAGGCAGGATTGAAGCGTTCACCACGGGCTCTCCACACACGAACACGATTGTCATCACTGCCGAGATTGAATCTGGATTCGTCGCTAAAGATGACCTGGTTCCATTCCGCTGCAGTCCAGTTTCCTCGTGCTTGGCAAAACTCCAAACGGAGGCGTCGATGGGTGGGCGTCAAGGGCAGCACACGTAATGGGCGCCGCGATACCAACTGTCCTTCAGCCAGGCGCCTTCGTATGGTTCGAGAAGACACAGAGGCCCCTAGTGAAGGTGCTACCTGTGCCTGGATGGCGGCCGATGAAGCAGTTGGCTGTACGCATGCATTTCTTACGATGTGGCGGTCTTCTCGACGACTGGTCTGTCGAGGGCGTCCTGAGCCTGGTCTTCGTGTACATGACATCTCTCGGGTCCACTGGTCCCAACACCTCCTTACAACACAATCAGAGCGGCCTAATTGACGAGCTACTCGCCTAGCTGACCACCCAGCTTCCATCCCGACGATTCTCCCCCTCTCAAACTGCGACAACTGCTTATATTGTCTTCGAACATGGCGTAATGGCATGTCTATCTCAGCTCTTCCTTTGTAAATGATTCAGCACACTCAAACAAGCTTTGGTTGCCTGTTTTATACTCCACAGAGTACGATGTTCAACGCCCTCTACCGGCTATACGTAATGCGGAATCACGCTGCATTTCTAATCATTTGCATATCTCCCCGACATGTACCTTCGTTGCAAGTTTCGTTACGATCCCGCAATTATTTCTTGGTGCGCTAATTTTTTTGTCCATGAGTGTATATATATATATATATATATATATATATATATATATATATATATATATATATATATATATATATATATATATATATATATATATATATATATATGTATATATATATATATATATATACTCGTACATATATATATTGGCATTAATTGCAAACATTGACCGTTGAATTTAATTTGAATGTACTCCGTAGCGAAGTACGGGTACTCAGCTAGTTTTAAAATCAGAATGCACAATTTTCACAGAAGCTGCTTCGATTATTAAAAGGTCAGTACTTTGTAACCTGTATAAAAATGTTAATGCTAATTTTTGATATTTTGCAGCAGATCTCTGAAATTACGAATTTTATTGAAAACACTCAGGGGTGTCGAGGACTGGCTGGTAAATATATTTTTTATGGGAGATCCCTGGCGATCACAGGCCTGGGGAATTCCTGTCATTCTCCCCCTCCCCCAAACCGTCTCTTCTGGCCTAAAATTTTCATAAACACTAATGCAGGCGAGTATATGCTATTGAAGATTAATGCTCAAGTTTTCCAGACAGTCTGCAAAATTTTTACAATGAAGATAGCATTATCGTAGATCAATTGTTACCACGGCCTCAGGCCGTCCGCACACGGAGCAACTCAAAAGAAACTGATAACCGACTCCAATCACAAACCAGTCCGTGATGAGTCGTAACCTATGCAATTGAATGGAGCCACGCACACGGCGCAACTGGTTACAAACCCGTCAGCAACGCGTTTGTAATCAGTCGTAGGCAACTCAACGTGTCGAGTCGCTAGCAACTTCAGTCGCCAGTTTCTCTTGCGTTCTGCGTGTTATTACACAATCTATGTTACAGCCACTCTTTTATCAAGCTGCCAAGTGACGTACACGAGTCACGTGACTTCTGCCTAGCGATGAAGTGAAATTCTAACGTTTTTTGTTGTATGGAATATGTGCGCCCATACATACAGTCCATTTTTGAACGATTGATCAAAGACAATCTATTGTGACGATTTTTTAAAATAAATTAATTTCTGATAATAATTTAACTAAAAATAATGCCCGGAATAATGATGTTCTTCCTTCCATGACAGGTCGCAAACTTTTGATTTGAATCACTTTTGAGTCGGCCCGTGTGCGGAGCCGCATCACTAACGAGTTTGCAACCGACAAGCAATTTCAGTCGCTAACCAGTTCAGTTTCCTTTGAGTCGCTCCGTGTGCGGACGGCCTCACTTTCCCAATCTTGATATTTCGTTTCAAATTGTTTATGGACTCCGAACTTAGTTAAACATTCCAAAATAAGGTTTAATAGAACTCCATAAAAAAAAGAATGCAGGGATGTTTAGGGACTATGTGGCACTCCTAAGTTATAAAAAGGTATCTTGATTTATAAACATTATCTTTAACCTCATTTGCCTATTAGCATCAAATCTCCTTGATCTTGAGTCTTTTCTGTTCCAACACTCCCACTTTTACGATATACGAAAGGTCCCCTCCCTAAGGCCGTGAGACCACTATCTATTTGGGTCAAATGATGCGTGATGCATGCGAAGGTGGATCGAATGTTTCATGTAGTTACGGTTGCGGTGGAAATGTATCCCGAGGCTCGAGGAAAAATCATCCAGAAAAAACGAATCAGTCTTCTCCCAGATGTAGTTATCTTAATAAGTTCAAGGAAGATTGCGCTCCTTTTCATCCGATTTTGCTGCCATTCTCACAGTTCTGATGAGATTTCGAAAAAAAAAGAGGTATTATTGCCGACACGAGAGATTTTACTTACTAATCAGCAATTTAAATACAAGTGCAAGGTTTCACACCGTGCTTTAAATGGCAATGAAGAGTATAATTCTTCAAAAAAAATTTAAAAAAAAAATTAGCTCTCGAGATATAAAGAGCACCGGGAAGAGGTTTGGGTTACTTATACGCCTATGCAGGGAAAAAGATTAAATCGCGAATGAAAGAGCATTGAGGCATAAAAATCAGCATTCGGCTTTAAGAAAAATTATGCACTTGTTTTGAATATCGCACTTTAATATAAAGTTTTCATAAGATTTTCTTCTACTTAACTGCATTTTCTTGTTATTTACATTTCTTTGCCGTGAGTCATATATATATATATATATATATATATATATATATATATATATATATATATATATATATATATATATATATATAATATATGTCTATGCGCAGTATTTGTGAAATTAGGGCTTTATTAAATGAAGTCATTTTTTTTTAATCTTATTTCTTAAAGCCATCATTATGCAAATTCGTTAGACTGCAATAAACTCAAGCATATCTAATAAAATGAAAAAGGTTGCGAAAACAAAGCTAAGCTACTTACCATATCATGAAAAATGAACAGTCTGGTTTAATTAACTTCGGACATGTGAAAATGAATTCATGACTAACGAAAGAAAATTAATACATGTGGAAGACTTAATTTAGTCAAATGCATTTATACGTTTGTTAAATGGCATGGGAAAGAAACAAAAAAAAAATTGTTATAAATAAATTAAGACATAGAGTAACAAACTTAGTAAATTAAGGTCGGTTTTAGACTTTCAAATATAATAAATTGTGAAGCTTCGCTATGTTTATCCTCTCTTATACTTTCTTGAACAAGAAAAAAAAGAGAAGCAGACAAATGAATATTATTTTTTACCCATATTTCTTATAAAAAGTATTTTTATTGTAAAAATAAAGAAGCAAACAAATCAATATTATTTTTTACCCATATTTCTTATAAAAAGTATTTTTATTGTAAAAATTTTTTCGTGTTAAAAAAATTGGAACGTTTCACTCGTAAAACTGAAATTAATCACATTCCAATTATATCGAATACTTCAACATATAAACACAGACTATTTGCAATTAACTACAGAAAACCAAGATCAGTTTTAGCACAGGTTTCATATGCCAAGAAACTTTAATGTATTACTGCCTTACTTTCAGCTTAATTTTCTCTAGAATTCTCTTCATTTTACTTGCATTTTAAAATGTTCTCCTGTATCTTGGAGTTTTGTAAAAAAATGCCAATCAACGCCAAGCGATTTTAATTCTTCTGCCTCAGATAATAGGTTCAGTAAGAAATTTCCTTTCCTCGTTTATCATCATCGTTTCCGTTCCCAACCTAATCATCGCTAGGCACTCTTCCCAGACTTACAGCTATCGACAGTAGAACCTACAGTTTCAAAGATTAACCTCATGATTACTAATGTAGTAGTCATGGTAACCTTATGATTATGACACAGAAAACCATGCAGAAAATCATACAGAATACAGAATTAATACAGAAAACCATGACTACTATTATGACCTCATGATTAAACCATGACTACTAAAATGATGAAAAATTCTGTTAATACTTAAAAAAAGTTAACGGTAAACTATAACTCTATTCATTATAGTTTATAGATTTCTTTTACGACCAGTGTTACCCTAAGTAGTATGAAATGGGAGTAATCACGAATGACGTATTTTATGAATAAAATGAGAAATGAGGAAAGCAATAGACTCACATCGTAAAGGTAATCTTTATATAGTTTCCATATTTTATATAATACTGTGTCCACCATCTTATATAATTATGTTATCATAACTTTTTTTCAGTTTACAGTAATAGCCATTCTAGTGATTCCAGTAGAAAATTTTTGACCTCTTGAGAGAAACTATTCCTTGTCCGTAAAGTTCAAATCCTCCAAACTTATCATCAAAGGTAAGCCAGGAAAAAACAACTGCAGAATGAAGACGTATTTGGAAATGTTGCAATCAAAACTGCGTAATCTTCAAACTCTTGTTCATTTTTCCATCAAAGCGCAATTTCAAGAACATTGATTTTACCTCAAGCATTTACGACCAAAAAAAAACAAACAAAAACAAATAAAACAAAACAAGATCATTATCAAGATGAATATGTTTTTCGTATTCGGAATAGAGCATCCTATTCATCATTCTCTTAATTCAAAAGGCCGGGCAATTTTCTTGCCAATTTTGGATGGAGCTGAGCTATTGACAATCAAAAGGAGCATAAAAAAGTCCAATTTGCAGAAATGAAGGAAATTAATCTTGGAACATAGAGAAAATTACATAACCTATCTCTATATAGATTCAATCTCGATTTCAAAGGACAATTACGATTATCTTCAGCATTCGCAATTAATAACTCTATATTCCAGATTCTGTAATATTATTGATTTCCAAAAATGTACTTCTTGGTGATAAATCTTAGTTTAGGGTTGCATGAAAGTTTGAAAAGAAGTCGCATGCTCATTCAGATGCAATAAATATTTAGCAATCGCAAATAATGGATTGTTCTGTGACCTCATCGCATATAATACGGTTATAATACAAATACAATAAATAACACTCAATGCATATTCAACAACGATCTGTAACAAAAAAAAAAAAAACTGAATTAATTTCCAAGTGCAAGTTCACCTATAAATGCATTAATCCATCCATAGGGTTATCAACCGATACTTAATTATCTTAAAAATAAATGTAGAGTACGCTTTGAGATGTGACATCAGTACATATAACGTCGTTATAATACCCAAACCATAGCTTTTATTATATTACATTATAGCAATTCCTACTCAGTAATGGCCTTAACAGAGTATTTATACTAGATTCTCTGGCAATTAAGGTATACTTATTTTTAATAACGTCAAAACAAGCGACTCTGACTTGTTTTATACAGCACATGTTTAAATAATTTAATTATTTTCTGTACACGAGTTCACCTGTAAATATCTTTCTTTGATTTAAAGTTGCAAACAATTAGTTTCGATTACTGCAAAACGTACATAACAGACGAGCGCGTAAATGCAATCGAGTTTCTTTTTTTAAAAGCTTCGTTGTACAGAAAATTTGTACTCAACTCCCGTAAAACTTCGTACAGTAGACTCCCGTATAACTCAATTTCATACAGCGTATTCAAAACAGTGCTAAGACTTTATTCGTATATCGCGATTCACGTATAGTACGCTATAGAATAATATGCTGGAATTTCCCTTTTAAACACTGTACATACATTTATTTTCCCCAACACGGGGTTTTCAACACATGTAGTTAACATATATCCTGTTAGATATCGCGGTAAGAACAAAGTTTAAACTAGGGATGCGACGTCGAAACATCGATGTTTGAAACATCAATTTATTGAAGCCGATGCTTTTTTAACATCGATGTTTTGTGCTCGATGTTTTACGTTGTCTCGATGTTTTTTTTTAAATGAAAAAGTACCATGTTAGTGCCGTTTACATGTGCCAAAAACCCGGGTAAAAGCAGGGTCGTTTCTTACTTTTTCCCTACGATAGGGAAAAATGCAGGGTTGATTTTCGACCCTGCTTCGACCCAGGATAAAACCCGCTAATTACCCATGATGCATTTCGAAGCTGGGAGTAAATAACATGGCGGGTTTGAACTTGTGTGAATCCATGAAAATGTAGCTAAATGATCGATGGAAGGATCTGGAACCCCTTAACGATCGCATAATTTTCAAGAAAACAGTAGAAAAGTGCCTATTTTTTTCCGGAGGATTTCATTTATTTCTTGATCTGACCATCTAGTTTAAAAAAAAAAAAAAACATCTCCAATTGCATTATAAATAGAATGGTACTGCCATCTGGTATGTAAAATAAGAAATAAAATTTCATTTCAATAAAATTTCAGTGACATTTTCATTTAAAGTGTTATGGTAAAATTAATAAATTTAATAAGTATTATCAATAATTAAACGTAACATTAAAATTTATTTATAAATTAATTATTTTAGAATTCACAGATAAAAATTTATTTATATCTATTTATGATTTTTTTGTTGTTATTTTTAAAATTTAAGAATACGAGGTCAAAAGAACAGCAATTGGAAAAAAAAAAGGCCTTGACCCAGGACCATGCACTTCGTAACGAGATAAATGCGGAGTTCGGAGTTGGAAAGCTAAAAATAGCAATACAGTGAATTTGGAAAAGTATGACACTGGCTGGGATCGAACCCATAACGTGATTTACAAGGAATGATGGTGTATGAGGATCATTTCCGCCGAATCATGTGACGGCCTTTACTTCCGGTAAGACGGGTAAAAGCAGGGTGAAAATGTGGTCCCATGTAAACGGGCTTCGAAGGTTTTCCCTATTAGCGGGTAAATCCCGGGTATTATTGTTGTCCATGTAAACGCAGCTAATAAATAAAAAAAATTACCACGTAGCATAATTTTCACACTCAGTAAATGTAAGTCTGAATCCTGAAAAGGACGAATACAAAAGGGGGAACGATTCCTTAGCAAACAGAAAAATGGCAATCAACAACCAATGAACCAATCAGAACGCTTGGAATGTTCCTGACACTCCAGAACATTCCATGGGGTTTTATTTTACAAATAGTATATACACGAAAGCAGCCATTTAAGTTTTTGTTTTGTTCTGGTTTTATATAAGTTGACGTTAATATTATTAGTAAGATGCCTCCCAAAAGTACCGTTTGGAAATATATTTGCAAAACCTCTGACAAATTGGCGAAATGCAATATTTGCCTTAAGTCCCTCAAAACTTCTGGCAATACCACGAATTTATCTGAACTTTGAAGGCAAAATGTGGCGATATTTACAACGAGAATTTTGAAGTCATCAATGTGGCCCAAGGCAAAAACAACCAAGTTTTTGTCATTTGTGTCAGCCCAATCAGAGAGTAAAATTAAATCACCCCATCCCCCCACGACTAACCGAAGTAACATTAATGTTAGAGATTACTAAACCAGTTTTAAAAAATGGATGTTCTAAAACATCCATGTTTAAAAACATCGATGGTTTTTGGGCGATGTTTTATTTTCATCGATGTTTTAATATTGAATATCGATGTTTCAAAACATCGATGTCGCATCCCTAGTTTAAACGTGATGAAGTTAAGCTAGTTACCCGGTATATGTTTTTCCT
Organism: Dolomedes plantarius; assembly: GCA_907164885.2. NCBI lineage: Eukaryota > Metazoa > Arthropoda > Arachnida > Araneae > Dolomedidae > Dolomedes > Dolomedes plantarius. Next base: position 185,112,941 of record OU015496.1, read on the forward strand.
GCATGGCAACGATATCGTAAATTTTATGCAAATATCTCATGCGTTCTTGCTTCAGACTACGCCATGTGCCGATTCGGATTGGACGAATAGTATTAACACGTGATATTTTGTAATATCTCATTTTATACGATAAAATTTCACATGATAATAGTCACTCTACCATTTTACCTTAACATCATTCGCGTTCTACAAGATTTTTATTCGTACACCACGATTTCCTATAACGCGATTTCATAAAACGCGTAACATATTAATCGTGTTGTGCGGGATTCTACTGTATAACACTTCAGCGATTAAATTTAAATAGAATGAAAAAAGTTTGCAAAACTTTACTAAACTGTTACTCTTTCATGTACTACGATCAAATATCAGTGATTGAAGTAAATTCACTTCACATATCTGTGTTTGCTGTGCAAAAGGTGTTAAGCCCAGAATGAGCTAAAATGAGTTATCAAAGCAAGCATGTTTGAAAAATCAAGGGCTACTGCAGGGTACAGAAAGCTAAGTCCAATTCCACTCCTAAATATTTTTATTCATCAGTGAAAATTTGGGATATGTGTAACAGTGAAAGTATAGTTTTAGTATATAAATAAATAATAATGATTTTGAATTCATATTTAGAATGGTTTATGATTAATGATGGATCAAGATGTGGTTAAAACATTGCATGTAGAATAAAATTCATTATGACTCCAAATGATGGAAAACAACTCTGGTTTAAAATGACAAATTAATTTATTGATTAACACACATAATTCTATACAATACACTCCTACTAAATCTCATCAAACATTCTATACTCATCTCAAGTTATCATTACTTATTACAATATATTTCTTCAACCTTAAATACTCATTAGCATCAATTCAAATTCGCACTATATTCTTATTCAAATAACTAATATTTACTCATATTTAATTCATCACATTATACCAACTAACTCGCCTTTACGAATTATTATTTATTATCCGCTTACTTCCATTATCAAATTACTTCATCATCGCGCTCTATATTACGTTATGGACGGCTACGCTAAGAGAAGCAATGACGGTAAAATATGAAGAGGAAACAAGAGGACGGTACCTCTACAGAAGATTACTGGACCACTTTTATGGGCATCTGGCACTCGCAATGACGAACTTCGTTGCACTCTCACCGCACTGGAACTGGGGCACATTCATCGTGGGGTATAGAGCTCCTTCAATCGTCGTAAGCACTCGGTACAGGACACTGAGGTACTCTCGTCGTAGGGTACAGGGCGCCTTCAATCATTGTAGACACTCGGTACAGGAAACTGGGGCACTCTCTTCCTCAGGCTCTTTTACATGGGCCACGGCTTACATAACTATCATCGGGTGTGCTTTGTACATACTCGTTAGGTAGATATTACTTCTGTTTCTAACTCCTAACTACTCTCCTTTTTTTTGCCTCTTCTATCTTATTTCATATTCTTTTTCTCTTATTAAATCTGGCCCCGCCTCTTCCAATTCCATTGGCCATATTATTCCCATGTCATCGCAATTCGTCCGTGGCTGCCTCTTCTCAATCCCCTTTTCACCAATGCGCATCGAGGGCGGTATTTATAAAATTTTCCCGCTTCCTTAACTTTTCCCATGCTCCGACCACACCGAGCATGGTGGTCCGTTTTATAACCATCATAAATGTATGTCTTCCCCTTCTCCTTTTTTCCTTTTCGTTGCAACTCCTTCTACAGACTTTTTATCTTATACTTTTATTTTTCCCTACAGGCCCAATCTTCTATCTTTAGTAGTTTAGGTTTATTGTTGGCTTTTCTCCCCTTCTCTTTTATTGCCAGTCAGTTGCTTCCTTGCCCTGTTTCTTTCTTATATTTTGCAATTATTTTACTCCGTCCTGTAATTTTCAATTCTCCTGCCCTTGGCCTTGACACTATTGTCATATCCCTTTGACAATATGTGAAACAAAACACTAACATGTTACTGTTGAAGGGGTTATGTCCCAATCAAGGACTTAACACTCTTTACTGAACAAAAATAAAAACTAGAAAAATTTACTTTTTAAAAAAATTAAAAATTTAACTTTAAAAAACGTACTTTACATAAGCCGTTTTTCTTTCAACCCCGTTTATCTCAAAACTACGATTTTGGACTTGACACTCTTTAAACTGCAAACACATATATATGAAATAAAATAACAAATATTAAACCAAAATTCAACGTTATAAATAATCCCAATAAATAGCATATTTCTAGAAAAACGCATACGAAAAGAAAAGAAATGGGCTAACTAATGACAATGCAGAGAAATAGCAACTTCCAATAATAGGTAGTTTCGAACTTTCAAACATAGTAAATTAAAAATATTCTCATGTTTTGCATTACTCATACATTCCTGCTGGAAAATACTGGAATTTTGTTTTGTTGAGGTCTTTGTAAACAGCCTTTTTACCCGCAGAAAATTTCACTTATTTGTAACAGTAACAGTAGGAAAATCACTTGTTTTGGTAACTCTGAAATAATTTAGTAAAAACACGAATTTTATTTTTGGATTTCACAATTTTTTTTTTCAAAGTGTAAGTAACAAGCATTACAGGGAACAAATCATTTCCAAAATATAAATAAATCTCGCAGACTTTTTAAGGTTTCAGAAGGAAATTATAAGCACAGATTTTCTGTATGGGAGAGGAGACATGTGGTATTAGGTGTACCGTTCAAAGAGTTGTTGCATGTATTTGACAAAACTGAATAAAGTACATCTTCCTATCGTAGAGCATCCTTTAAGGCCTGTTCACACTGCATCCGAAGCGTTGCGTTGCGTTACTACGTTGGCTGCGAGATTGTTGACATGACCTGTGATTGGTTTGACATACCAAGTGGTCAATGAATTGAGCTCTGTGATTGGTTAAAATTTTTAACGCTGACGCTACGTAACGCTCTGGATTTAGTGTGAACAGGTCGTTAAGACGTGGGGCCTAATTGGGCCAATCAGTTTAACCCTTCAGTGGGCGCGCCAATTTTTGGAACACCAGCAGGCGCGCGGGGCATAAAGTGCAACGTCTCTTTCAACCTTGATTATTCCGTTTGTAATAAACTATTTTTTTTTAAATTGAAAATAATAATTCTGCGTTTTGTGACAAGATATAAAATGTTTATAATATTCAGATATATGTATACTTAAAGGCCAAAGAATGCAGATACAATCGCCTTATTTCAAAACTGTCCTGTTTATTGGATCTACGGACAACTTGCGAATGCATTCCTATTATATCCGAAAACCTAAAAAATAAGGAGATTATCCATCTTCGTGATGTGCGGGATACCGTACAATAGCTGCACATTTGATCGAGTACATCAACTCCTGCTTTTGTCGTGTTGTAATCCAGTATGATCGTTGGTTTACCACGGTTAAATCACGACTACCAATGAATGGAAAGGAATACAAGCGTAAAAAAATCAAACCTGCATTAGAAAGGGTGTAGCTATAAATAGAAACTGCTTAAAACATTCAAACCTTATATGAAAAAAACAAACCATTCAAAAGTATGAAAATGTTGCACTCTGTACACAGGCGCGCCCGCTGAAGTGTTAAAGCCGGCACTGAATATGGACATCTAATACACTTCTCGGTATCCAAAAGAGCCCTTTCCAGTAAAGATTCCTTTTCATAATTCTATATTCTTTATATGACTGATTGTCTGTGAATATGATTATTAACGAAAGAATATCAGTCGTTCTGTTGACACATAAAGGGAATCATATTTATCTATGGAAATAAGCTTTTTAAAATAATTATGTCCATATAGTTAATGGTTTTTATGCAGAGTGAAGATAGAAGTACAGTGATTTCCGCTTATAAGAATCACGTTTGTGATTACTGTTTTTGATTCTTATAAGCGGTTGATTCTTATAGCCGAAATTTAGGTTTTTGGACAGGCACACACGCACCTATATATAGATATATTAGAAAATTTACCATAAAATACTTTTTAATTTACCTTAATTATCTTTTATTCATATTATTTTTTATAATTTTAAAAATACAACTTAATTTCTGGACCTATAAGTAGATACACATGATTATAGTAAGAGAAGAAAAACAATCCAATATTTGGTACAACATACCTGCTTAACAGTTTAACAATTCAACTACAGGAAGGGTGCAAGAAAAAGCTTTCTATGGTAGCTTGACGTAATGAAGTTTTCAGGAGGCTGTTTATACCTGTTTCAATACCAGTAGTCTCAGACCAAGATTCACCTTCTAGCTTACGTTTCACGGTTTGATAGCGTGCTGAATCTAATAATGTCACGTTTGCCTAAGTGATAGAGGACACTTCGTCGAAGATTTATGTGTTTCAGGGTCCAGGATGCCGCAACCAGGATGCGAGAGGTGGGAAAAAAGAATCCCTGTCTTTGTTTGTCAGTGGAGAAAAGTGAAATCGGATCCGGACGGGTAATGATGCACCTGGGTCAAGCTAATAGGACAGTGTTTAGCTAAAGCGTTTACGGGGAAACTATTATGTTATGTCTAACAAAGAAAGGGATGCATTTTACGAATGTATTCCATCCCATCTTATCACTCTTTCTTTAAAAAAGAATAAAGAAAGAACTTCGTGCCTTTTGAGGGTTTAAGTGGCTATTTTGGAAAAATGAAAGGAAAGCGAAGAGTGTAAACTGATTCTTAAAACCGGTGGATTGATTCTTTAAAGCGAAAATTTTAACATGGAAATAATACATTTGTTTTTGTTTTTGCGATATTGATTCTTATTAACGGTTGATTCTTATAACCACTGATCACTATAAGCGGTGGTTACTGTATCTTTTAAAGTTCGGTTTTTGAAATAGAGCATGCTTCAAAAGGAAAAAAAATGAGGAAATCACAGAAGTGGAATGGGTGAAAAAAAAATTCCGAGATCTAATACCGAATTTATGGGGCCTAGAATGTTCTCTCGAACTATTTCTATCTGTATTAACTTCCGCGTCACGTATACCACGAGGCCACCATAAGGGGAGTGAGACTCTGTTCCAGAATGACAACGATAGATATTTACCAGGTATAATAAGATATGTAACATGAAAAAAATCATTAAAATATCCGAATAAAAAATAAGGAACATTGAATTTCAGAATAATGATTTACCAAGTTTAAAAATTATGGAAACAGACTAATTTTGCCACCTTAAAGCAAACTACTCTCATGTCACTATATTTCATGATTCAAAAATATTATTGTTTTCGGAAAGGGTTAAAGGTCATACTCTGAAATCCTTGTTTGTTTATGTTTAAAAGTATTTCCATACGTCACTGAAATTCGCATTTAATTGGAAAAGATAAGTCGGTTAAGAGGTCCGAAAGTTGCCTCCGATTATCCTAAAATGGTCCTTGCGGCTTGAATTCAATTTAGGGGATACCGCAAGGTCTACCTAAATCGCAAGAGCGGTCGGTTCAGAATATGTACTAGGATACTAAATAGTGTTTTAATTGCAATTAGCCTCGTAATTTGATTTTATTATCCTGAAGGTCCGGTAGATGGCGCTGCTCATGGTAGGTCAAAATGCTGCCATAGTCTGCAAAAGGACTATGGCAGCATGTGTGCCTGGTTGGGCCGTATGAGAGGAAAAGCTTTCTCTCTCACTTTACCAGTGCATCGACCACAGGGATGCACACCTGTCCGAAGCAGCCCCCCCCCCCCCCCGCACACACACACCTACCCACCTATATATTAGCATGATCAGAGTATTCATATTGTGGATATACAAATTTCAAAGCCTGAAACGAAACATCACTTTTGTCACATACTGATATTGTCATTAAATATAAATTTGCAAGGAATAATAAAAGAATTTTTGTAATTAAATTTCGACATCCGTTCCTTCTTGCGCAAATAGATTCATACAATCCATTTAAAAATTAACTAGTTTTTGGAAGTGAATTAATATACGGTTTCTTATAAATCACTGCCTAAAGGAGTGTAGGAGGCAGGCAGCTCTGCCTTAATTTGACAGTACATACACTGTATAGATACGTACACTGGATAGATACATACACTGGATAGATACTCGTAGTTAACACGCGCTAAACAATTTTTTTTCGAATATTCTTTTAAAAAAATAAGAAATCAAAAAGGGTATAATATAAATATACCTTTATCTAAAACTTCTGTTTCGAATCTGAATGCTAGTGAACAGAATGTTTTACAAGCCGAAGGTGAGACTGGATTGTCGAGGGCAGTTGTGGGGAAAGTTTGGAAGTGAAAACTTTTATAACTTTTCAACTTTTCTACAGATATTAATATTTCTTAATATTTGCTTACTTTAAAAGTAAATGAACAGCACTGGAGAAAATTTAGACGAAAATAAAAGATTAAAAAAAAAAGTCCCTTGAAAAACGATAGATCGAGAACCCACTGTATACATTTATTGTTTTTGGGGGCTTTACTGAATATTTTGTGAACTTTATTAACCCTCTTCGAAGTTTGAATTTTTTACCCCACCCCCACCCCCTATATATATATGTAGGATTTGGTTGCCGTTCCAGGCCCCACCCATCAACAAGAGTTCCCGCAATCAGATAAGTTACTCCAGAGCGTAAGAAGTTTTGAGACGCAGTGGCAACGAGTAAAACGACGGTATTTAAGTAGAACGACGGTGTACGAAGGAGGAACGGTGGGTGTGTAGCATGAGGAGGTTTTGACGCGAAGACGCTCTCGGCGGTTGTTCTTTTACTTAAGACGCATTGATCTCTACATTTTTTTTGTGTATGCAGTCAAGAAAGGTGTATCGTTGTTTAAAGAAGGTATCTTTTATTAGTCACAATCTACAGAACCCATATATATATATATATATATATAAATATAATCGCGTGGGTGATAATCATCGAATTGCGTGGGAAGACACTCGTCTTCCAGCCTGTCCAGCGATGGATGTAAACAAATAACGGGAAGTTACCCGCAAGTTTGTTTCCCTTTTTTATTATTATCATTCCTAGGTCTTTAATCTTTCCCCTACGATAAGGCCTCTCCTTAAGCTTATCGCTCGGTTCCTAGATTTGTTTTATTTTATTACGGAATAAGAAATAGGAAGAGAGCCCGATTGTTAAAAAGAGGTCACAAACCCTAACCGATAGGTATGCCCCCTCCCCCACTACCTGCTGCCGCATAGGTATGTGCGCGGTGTAGGCAGCCGGTAATTGAGCGACAGACGATCTCTTTTGTTGCCGCAGCGTGGGAAAAATCGGCTGTGCCGCGGTTGAATGGTCCCGCAGACGATCTTCGAAATTCGTTCGACGTGCGTACGATGCTCCCCATCCCCGTTCCAAAATAGGTACAAATAGGAAAAGATGTTTAGGGAGAGTGTTCGGCCGGCGAATTTTATTTTTCTGGTTGAGTGCGGCCATTTGATAGTACGCGCTTTCTCCCTTTTATTTGGTTTTTGAAGTTTATATTCATAAACTAGCTAAATATCTGTGGTTCACTACGGAATATATGAGTACCACCAATTACGTCCTTTAGTGCATTTCATTTAAATTTACTTTAGCAGTGAAGCATTTTCATTCCTCAAAGGAGTTAACCCTGTAATTTAACGACCGTGATCCGACATTAAATACGAGTTTTAGATCTTTTTTAAATTTTGGGATTTAAGCCTTTTTAACAACATTAAAGCTTGGATTTGTTAAAACGATTTCTTAATGAGCACCTAAAGCCTAAGGATAACAATTATACAAAATTTCAGGTTCCTAGGCCTTATGGTTCCAGAGATACAGTGATCAACCAGTCAGTGTTTTGAAACCCCATTAAAGTTTGAATTAAAAAAAAGGGCTTTCGTAGTGAGCACCTAGAGCCTAAAAGTAACCACTATACAAAATTTCAGCTTCCTAATCTTTATGGTTCAGTCAGTCAATTCTTTGAAACCCCATTAAAGTTTGAATTTTAAAAAAAAAATTGTATTGAGCACCTAAAGCGTAAAAGTAACCACTATACAAAATTTCAGCTTCCTAAGCCTTATGGTTCAGTCAGTCAGTGTTTTGAAATCCCATTAAAGTTTGAATTTTTAAAAAATTTTTGCATTGAGCACCCACTACAAAATTTCAGCTTCCTAACCCTTATGGTTCCTTGATCCTTATGGTTCAGTCAATCAGTCTTTGAAACCCCATTAAAGTTTGAATTTTTTTAAAGTTTCCGTACTGAGCACCTAGAGCCTAAGAGGAACCACAATACAAAATTTCATTTTCCTAAGACTTGTGTTTCGAGAGATTTAGTGATCAGTGAGCGAGTGAGTGGTATTGGCTTATGTAGGATAAACCTACAGATTTTGTTTACGATACCTACCATTTATAGCAAAAAATATCTTAGAATCTGCTATAGAAGTGAAATTTAGCAATTAGTTTCGAACTAACAGTCCTAGATCTTTATTAAGTATTATAGAGGACAATTTTTTACTCTCCCTCTTCTCTATTTGACGAACCCCGATTCTGTACTCTTTTTCATGTCTCCACTTCTTTCGACACATGCGTTCATCTGGAAAATTCTGTTGCTTTCCCCGTCTATATCAAACGGGGAGTGATAAAGAGCCTGTTCACATAGGAGTCCGTTGCGTTGCGTTAAGGAAAAGATGACGTTGAGCCGAAATAAACCAATCATAGGCCTCCAAACAATTAGCAATGAAATTTTTAACGCCTATGATTGGTTTATTTTCGTCTCAACGTCATCTTTCCCTTAACGCTACGCAACGGACTCCTATGTGAACAGGCCCAAAGAGTTTAATGATTTGCCACATTCGTAAATAATCCATAAGACCAATCACGCCTAATGCTCCACGGGCTAAAGAGTCATTACAATTATTAGTTCGAAATTAACAGCAAAGTTCAATTTTTTATTCTGGATTTTAAGAAGTTGCCTGCTTTTATTTTAGCTGTTCCCTCAAGTCTCCCGTAAGTTGCCAGTCTTTTAATCGTTCTTTTGGCGCATAATGGGATCTAACTTGTCAGACTTGGGGAGTTTTATCTTCAGTGACGTATCCTCTGGGAGGGGGAGAAGACGGTTAAGTTTAACTGGAAAGAAACTTTTAATAATTTCTCTGAACCACCTGATTCAAAACTAATAGAGAATGGTAGGAGAGATTTGACAGATATTCAGTCTAAAGGCAGAGATGTCATACTGCAATGGGTGCCTGCACATTGCGACCTTTATTGAAACGAGATGGTTGACAAACTTGCCAAGATAGGCACGGAGGTACAAGTACCATTGGACACCATAACTTACTCCTCTATTAAGAGGATAACAAAAAACAAAATGAACAGCGAGTATAAGAAACATTTCAGAAAGGGGAAGCGATGGAGGAAAACAATAGAGAAGATACCAGCGTTCCCCAAATGATATGTTGTGGCTGATATCCTGCAAGAGATCGGATACGACTGCTTGGCCAAATATTTACACCGCTTTGGGATTTACACTTCACCCATCTGTGTCCTTTGCAAGAAAAACTAAAAAAGGGAGGCTTCCCATATTAGTATTTACGAGGCCTTGGTAGGAGACATGTACGGAAGATACTGGCAGGCCAGAGAGAGACACCACTCCATATGACTGAAAGTGTTTGGCTTTCGGACTCTGTTTTTTCTTATGGTTATTATTATCATTATTTATATACATTTATATATATATATATATATATATATATATATATATATATATATATATATATATATATATATATATACACATATATATATATATATATATATATATATATACACTCATGGACAAAAAATTAGCGCACCAAGAAATAATTGCGGGATCGTAACGAAACTTGCAATGAAGGTACATGTCGGGGAGATATACAAATGATTAGAAATGCAGCGTGATTGCGCA
>OU015496.1:185127780-185145280 GCA_907164885.2 Dolomedes plantarius
AGAAGAATCGCCATGCAAAATTTCAGCCCTTTAGGTCCAGCAGTTTGGTCTATGCATTATCTGTCAGTCAGTTACGGAATTCTTTTATATACAGTGGACGCTCGTTAATTCGAACTCAAAGGTTGTCAGAAAAAAGTTCGAATTATCCGAAGTTCGAATTATCCGATGTTAAGAGAAAATATATAACTTTAAAAGGGTATCTGAAGATAAGGGTATCTGTATAACTGAAGAAGAATAATCTCCTAGTATGTATAACCCCAGAAAATATAATATACTATGTTATCTAAAATTAAACATATTAAAAAGCAATACAGATTTACCTTAATCATAAAATGAAGCAGAAGATATGCAGCAGAAAGTAAACTTTAATTAAAATTATGAATTACACTTTTCGGAAAAACTGTAAAATGGGTGTTTGGTTTTGTTTATGATGTTTACATTGTTCAGCCAGCTTCTCGATTTGAAGTAAACATTTCAATTCATTTTCAGAGGAAGGTTCCATCTGAATAAATGCTTTCAGAGTTTTAATAGAGTCCATTATGACTTGATCATTAGGACGCTTAACAGTCTTTGCATTGTCATCTGATTTCGATAAGGTCTCTTCTATTTCCTCTTCTCGGATAGTTTTTATTATGTCATCATCGCTCAGTTTTCCCGAGACTTCCACGTCTTTATCTACCTTTACATATTCAGAAAAAGTAACGTTATCACCGTTAAATTTTTTAAAATTCAGATCTTCTTTTTCAAATCTGTATCAATATCGTCACATTCTTCGATATGATTGTTCTCTTCGGCGTGCATGAATTTAGCATGACGAAAGCAATTACTAATTGTGCTTTCTTTAACATCATCGCATGCGGCGTATAAATCATTTATAGCTGTCAGCATAGTAATGTCGAAATTTTCACCACAATCTAAACAAAAATACAATAGCCACTAACGTTTAGCGGAAATGCAATAGTCTAGGAATGCAGGCATGTGCCTCTTTACACAGAAAAGAAATACATATGATTTTGACAAACAAAATAATAAATACAGCGTGTATTTTCTCCTTAAACGATGAAAAAGAAATTTAATTTGTCAAATTTTTAGTTCGAATTAAACGAAGTGATAAAAATTTAGTTCGAATTAATGAGATATTTTTAACATTAATCCCAATACAAGTTTTTTGGGGCCTTTGGATTAGTTCGAATTAACCGAAAGTTCGAATTAACCGAGTTCGAATTAACGAGCGTCCACTGTATATATATATATATATATATTTCACTTGTAGTAGTTGTTTTTGTTGTCGAGTCTAGAAGTAGTGAAGAAGAAAACAGTCTTAAATTGAACCCAACGCCTGGATAACAGCAGCCGCCAGATCAGGTGCCTGTAGGCTGTAGAGGAGTTCTTGCGGCGACAAAACAAGTTTGAAAAAGGCAGCCACAATGGCTGGACAGTCAAAGGTATATGTTCTGGAGAAAGCTGGGTTTCTCGACAATTCCTGCAGTCGATAAAGGATATTGTGCCGCCAGGGTGGATTTTCATAGCCTTAAAGTGCTTGGTGCTTACTCTAATTATTGAAGAATGAATCGTTCTGGAATACTTAAAGTCCGCAACTAGTGGTTTCTTTAGGGGCTGGTTGGATAATCTGCAGTGGACCACTGCGTTAACATCTGCTTGTGTGATGGAGGAAAAGACCTTCATAGAACAATGGCACATCCGCTAGTGTGCGATTGGTCGAAATACATTATTACAATTGAATTTTATTAGTTACATTTGTATTAACTATTTGTATTTTATTAATTACATTTGTATTCGACCCCGATGTAGCCTAGTGGTAGCGCGTCGGGCTTCGCACTGGGGTGCTCAGTACGAATGCCGACGATAGTCATTAAATTCTTTCGTGTCTAGGACCGATATGGACATGTCAAATTCGTAGAATGGAAAGTCCATCTATGAGGTCAGTTGGTGGGAGAAGGTAGAAATCCTCCAGATGTCACCCCTGGGAGTGATGTTGGTTCACCTATACCGTGCCCTCTAATGAAAGCAACCAACAAGTCTTGTGGATGAAGTGCGAATGTCTTCATTGACAAGTGCCCCGCACTGGAAAAGGCATTGTAGAGTATACTAAGGGGCACTCTATTTGAATTTGATACAAACACAGTTTATACATGAAACAATGTTTATTGAATTCGTTGCACATATAGAATTTGCTTTTACAGCAATAAGCATACGTACTACTTGTACGGAATATATATTAACATTCAATAGAAATACTTTTTGCAAATACTCACAAACCAGCAGAGAGTCAAACCAGCAGTACTGCCACGTAAACTTTGGGCCTGCTAAGCACAAGCTCCGGTTAACACCTGGAGCTGCCTAAGGGCCTGTTCACATAGGAGTCCGTTGCGTTGCGTTAAGGAAAATATGACGTTGAGACGAAAATAAACCAATCATAGGCGTTAAAAATTTCATCGCTAATCGTTTGGAGGCATATGATTGGTTTATTTTCGTCTCAACGTCATCTTTTCCTTAACGCAACGCAACGGACTCCTATGTGAACAGGCCCTAACTCGTAGCTCCCTCTCGCTTATCTATCAACTTTAACAACCTCTTTCAACCTCTGTATTAATCAAGCTGCTTGGTATTTATACCAAGCGCGTATGCCGAAATTAGCATATCTCAAGCAGCTTCTTTAATTCATTCACTCAAAAGTTCGATTCTTGTGAATCGAATCTTATGTATACCTTACAACATTTGTATAGAATTCGACTAATTTTCTGAGAAAAGTCACTGAAAACAACTCTTCCTCCCATTAGACGTATTTCTCAGCTCGTAAAACACCAGCCTCGACGCTTACAGACATGAATTCTACTCCCATATTGACGAGGATTGTCAACCGTTGAAAAGAATTATTGTGGACAGGACAGTAAGGAAAACGTATGATTAAAATTCAAGTGTAGAAAAATGTCCACCGTTCAATAGTCAAAAGAAAAATGAATAAATAATTCAATAAAAATAACAATATGTAAGACCAACACCTTGCATCGTTTATCTCAAAAAGTAATGGAAGATTGTTAGGGGAAAAAAATTGCAAATAGCACTTTCCCTAAAAATTTAAAATGAAGCAAATCATAGTGTGTTTTTCCCTTTAAATTCTCTTTTTGCAGAAATATTTACCAAAATTTTATGTATATAAAAAAAATCTGTTGAAAACAAGATAGCCTGTCAGCGCATAGTAAAGTCTCTTACTATGGGCCTTTCTTATATCAGGTAAGAAAGGTAATAAAATATTTTCCAATCCAATATTTTCCCAATCTCTTCTTAAGGTAACAAAATATTTTCCAATCCAATATTTTGCTAATCTCTTCTTAAGTTAATAAAATATTTTCCAATCCAATATTTTGCTAATATCTCTTCTTAAGGTAATAAAATATTTCCAATCTAATATTTTCCCAATTTCTTCTTATGGTAATAAAATATTTTCTTTAAAAATACTTTATTACCTTTTACTTCTCGAAGTATCCCTTTTGTGTACGTTGTTTTTCATATTTTAAAAATCTTTTTGTAACAGAAGTTCTTCATTTATTTCGTTTTGTTTTTGCAAAATTTTAAGGAAGAACATTAACCAATATAGGTTTCTTAATACATTCAAGTTAATATTGCTGCAAAATCATTTATTTCCTTTCATTTTTCTAGTGCGAATGTCTTCATTGACGAGTGCCCCGCACTGGCAAACAACAAGTTTTATTTTTCTCCTGTCTTGAGATTACCTTAATCTTGCTGTTTACATCCCTACCTTAATCAATCACTTCCGTTAAAAAAACTCCTTCGTGCTAGTTCTCGATTATACATTCATTATTAAAAATTTATCCCGCGAGAAATGCGTACTTCCGGAATGACTCACTGCTAATGATTCAGTTGGATCTGCAGGGGAAATGCCTCATCTGTCACAAAGTTCAAGAAACGCATATTGCAAAACTTTATAGTATTAGCATCACACCTATTGCATTGAACAATCCACGGCGCATTTATTTGGGTGGGTACTGTTAAGAAGGCAGTAATTTTTTTCCCGTTAGAAAACGTTTGTCAATGTATAGCTGGCGCGCCCGCGTTTCATGAGCTTGTCGTTCACCTCTGCGGAATGTTAGCAATTTCGAGTAAATGAACCGCTCTTTTGACACAGCTCAGATTGAAGAATACTGCATATGAATGCCTTATAAGCGTATGAATTTTCGATTGAAAACTGACTTCTATTTGATGTTTAAGCTTGGGAATGTGTTTAATTGTGTAAGAATGAAGTTCCACTTTTATAACAAAGTTCAAAGCCGGTAGATACTATAAATCTGTAAACTACAAGGAAAGATATTACATATCTACAACTATCTTATATACTATATGCCAATGGTGCTCAAACGTTTTTCGTCTGCGACCGGTTTTCTTTAAACAAAAAATCATGCGACCTCCAATGAAAATTTATTGGCAATAGTAATTTTTTTTAAAGGTGAGAAAATGTTAACAAAAGCATGGAAAAGCGAAATAAACAAATTTTGAGAAGCTATTTCAAAAACCTTTTTCAAAAACAATTTCAAAGAGTATCTATATATATAAAACGCGTAGGTATGCGGCACAAAAATCGACGATATTTCTACACTCCGAATGGCAACGGCTGCAATTACCAGATGTAAACATTACCGGCCGTCCGCAATTTGCAACCGCGTGTCAACATGGATTTACGCACTGAATTCAGGAATGCTCGAGAGCGAGCTGATAAATGAATTGTGAACAATAGTACATACAGAGAGTGATGTAATCCACTCTATATTTTTAGTACTTGATGAATTTTTACTCCATTTTTTAAGTGGAAAAAATTTTCCCCAACAATTTTTTATTTGATGTAATGATAAAGTGTAGATATCTTAATTTTGAAAAATAATACATATAGAGAAGAATGAAATTTTTAAAATCATTGGTGTTGGGTTTCTCAGTCTTATCTTTAACTTTATTCTGAAGTAATGCAAATTCACATTTTTTTTTAATCACAATGTTTTAGAATCAGCATTATAGAGAATACCCCTTAACAACGTATATATATGATGACAGGTAATGGTAATATTCCTTGCATTTGTTGCTTTCAGTTGAGTTGTTTTACAAAAGAAAATATAAAACTAAAAGCGACCATGATGGTCACGCAGCGGCTAGTAATTTAAAAATTATACGATTCATATTAAAACACTGAAAATTATAAACTTCATTTATCTATATAAAATTAAAATAGAAAAAAATTAATTAGAAGGGTGAACTTGAACATCAGGTAGTTTTTGTTCAATGTTTGGTGAAATATTTGAGAATGCTACTCTCATATCATTGTTGTTTGGTTTTTATGGCTACTAATTTTGAAAAACCTGTCTCGCAAATGTTAATAAAAGCGTATGGAAACAATGTAACCTTGTAAGACTAATTGCTACCTTAGTTAACGATATCATATATTTTTAACAAAACAATTATAAATAAAAATATTGAAAGTATGTAATTATAGAAAGTTTAAAGCATGTTTTTTGATTAAATAATACAGTGTGATATAAATTCCCTTCAGACTATCCGCGACCTCTTTGTGGGTCACGACCCACAGTTTGCACACCACTGCTAGATACTATATCTATATCTCTTACTATATACAATCTATATATATAAAACAGTTCCGTAACTGACTCATTCATTCACTGACTGACTGACTGACTGACATACAACGCACAGACCAAACCGCTGGACCTAAAGGGCTGAAATTTTGCATGGCGATTCTTCTAATAGTGTAGGGGTGCACTAGGAAAGATTTTTCAAAAATTCTTCTTAGATTTTTTTAAATTAAATTTTTAAGCTGTTTTTTAAACTTTTTTTACGTTTGCATTTAAAATAATACATTGAGGGTTATAAAATTTATATCACGAGAAAGATCATAAAAATTCCTTCAAAATGAAATTTTTTTCGAATTTTTACCTCCCTTTCCTGATTTTTGGTGAATTTTTAAAGATTAATTTTTAGAATTTAATTTATTAAATGCTGATCACGTGATTTCTTTTTCTGGTACTTTCAATAAATTTATCGTCACGTGCGTAACAACTAAATAGAAAAAAAAAACATTTTTTTCTTTCTAATGCAGCAGACGATTGGATATTATCCAAAAAAAAATGCATATCCCTTATGATTTTTTTATAAATATATATATAAATATTTTTTACATCAATTGTATATATTGATCGTCTCATTTATTATAAATATATATATTTATTTTTTTTGGCATTAATTGCATACAATTACCGTTGTATTTAATTTGAATGTACTCCGTAGCGAAGCGCGGGTTTTCAGCTAGCATATCTATATATCTTTATTACGAGGTGCTACCCAAAAGTTCCCGAAATATATCGATAAACAAAGTTATAGAATATCTTGGTATTATTCGCCGCCATTACCTTCAAAGTAGGGGGGTGTAACTTGGGGATTGTAAACACCGATTTCGGAGCTTCTGCCACGAAAACAATGCCTCCTGGAAGTCTCGTTTCATTAAGGCTGCTATGTACTAAGAAAAAAATCTTCCTCTTCCTCTTCTTGCAGACTCTTGTGGTGGGAGGAGTCCAGTTGACAGTTCGAGAATTCCTCCACCCTTAGGATTGACATTGTGAGGGATTGTAATGGCTCTCTCTCTATAGGGGGGTTAAGCGCTACCCCCAAATTTTTTTATTTAAAATATATTTTTGTCAACTATTTACAGGTACATAAATGCCGATAATCAAATAAAAGTGGTATTGTCAGATAGCCTGAACTTTTCTGCATACGGGATTCGTTTTATAAATTTCGTCCACCGAAGGAATTTAAGAGCGTTTAAAACACACTATACCAGATTTTTCCCTGAATAATTTAAATTTTAAAATATTAATTGCATTTAAAAAAACGAAAAATGTACACAAATGTAAAATTTTTTTTCTCTGTGACGGAGTAAAAATTTTAAAATAAATCTTTGAATCCAAGTCGGCAATCCGTGGACACATTTTCTCCATAGGTTAACATTGAGGTGAGAGAATCCAATGGGGTTAGTACATAGCAGCCTTAATGTGTTCAGAACCATCTGCGATTTTCCTTGAATCTCCTCTATCGTGTCAAATTTGCGTCCCTTCAACTTGATTTTCCTCTTTGTAAAGAGGGAAAAGTCGCAAGGATCTACACTGAAAGAGTAAGATGGATGAGGAACAACGGTCATGTTGTTTTTTGTCGAAAACCGCTACATGACTAAAACATTATGAAAAATAATGGTATCTGTTACTAGTTAATCGAACGAAACGTTTTCAACCAATGTGACGTCGTTTTGTTTTTGCCTAAAATTCGATTGCTGTACGGGAATTGAAGGATAATTATGTCCCTCTGACGTCAAACTGTTCGTTCGATTACATAGAGATAGGAATTCATGTTTCTACCCAGTTTGACGAATATTTATGAAGAAGTTCTGCTTTTTAATGCTAAAAGCAGAAAGAGATAGTCTCGCAAAATACCCGACACATCACAGCGCTGTCGGTGTATACGGTTTTTTCTTACCCCTTTGTAATTTTCATTATATTTTGATGAGTTATTAAACTTATTAAGTGAAATTCATGAAATTATCAGGACATGCAAATTTCTGTATACATAAGTGTGTATTGGTTTTAAATTTAATGAACGTCCTTACAAAAATTCTCACTTTATTCACTCCTTATAATAGCAAAAAATTATAAGAAAGGAAAGTTCTCCCGTTTCAACTTAAACACGTTTTAGCGACTTGAGTTGTGAGATGATCTCCAAAAATATCCTTCAGATTTTAACTTTAGATTACGTAGAACATATCTGTGGTCTGAAAATTTGTGAGTCAGATTTTAAGAGGAAGGAGGTTTTTGGAAAGTTCGGTTCGCTGGAGCTTACCGTATTTGACTTCCTACCTAGGTGTGTGGATAAAAGGAATTTCTTACAGAAAATTTACTGAGCAATTCAAGAAATAGAATTGCGTCACAAAATGGAGAAGCAAGTTGTGCTCACTGAGGCCCTCAAAGAAAGAAAAGAGACGGTACATTGTAAAAAATGAAATGCTACCCAGGTTAAAAAAGCTACCCGTTTCAGAATGTCATGTTTCTTGGAGTGGCCAAAGGTAGTCTAGTGGTAGTGCATCGGCTTTAGGTGCTGTGGTGCTCGGATCGAATCCTGGCAAGTTTCATTAAATACGACCATGTTTAGGCCGGTTATGAGCACGTTAAATCCGTAGACCGGAAAGTCCCTCTATGAAGTCAGAGAGGGTGGGAGAGGGTATGATCCCTCCTTATGTCGCCCCTGGGGAGGCTCTGTCAAAATTGAGGTGGCACCTGGCTAAATCGGACTCCGACCCTTGTTGTGCCATTCAAAACTGGAGCCCCTTAGCCTATATGGACCTGGTCTGGAATATAGGGGGCAATAGAAACAACAACAGCAACAGCATGTTTCTTGGTAGCGGGTAAGCCTGTCTTGCGTATCCCTCTTTTGTGTTTGAAACCGATCTTCTTACCTTTCTAGTTATACATCTATTTTTGTTTTATGCCCCAAACAGCATGAAATTTTTACAATGTATAGAAATTGACAAAAAGGTTGTAATTAAATTTTTAATTTTTGTCTCAGTAATTTTTAAATTTTGCAATACATTCTTCATGAAATATTTATGCATATAGAATATGGATAAGAAATATAGAATATGGAAAGAAAGGTTGTAATTAAATTTTTAATTTCTGTCTCAGTAATTTTTAAATTTTGCAATACATTCTTCATGAAATATTTATGCATATAGAATATGGATAAGAAATATAGAATATGGAAAGAAAGGTTGTAATTAAATTTTTAATTTCTGTCTCAGTAATTTTTAAATTTTGCAATACATTCTTCATGAAATATTTATGCATATAGAATATGGCAGCATCCATAGTTCTTGTCCCTATGAAATTTGCTGTGGAGAGAAATTTCTCTTTCTTTTCCTTTCTGTTTGCTAACGTAGCATTAGTAATAAATTTTTGCTTTTGATAAAAAAAAATGACTACACCATATTTTATAAATATTTAATTCTTGTGAATTTTAGAAAGTCACTGTTTTGCATTCATTAATATGGGATATTAGATACACGAAAGTTTTTAAAATTTACTTAGTTATATTGAAAGACGCACTTCTGCTACTTTTAGAAATTTAACTCAAATTCAACTGTGAACTTCGACGTTACTTGACCTGCATTTTGTTGCTATGGTCAGGGCCGAATTTAGACTTGCTGAGGCCCTAAGCTATACAAATCCCAGGCCCCCCCCCCTGCAATTTTAAATTACATCATCTGGTGTCGGAAAAAATTTAAATATGAACGCCTATTTAATGTATGAAAATATATTTCTTTTAATTTTTATTAAAAGATAAAAAGGATGTGTTTACAAAGTCACAAAAATAATTATATAATTAAAGGGTTTTAAAAACGACAAATAAGGCTCATAGAACAGAAAGTTTCAAATTAAAATACTAAAATGAAAGGTAACAATTAAATTAATATAACAACATAATCGGTAGTATATAAAAACTTAATCTCTTACTCAGGTGAAAATTAAGTCTCAATCAATTATACAACGAGCTTAAACTATTTTAATGTTACATTTTGTATATTTAAAATTATTTAGAAGTTATCGTGATATGTGTGACATCATTTGAGTGATTTTTCTACGAGATATTTCTATATCAATTTTTATATATTTTTTGTTTTTTTATTTGAGGCCCCGGCAGATTTCGAGGCCTTAAGCTGTAGCTTTTTTAGCTTATACGTAAATCTGGTCCTGGTGAAATGTTGAAAAATCCTATACCTTGCACACATGTGAATTTCTTTTGGAATAGTTTTTATCATTCGGTTTATGACTTTTAAAAGTACGCCAGCATTAAAAAAATCCCGGAAATATCGTACTTAGTTTTTAAACATGCATCAAGACACTCTCCGTCTGTTCCGTGAAACATTCCGTTAGTTCGTTACCTTTCTTCATCACATAAATATTCAGAATTGAAACAACTAGTTCCACTTATAAACAAGACAGAGAGGCATTTATTTAACTCACTTAAACATTTTTTTACGACACAATTGCTTTTCTATTTAAAATGAACCGACACGAAAAAGAAAGAAAAACTACGCCATCGAAAGGCGCCAACACTTGATAAATGACAGAAATCCTTGCAGTGAGCTTGTGTCACATTCTCTTGTTGCATAAGCCAAAAAGAAATAATAATAATAAAAAAAATCCATGAATATTTTACGAAACTAGATCTGTACTAAATCACGTACAGCCAGGTTAATAGCTGAAAAGAGCGGAAGAAAACGGGTTTCGCTTACTAAGCGCTAAATTCGGACGTTTTTCTTTCATTTTTTTTTCTTCTCTTAACTTCATGCCGCAGAGGTACATGCGAAACTAGGAGTACAGTATTAGCATTTAATTTCATGCAAAGACATGGAGGTGAGAGTTGTTCGTGAAAGGACCATTTTTGGGAATGACTCCATCACGATTCACTTTCGTGATTTAGCGCTGGGTACATTCCGGGAAATATAGGCCAGGATGAGAGAAGTGCGGTTATTTTAAAGTGCATCGAAAGTTACATAAAGATCGAATGGCACCAAAATCGAAACTCGATATTGAATACTACCAGTACTTAATTATAAATCATTATCCTCTCTAACTACTCGGCGTTGCCGGAACTTCTTATATATAAAACCACGGCCGGTCCCATACGTAAGGAGGGGAGCCGACCGCCTCAGGCGACAACATAAGACAAAGTAAAAATAAGAAATTTTTAAAGAACTAGGGGGTTCACCCTTTGGCTCGCTACGCTCGCTCCTCCGTTATGGCTAATAGCAAGATACATAGGGGTGATTCTCGGGCAATGTAACAGCTTCCCTCCATTTACTGTTGTCACCCTTAATGCGAAGGGCGTTTCATCACTGTTGAATTATCAGCTTTAAAACTCAATTAAAAATTAAAAATTTAAGATATAGACTTGAAATGAGGTTTATATGAATAAGAAAGCTTTCAGCTTCCAGATGATGTAAATATTTTCTTTGTAAGATAAAAACTCGAGGAGCATCGATATTACATCCACATAGGGGATGATATTTCTTGAAAAACTGTGTTTAATTTTTTGATGAAAATATTAGTTTGTTTTAAAATATTTTTAAACAAATGAGATCTAGTTTGAAAGAGAAATGTCTGTAGTCTTAGATTGTAAAAAGATCAAAATTCTACGATCATTTTTTGGCGAGTTATCGTAATCTGAAGATGAAAAAGTCAATATTTCTTGAAAAACTGTGTTTCATTTTTTGATCAAAATATTAGTTTGTTTTAAAATATTTTTAAACAAATGAGGTCTAGTTTGAAAGAGAAATGTCTGTAGTCTTAGATTGTAAAAAGATCAAAATTCTAAGATCAGTTTTTGGCGAGTTATCGTAATCTGAAGATGAAAAGTCAATATTTCTTGAAAAACTGTGTTTCATTTTTTGATGAAAATATTAGTTTGTTTTAAAATATTTTTAAACAAATGAGGTCTAGTTTGAAAGAGAAATGTCTGTAGTCTTATATTGTAAAAAGATCAAAATTCTACGATCATTTTTTGGCGAGTTATCGTAATCTGAAGATGAAAAAGTCAATATTTCTTGAAAAACTATGTTTCAGTTTTTGATGAAAATATTAGTTTGTTTTAAAATATTTTTAAACAAATGAGGTCTAGTTTGAAAGAGAAATGTCTGTAGTCTTATATTGTAAAAAGATCAAAATTCTACGATCATTTTTTGGCGAGTTATCGTAATCTGAAGATGAAAAAGTCAATATTTCTTGAAAAACTGTGTTTCATTTTTTGATCAAAATATTAGTTTGTTTTAAAATATTTTTAAACAAATGAGGTCTAGTTTGAAAGAGAAATGTCTGTAGTCTTAGATTGTAAAAAGATCAAAATTCTAAGATCAGTTTTTGGCGAGTTATCGTAATCTGAAGATGAAAAGTCAATATTTCTTGAAAAACTGTGTTTCATTTTTTGATGAAAATATTAGTTTGTTTTAAAATATTTTTAAACAAATGAGGTCTAGTTTCAAAGAGAAATGTCTGTAGTCTTAGATTGTAAAAAGATCAAAATTGTACGATCAGTTTTTGGCGAGTTATCGTAATCTGAAGATGAAAAAGTCAATATTTCTTGAAAAAGTGTGTTTCATTTTTGAATGAAAATATTAGTCTGTTTTAAAATATTTTTAAACAAATGGAGGTCTAGTTTGAAAGAGAAATGTCTGTAGTCTTAGATTGTAAAAAGATCAAAATTCTACGATAATTTTTTGGCGAGTTATCGTAATCTGAAGATGAAAAGTCAATATTTCTTGAAAAAGTGTGTTTCATTTTTGAATGCAAATATTAGTCTGTTTTAAAATATTTTTAAACAAATGGAGGTCTAGTTTCAAAGAGAAATGTCTGTAGTCTTAGATTGTAAAAAGATCAAAATTGTACGATCAGTTTTTGGCGAGTTATCGTAATCTGAAGATGAAAAAGTCAATATTTCTTGAAAAACTGTGTTTCATTTTTTGATCAAAATATTAGTTTGTTTTAAAATATTTTTAAACAAATGAGGTCTAGTTTGAAAGAGAAATGTCTGTAGTATTGTATCTTATATTGTAAAAAGATCAAAATTCTACGATCATTTTTTGGCGAGTTATCGTAATCTGAAGATGAAAAAGTCAATATTTTCCCACAAAACATAGTAAAATAATAAAAAAAAGCTTAAAGTCCGACGAAGATGAGACATGTCTTACTTTGGTCCCCCCATTTTTCTGCATCCATTGGTATCGCTCTCGACCCCATACCCCCAGCGGTTTAGGAGGAGATAGTGTGACAATTTTTTGACACCGGCAGCGGGAGTTACTTTTTTTTAGAATAGAGAGATACTGAAAATACAGGGTGTCCGGGCTAAAGGTATCCAAAAGTTATGACTTAATTTTGCGGAACTACCTATTAAAATATAAAAAAAATGTTTATTTAAATAGAAAGAACATCTCACCAAGTTTTAATATCAGTCATAGATTTCGATCATAGTATCATAGATTTCGGTGTGTACACTTTTGTAGCACAACTAACGTCTAAATGGTAATTCAGTTCTCTCCAAGTGTTTCGCAGCATATCAGGAGTTAGACATTTTTGCTTGGGGATTCATTAAATCCGTTGTGTATAAACAAAAAAATTGAAACTGTGGATGAGTTGAAGAAGCGTATCAATCAAGCAATTCGTGTAATAACTCCCGATATGCTACGAAACACTTGGAGAGAACTGGATTACCATTTAGACGTTTGTCGTGCTACAAAAGGTGTACACATCGAAATTTATGATACTATGATCGAAATCTATGATTGATATTAAAACTTGGGGAGATGTTCTTTCTATTTAAATGATAAAAAAAATTCTAATGGATAGTTTCGTAAAAATAAACTATAACTTTTGGATACTTTAGCCTGGACTCCCTGTATACCAGTAGTTTAATCTAATGTATGACAAAATTCGTAAAATTATTCAAATATTAGCAAATATTTAGACAATTATAAACTACTGGATTTGAGATTAGGAGACATAAATTTTGAACGCATATTGCCAAACGTTATTGTAAATCCAGGATTTCCTGTAGATGTACCAGCAGCTGATCAGTTTTTTAACAGCTGAAACTTTTAACGAGTTATCTACGCACAATAATAAATTAAGAGCCACTGAATGATCTAGCAATAATTTCTATAGGAAAGACGGTATCTAAAACACTAAGTTATAGATATTATAAGTTATTGATATTATTTTCTTCTTTGAAGTCTCGGAGAATGAGTTAGTAATTATTTTATTACATAAAAAGTTATAACCAAATGTATTTACTTTTTCTGTTTTTTTTAAGTTCGTTAATTTAAAAAAAAATTATGTTGCTTAAAAAATAAAAAAATTCTTTCTATTTAATACATACTTTTCCCAAAATGTTCGTTATGCTATTAAGTAGACTATTTTCAATATTAATACCATTACTTAAACGTCTGTCCGAAAATTCCAAAAGGCACCGTTTTTAAAACTTCCCTCAGGCTACACGATGGATCTGCCCGGCTCTGTCTAGAACAGCAGTTCTTAACCTGGGGGGTGCGCCCCCCTGGGGGGGGGCGTAGAAGAATTTCAAGGGAGGCGTGATTAAAGAAGTAAAATAAAAAGTAAAACTAACTGTAATTTACTGTACTCAATTTTGCGGTCACAATTTAATCATAACATATTTTCGACATACGAACACGAATACGATAATTGTCGTACACGATAATTGTCGTAATTGTAAAAACACTATAATTGTCGCACGTCTGGACGTTGAAAGTGACCTGAGGTGTGCTTTGTAACAGTTACAACCTAATATTCAAAAACTTGTCAAGGACAAACATTGTGAGCCCTCTCATTAATGTTGTGAAAGTGACTTTTATTACATGCCAACCTCATCTAGATCCTTGATTACCTCAAATATATTTGATGTGTATTTAATTCTTTGATTTCATATGTTCTAATAATGATATGGTCCATATTAAGATATGTGTAGTAATATTAAATTTTTTGTATGAAATTATCTATTCTATATTTTCATTTAATATCCGGCTTCAGTTTCAAATTCCGATCGTACTACATGCATTGACCACATATGGTGGTAGTGGTGGTGGTGGGGGAGGGGGAGGCGTGACCTCACATCACTGTTCAAAGGGGGGCGCAGAGACTGAAAGGTTGAGAACCCCTGGTCTAGAACATCAGTAGTTGTTAGGGAGAAAATAAAAAAGTTATATATTAGATTAATGCATAGTGCATTTGCTCATTTATATTACGTAACATTTTTTCATCTAGGCTAACTTCATAGATGTGTCATTTAAACATAGATAATTAATTATTCAAAACCCTTTCACTCGCCTACTATTCGTTCATCTACAAATTACCCACTACGTTTTGAAGAATTCCAGCTAATTTCATAACCATAAATAAAGGTTTATTTTGAGAGGACTTACTTGAAGAGTTCAATATATTTGGGTTAAACATGATTCAAAAATTTGAAAAAATTATTCCTCATTATTCAGTGCAATAACTTCTCTATGCGTAACAAAGAAAGCTTTTGGGGGATTGCGTT
The DNA here is from genome assembly GCA_907164885.2 of Dolomedes plantarius. Taxonomy (NCBI): domain Eukaryota; kingdom Metazoa; phylum Arthropoda; class Arachnida; order Araneae; family Dolomedidae; genus Dolomedes; species Dolomedes plantarius. The sequence continues at coordinate 185,142,973 of OU015496.1, forward strand.
TTGGGTTGTTTCTTACAAAATAGTCGAATATTTTCCTTCCATTTCTCTTCTGTTTAAATACGCATAGAGCCGCATAACCGAACTGGCACTACTTTTCGTAAATAAATAAATCAATAATATAAAAAGTTTTATCATAAACAAAAGATTCCTTTTTCAGCCGAGGAATAGCAGCAACGAAATTTTAAATAAACCCATCATCATTCGTTTAACTTTAATGGTGAATACACAATGAAATATAATTAGAATCATAACTAAATTTAGTTTTCCCTCTGGCCTTTTTTAACAAAAAATATTTTATTTAGTGCATAATCTTATCGGGAACACTATAATTTCGCAGATTGCAGCTATTGTGCACCTATAGCTCTATTATGCGCCATTTTTGCTGTTTTGAATTATGTGCAACAGTTTCACCGTTTCAGCATTGTGAAGATTGTCCAACTTTTGAAGTAGATAGCTTTTGCATGCAATAAATTTATGAATAAATGATTTTATTAAATTTTGAAATTTTCCCAAAATCTCCTTACTGTACCATCATAACCTATGACCGACAAGCCCACTGGAAGCATGGGAAAGCAATTAATGCTTAAATATTCGATGAAAAAAAAAGCATAAGATAGAACGTAAAGCAGCCGGTAACCTTTTTGGCTTTTACAGATATAAAAATAATTTTAGAATGTAGTTATGTAATCGCGATCACGCTATCTGTTTCATTAATTTATCACTTTTCCATGCGTGTAATTCAGATATGATGAAGGATTTTTCTTATAATATATAACTGGGTTAATTTATTAGAACAAGGAATAAATAAAGAGAACTTAAATGTTTCTACTGAAGTTAAACTACTTTTAATTTTTTTCCCTCCCCAACTTCCTTCTTATCCCCATTGGGCGTGGCGCTAATTGTTGTGGCATGAAAGTAAAACGGAAGTTGAAGAGAAAACAGTTTAAAGAGCAGTTTCTAAAATTAACTGACAGATGCTAATGTCAATTTCTTTTTGTTTAAAAAAAATCGAGCATACCTAAATGCTCTCTTTTTCAAAACTTAACGAATTCACTTCGTGAATGCGTTGTTCTGAAAACTGAGCCGAGACTCTCATTATTCATATAATGTATTCAAGATAATTTTAATATATCGTACGTGATGAAACGTTTGAATATTTTAATATTTTTCGATTAGAAATTATTCTCAAATGTAAATATTTCATGATAATTTCTGGCTAAATTTACACTTTTAGAGCTATGAAAAATTTCTAATTACAGTTTCTTATCAAACGTATGATATACTACAGAGGCTGTTCGCACATTTTTTAGACGATTTTGGTAAGCGGTAATAAAAAATCGTTTGCTGCGAAAGAAATAATTGCAATTGTACTATGTTTTTAAAAGTCAAAATTATCGTCTACTGCTTGAAAGCTTTGTTTTTATTCAAAATGGCGTTTTTAACAAAGCAGTGGTTCGAAGGCTACATTTATGCTCTTTCCGAAGAGAAATATGCATACTCCGTTATCCAAAAACGATGTGAGAGTCATGGTTTTGTGATATCTAAAGCGTCGATAGGTAATATCGTCAACATTATTATCCTGGAAATTGCGGTGTCGAAAGATACTTCAGAATAAGGGATGTCAAATAGAACATTTAAAACACAAGAATTTTATGTAATTTTGTTTTGTGAATACAATATACATCGTCTAAAAAATGTGTGAACAGCCTCTGTATAACGAGGTTAATTTTTGTATAATATGAGATAATAGCTAAATATCCATGCTTCACTACGGAATACATTAGCCCTTGGCTTAATTTAATTAAACCAAGTAATTAGGTTCCAATGGAAATTGGGTAATCAATGTAATTGGGTTATTTTAATTTAAATTAACTTTAGCTGTAAAGTGTTGTCGTTCCTCAGAGGTCAACACTTATTGTAATTTAATGACCGCGGTCCGACACTAAATACGCGTTTTTAAAATTTTTTATTTTGTTGGTTTAAGCCCCTTTTAACCTCCTTAAAGGTTGAATGTTTTGAAAAGCTTTCTTATAAAACATCTAGGACCTTGGAGAAGCCACTATGTAAAATTTCAGGTTCATACGCCTCATGATTCCAGAGATACGGTGATCAATCAGTAGGTGTTTTATTTGGGGGGGGGGGGTTAAGCCTATTTTAACCTCCTGAAAGTTTTAATATTTTAAAACTTACACTTAATTTCTTAGTGAGCTCATAGAGCCTAAGAGGAACCACCATAGTAAATTTCAGCTTCCTAGGACTTATGGTTCAAGAAGCACAGTGATCATTTGACTCAAGAAGTCAGTGAGCA
>OU015496.1:185150280-185200280 GCA_907164885.2 Dolomedes plantarius
ATAGAGTACGTGCGTCGCAACAAACTATAGAAAATTAGAAAATTTAGTTTGTCAGCTATTATTTTATTCCAAGGAGAGATAAATGAAATTTAGTGTTTTTTAGTTTTAGTTTTGCCCTTAAAAATATTTTTTTTTAACTTTACAAATTAAAGGATCGAAAATCTAAAGTTTATAAACTTAATAATAATATATAGGTATTTTCGTATATACCCCCTGTGAGTTTCAGGGAGCTTCCTAAAACATGTAGACCAATGATTCTCAACCGCTGGTCCGGCGGACCAGTACTGTCCGCGGAAAGATTTGACAGGTCCTCGAAGATTTTTACCTGTCCGCGTTAAAAAAAATTCTTATTAAAATAATAATAATATTTTGTACGATATTTTTACGTCAATTTTAGGATCTAGAATCCATAATTTTATCTTTGAAGGTGGGCAACACTGGAGTGTGCTTACATTTGCCACTTGTTACGTCTCACATTTCTTTTAAAACTCTCACTGCAGAGAAAGGGTTGCAATAATATGACGGTGATAAAAAATAAATTTAGAAATCAACTTTCGGTTGTTTCATCTCTTCAACTTAACTTGACTAATTTAGAACCCGCGATTGAAAAAGATTCAATTGAAGAAGAGCAACAGCAATATTCTCATTAAAACCCTTTAAGGGGGCGCCGTTTGCACAGTGCAAACGCCTAAATCTAGTCTTTTTTTTCACTTGCACTCAATACATTCCAGTTAAATGAGCAGAAAAAATGGTTAGTACTGTCATCTGTTATCAGTTTAAAGAAGTAAAAACCTTTTGCAACCTTCAATTGGAAAACATTTCAAGATTCTTTAGGTAAAAATAAATCGTGGAAAAAATCTGCACCGTGCAAACGGTGAAACCTCTTCAACCCCTGAAAGGGTCAACATTGTATGCCAAATAAACAAAAATTATAGATATTTAATTTTTTAGTAATCAGAGGACTGATTTTTTTTTTTATAATTTTGTTTCTATATGCAATTATTTTGTGATTATTTTTTATAACTTTCTATGATTTTTCTCAAAGGTTTAATTACTTATATGTAATAATTACAACAGTTAGTTATCTTCACATTTGAATATTGTTGGAAGTAAATGATAATAAAAATGTTACAATTAACTTAGTATGTAGTAGTTCTTTAATGCTTAGTAAAGTTGTTTTGTTAAAAAAAACTTCCGGTCCGCGAAATTTTTTCACAAATTTTACCGGTGCGAGGGCCAAAAAAAGGTTGAGAAACGCTGATGTAGTCTACCGGGCCTATATTTTCTCCAGCTCTGCATTTGAAGATGTAACCAGACCCCCCAAAAAACCACCAAATTTTTTCTAGGCATAGCAAGATTTACCTTTTAATATGCAAAATGGGGAAGCAGTGACACAGAATGAGTTTTTTTTTTAAACATGTTTGACAATCAAACGAAATTCCTCTCTCTTACTTTTCTGGTTTACGCTGGGGCCACTTTGAGTTAAGGCGTAGACACTTTTTGCAGTCTTCCAACAAAGAAACAGGAGAAAGACTGGTGTGGAATCCATCTGGAAGGCCACTAAGTGTCAGTGACTAGGTGTGGTGACTCTGGGGATAGTGTAAGAGATGTTCATTATTATTATTGTTTATTTTGTTATTTTAATGTGTACCTTTGTTACATTCTAAATGAAGGGTGTTGCAGGAAAAAAGAGATAAACAGAAATGCGAGCAATGTTTTTCAGGCATTCGTGGCAATTCAGGGTTTTTATATTCATTTATGACGTCAAAACGAGAAAGCAAGTCTGGTATTTTGAATTCAATCGCTCATTATTATGCACCAATGAATATTCATTAAACTGATCTCACATGTACAGCGACAGTCTCGGATATCAGGTTCTTACTCACAAAAGGTTTTACACATCTATTTCATTTAATTTCAGGTCATATTCAAGCCATTCATAATGAATGAAAAAAATCACTTATATTTTGGAGTATGAGTAAGGCAATAGAATACAACTTGACGTGTACAAGGATAAAAAATTTGTGAGAACAGAGAGTTAGGCTAGTTTTAAATGTAAAATGTTTGTAAATTTTCTCTTTATTAATATCACAATAACTATTAGACAGAGCAGTTGAAGAACACTAATGAATTCGTTTTAACGTCATTGGAGACACTCTTTTGCTTTATAGATAACTTTTTATTTTACCCTTCTTTGACGACAAAGGTTTGATTTATTTTTAGTTACTTCTTGGTTTTTCACTCCTATGACATTATGTTACAATCACTTTTTATTATCAAGGTTACTTTGATGATTTTCAATTATTATAACACGTTCGGCTTTAATTTATGGGCATAAATAGAGAAATGCGAGTAGCGATGAAGGAGCTCTCACCGATGTTCAGACTGGTTCGCGAGCCACGATAGATGTCAATTCACCGCAGTGAATAATATCCTAACGGAGAAGATAGAAGAACCCAGGGAAACTTGGATGTAATGTTAATTAATCCTATGTTGTAGTCAGGACCACCTCAGTAGAATATGATACCTTAGACAAGCATCAGGAAAGAAACCGAGCTGTTATAACCCTGATAGGAAAAAAAGTTTCTCCTGCTATCATCTAGCCGTAAAGAAAAACATATTGATAGATTTCTTGAATGGTGATTAAACTGTTTATTAACCTAACAATATTCTGCCATCCGTGAATATAACGAGAAAAAATTATTAGTATTCACAAAGAAGTGTCACATCTCCTGGTAGGAAGCACAGTTTTAAAATATCGAAGTTACAAGGAGGCTACGCAGGAAATCCTGTTGTAAGAAGTTTAACTACTACTCATATAACAGAATTCTTATCACCACTCTACTCGATAGTTCAACCGAAGAGGATATCACAAACTATTAGTTTAAATATTGAAAATTTTGAATATTTCTAACTGAATTTCACACCACGCAAAATTTAACTAATAAATTCTCAACCAAACTCACTTCTTATCAATCGCTTCCTTCTAGACACGTGGCACAGCTTGACTTTCCCGCTAGAATTTCCGGTCCAGGCCATAGACGAATATTAAGCTTACGTCATCTTCTTACATTTGAACCTCACCACATCAGGCACGGATGAACTTTCTCGACTAGCAGTTCGGTCATTTGGCTGCGTCATATTTCTTTACTAACATGGCCTCGTCTAACTCCTTGTCCAACCCTTGTCTTAAGGGTTGAGCAAGGTTTTCACGAATAATTTGTGGCCAAAAACAGCAATGGAAGCTTGAACATAAAGAAAACTATTCAGAAATTAAAAAATCACACCAATGTAATACTAGATGGAGGCTTGTATCTAAATAATTAAACTTTTATTATACACAAGTTGATCTAGCAGTTTTCTGAATTCCCTTTACATTATGCCTAAGAAAAGAAGTTCATTGAGCAGCAAAGGTCATGTCTGCCCGTTTTCCCGTTTGTGTTGTAGTATTCCATATTAATACTTATCTTTTTATGCATTTTATGTAGATATTATATATTTAAAGTGAAATTTTATTCAGAAGAGCTATAAAAAAATCAAGGAGCGTTGGGGAGGGGGGGGAGGTACCACATCTCTGTGTATGAGGTTATGTCTGCTTGCCATGCCGCTGTCTCCACCCCTCTTGTAACACAAGCTCTTTTTGAAAACTCTATAATTATTTTTTCTTGAAGACACCTCACGTTTGGTGCGACATGAATCAATGAAGGAATATTTTTAAAAAAAGAGAAGGTTAATGACTTCCACAACGCAGCCATTACAGGCACGAGTTAACTACGAAGGTTACGTCGGCCTGCTGACTTTTGAACCACCAGAAGCCATTGAACGGTAAAGCAAATACATTCATTTTTGTTCATTAACCCTCCTTGGGGAATCTGCGGTATTCGCGGTTCGTGAAGTAATGGGTTTGTATATATGCAAGGTGAGACTGCGTGGGTGTTTATTTTGACAACAGACTCATAATTGTCAAAATGGATTACGCAAAAAAAAGTTGATGCTCACGTCGAACCGACCCTAAGGGCAGGGTGGATGTAAGAAACACTGCGACAGAGAAAGAAAAAAATATATCTTCAAATGTGGATTCTTATGCTGCAGAAAAAAAAAGAAAAAGCAATCATGCTTGAAGCGCTTTTTTCTATGTCTTCAATTTACGAAATTACCCTTTAGGTATGCTTGTGGTTAATTTGATAGTTTTCATGATTTTCAGTAGAGAGGGACAACAAAAGAATAGATGTTCTGTAGGAAACTCTGTGATTCTTTAATACTTCAATCGCTTTGTGCCGAAAGTGTAGTGCAAGCAGCTCTTTAATGCTCGTTTCTTAGTCACGAGGTTTCAAAGCAAATTACAGTAAAGTGCTTTTTATAGTGTTGTCGAAGCCAGAGTAAAAACGTTTTTCTCTGGGTTGCGTTTTAATTCACTTTATTTTAAGCAACAAAAAAAATCCTGTTCAAAATGCTTTCTGTGTAGAAGAATACGGAAATATAAAAACAAGAGAACTATTTGTGTCTTATGAAGCATAATTCGTTTAATACACACATTCATAATGTATAATTTTGCCTAAATTGCAATTTCCTTTAAGACGCTGTTCCTTTAAAACGGAACTTAAAACAAAACAAAAAAACTACGTTTATTTGAACTGAAATATATCTAAAATATATTTAGGGTCATAAATAAAGTAAAATAATTAAATAATTGAAACTTTTCTGTCTTCTTAAAATGGTTAATTTAGTATGAACTTCTGGGTTGTTTTTTTTTTTTTAAATCTTGTTATGTTCCATTTTTGTGTTCTCACGCAAACAGATTTCCTTTAAATATGGTTTTACTGAATAAAAATCCCAAATGCCTCTCTCAACTTAGGTTGCTGCAGAGTTAGAATGTTTCTTCTTCTCTTCAATACCGCTGTGACAAAAAGTTTAAAATGCCATCCAAATGGGGCACAAAAGGTGAGACTTATAACTTATTAATTTCTTAAAGCATTTTTAAGCTAAATATTGTTTAAATATTTTAAACTAAACGTTTAACAGTATATTTCAAATGCCGATCAGAAACCAAATTCAGTTTTTCCTTTGAATAAATGGTATATTCAAGCAGGAAATATTAAAAAAAAATTGTATATTTGTTCTTTGTAACAATTTTTTTTGTTTGTTTAAAATATTATTTTTTACCCTTTCCTGGAACAATTTTTATTTATTTATTTATTTTTATTTCTAACGGCTGGTTAAAAGACATCTGATTCCAACAACACGAAAACCGATACGTGTTCAACTACAGATTAAAAAGAAAGATCATAGGTAGTAGTCTATCAACCGATTCGTTTACCTTGCTTCCAAGTACCGCTCCCAAAGGGAGGAAAGATGGAGAGCAGGGCAGTGGAGGAGGTGAACTGATTTTTGTTTATACAGTCGGCCTTATGTGACTTTTACAGCAATTGATTGATATATTTTCGAGTAAAAACTGAAGCAACGGCTTTTGGAATTCGTAGCCTAACCACTAGACCAGCGGTGGCCAACGTATGGCACCCGTGCCACTTGTGGCACACAAGCTATCCTTAAAGGGCACGACAATCATTTTCGATGGACCAAAAAAGATATCATAAAATCTGAAAATTTGCTGATACCTAACAGTTTTTTAAAACTTTTAAACTCGTCTTTTCAAAGTTGTTCTAAATTAATTGGAATACACACTCTACCGTCATTAACTTCTAAAATCAAACATATTGTAAGGACTTTGCCTTACATAAAAGACTGCCAGCCTTTTTGTATTTAATGCTTTAATTGCATTTCTAGACTAAATACAGGCTATTTACAATATATATAAAATATTTAAATTCGTGGGTTCACGGCATCGACGAGGAAGGTCAGACTTGAGTTCTCGCTGCGCTCATGCAAGTCTATATAGGCCCGACAGTATCTCCCTGTCTCAGGCTCCAGCGTCACTCCGAATAACTTTGAAGTCTCTGAATCACTGACATCTTTTAAGTCGCGTCCGGCGACTTTATATACCTTCGCTGAACGTTCTCGAAAGGTCTGGAAAACACCGCCTTTCTTTATTCAGTTACGTTCCCAGACGACTAGGCGTCCCCGTACGACTACTTCCTTTTGGTAGCTGACGAACTGTTCCGTGAGCTGTCAGTAGCACTTCCGGTCTTTATGTCGCCAAGACTGTCCGTCTCCAGCCGTCTAAATCGATTATGTTCACAAACCGCTCGTTGGTTGGTCTTCCCGAAATTTCCACGCACAAAAAATTCGCTACTGTGCTGGAGTTGTTACAATATCTAGCACACTTTTAAATTGTATAAACTATTTTTTGCCTTAATTGGATAAATATTCTATATGAATTTATACCGACTTCCCTCTACACTTCTACACTATATTATCATTGTGGCACATTGAATTTCCATATTGTTTTGATATGGCACATACACTAAAATGTTTGGCCACCAATGCACTAGATCATCCCAGAACGTAACAGAAAATTATCTTCAGAATCCTATCGCATGTAAACTTAATCCCGACATTCATTTTAAATCTTGCCCAGTTATGAGTTTGATTACGACGTACTGAGATTAAGTTATTTATGGTGATATCAGTGAATCATAATTGAATTTAGGTACTAATGTTTCTTTATTAAAGTTATTTATATTAACTTATAACGACCCTATAGATAAAGTCCAATTTAAAAAATATTTGACAATATTTTCTATGAACAACAAGGATTTTTTTATTTCACTTTAACACTATTTCGAGCATAAATCAGCCTTACTTGACGAAAAATTAAGAGTTATTGGATTATTAGAATATTTTAAAGATGTAAACTTATTAATTTAATAAATTTAATTAAATATTATTTTAAAGTCAATAATTATTTTAAATTTAATTTAATTTTTAAATTTAATTTAATAATCTAATTAATCAGATAAATAGCGATAATTTTAGGTTTCACAAAGAAATTACTTCTCTTGAAATTGAGTAATCAGTGTTTTAGACTCGCGAACTATGGTTATTTCAGTCAAATTTGTGAGGGTAATCAATCGATTATTTGAACCTGCGGATAACGTTAATACATTTATAACAAACTTTGTGGGTTCCGAGATAGCCTGTGGTAACGCGTCGGCTTTCAGCTCCGAGGTTGCTCGATTCGAGGTTGCTCGGCCAAATTTGAGGTGTCACCTAGCTAAGATGGACTCCGACCCTTGTGGTGCTGTGGTACTGTTATAAACCGGAGTCACACCCCTCAGCCCTGAAAGTCTACTATATGAACCTGGTCTGGAACACTTCCGGCTAGGTTGCATTGGTAACAACAATTGGTAACCATAACTTAGTCTCTGAATCACTGATATCTTTTAACTCGCGTCCGGCGACTTTATATACCTTCGCTGAACGTTCTCGAAAGGTCTGGAAAACGCCGTCTTTCTTTATTCAGTTACGTTCCCAGACGACTAGGCGCCCCCGTACGGCTACTTCCTTTTTGTATATATATATATACAACATAAAAAACCTTGTAGGTGTATAGTGTACGTGTAAGATTAAGAAAAAATTCCCAGATTTTTTAGACAAACAATATTATTTTGGTGTAGGCAGTGGCGGCCTTGTGGTACAGCGCGCTGGTTTTCGGTGCTGAGGGTGCTCGGATCGAATCTTGGCGAAGCGCCAGTAAAATGCCTCCGTTTGTGTCGTCCCTTCATAGGGGGCAATGCTGGTCCGCCTATATGGTGCCCTCATAATAAAATGGCCAGCAAAACTGCTGTGAATTACAGGCGAATGTCTTCGCGACAAATGCCTCCGCAATGAAAAAAAAAAAAATATTTTGGTGTCTACAAATACAATTATACGAAATAAAAAGGAATCTATATTTATTCTATGCAGAGTAAAACCTTTTTGCGTTTGCATTTGTATGTTTTCGCTTTATTCACAAAATGAGATACAGGTTATAAATACTATTCTAGCGGAAAAGGAAATCTTGGAACTGTTTCAAATGGAAAAAGACAAAAGTGAAATGACCATATTTCTAAGAAGAACGTTCTTTTATGCAGACGTCATCATTGAATTGTGCCACAGAATATTAACCGGATAATGACACGCCCATACCGGATATTATATAAATTTCGCCAGAAACCACCACACCTCTAACGGGCAATTTCACCCTCCTGTGAAAATCCACGCTGCTTTTCATTTAGCCCCCTTCCTCCAGGTATTTTCGAAAAATAAAAGCTGGTACTAAAGGCAGCCTCCAACCGCAACTCCTGCAAAATTTTCGGAGGTAATTATAGAGAGAGGAAGCACACCCTGACTCTCTCATACCACCTGCTGCAGTAACGGCACGTACAAAAATGAAATGTTTGCCTGCCTTGTTTTCTATTTGGTAAATAATATCCGGATAGGTGTTAAATTCAATAACCCGAAAACGTGTTTATTTCCTTGAAGTAGAGGAAAGAGCAACATGTTGTTTTGGGTGTATTGTTTTGAAAAATTCATTCTGTACATTAAAATGCAGCTTGGAATTGATGTAAATTCTTATATATATGTATTAATGTATATACAGGCTACAGCAAAAATGAACTTGTGAACGATCTAATACATGAAATGTCATGGTAACACATAGTGAACAAATCCACGACAGATTAGTTATAGAACATGCATTTTTCTATTTGCATATAAACAGAAACACAAACTCTTAAATATATATATATATATATATATATATATATATATATATATATATATATATATATATATATATATATATATATATATATATATATATATATATATATATATATATATATATATATGTATATATATATATATATATTGCATATATATATGTGTGTGTGTGTGTGTTCGTTCGTTCATATATATATATATATATATATATATATATATATATATATATATATATATATATATATATATATATATATATATATATATATACACATGGCAATGGAAAAAGACAAAAGTAAAATGACCATATTTCTAAGAAGAACGTCCTTTTATGCAGACGTCATTATTGAATTGTGCCCAGAATTGTGTAGGATATATATATATATATATATATATATATATATATATATATATATATATATATATATATATATATATATATATATATATATATGTATATATATAGGTGTGTTTGTGTGTATATAAGTATATATATATATAATGTGTACGTGTGTATTTTGAGGAGGCGTGTTGAATGGTTCACGCGTTTTCTAAAATGCTTTTAAAAATTTTTAGCATATTTTGGATCTTGAAGTCAAGAAGCGAAATCCCTCAATGATAAATATTTTATATATTATGGTTTTTATCTTGCTGATAAGTTAAGGATATTTAGATTATATCCTTGCTTAATGCAGTTTTAAGTATTTAGTGATTAAGTATTTAGTGTGTTTAGTGATTTCAATTTAATTCAGGAAACTTAATATTATATCATTATGTTACTTTTCATTACTTTAATTTTTTTTATTACAAGACTGAGTATTATGGTTAAGCTCCTACAAGCGCTTCCAGTAGTTAATTGACACATACACATACATATAATCCATTTTAATAAACCATAATCCTCTTTTCCTTTTATAGCACAGTTCTTAGTTACTGTTAACTGGCTTTAATAACTAGGTGATCCTTCCAGCATACGTCAGAATTTCTGGTTAACAATCATTACCCACCTAATCGGGTACACCACTCGTTCAAATAACTTAGGTTTAATCCTACAAAATAGGACATATGCGCTACATATGTCAAAATTGCAATCCAAACCCTGCAAGAAATATTTAACACTGTCCCACTAGTTCGGTCTTTTGCGGAAATATCACCGTAAACTTTTTTTGTCTGATCATAGTAGCCTCAGTTATATAAACTCTCACGTCTTAGTCCGAAGAACTCTTTCGCAAGAAATCTTTTATCGATTCATCGCTTAGTTAAAATTTCTAGTCATTTCTAGTCTTGAGATATATTATATTCTTCTCTCTAGAACAACGATTCTCAACCTTTTTATATGTAGACCTTCCTTTGTGTGACCTTCATGCCTTAAGCCCCCACCTCACCCTAGTCCTGTAACACACCTATATAAAATCTGAAAGATCAAAATGTGTAGCAAAAATAAAAAAAAGCACATACAACGTTACAAAGCAATTATTTTAATGTAAAAAGTAATTACATGCGAAAAAGTAAAATTAATGAAATGGCTGATAATGTTTTTCTTTGAAAAGTCCTTTGATATTTGGTCTCAGCTGGCATAAGGAATATCTAAGATCGTTCTTCACATCCTCTATGATGTTTAAATAACTATCGCACGGCAATCATCTATATAAATAAAAGAAAAACTTTGTCTGTCGGTCGGTCGGTCGGCGGAACAATTCCGGATAGAACATTTCCGGTATGGCATCCGGTATGAAATTTTGGCTATGTTTGAAAATGTCGAAATCGATGTATTTTTTCATGAAAGTACATAAATGTTACATATTTGGAAAGAGCTTTAAAAACTAATAATTTTTTCTGCGCACACTTATTCTGTTACTTTAATAGTTTTAGAGATATTTCAATTCTAAATGCATACTCCACCGATCACAATTAGCCGTAGAAAACGTAATCCGCCATATTTTAAAATTTAAAATCGATGTATTTTTTTTTTTCATGAGCTTTAAAAGCTGATATTTTTTTCTGCGTGCACTTAATCTGTTACTTCAATAGTTTTAGAGTTATTTGGATTTTAATGAGGCGTCTCCTGTGAGATCATCCGTTTTTGACGATGTAAACAAAGCTCGATTCATTCACAGCGTGATTCTCACTAAAAAATGAATCACTGAAAAGAAATGTTTCATCGTGTGTCTAATTTAAATTATTTTTCTATTTTTCATACTCAAACTGTTTAATCATAAATAGGTCATTTGACGATGTACTGATTTTTTGGAGATTTTTTGGCAGTTAAAAGTGTAAAAAAACTTAAATTCAAGGGAACTGTGATTCAAAATCAAATATAATAAATCAAAAGTATAGTAATATAATAAATCAAAAATTAGCAAAAATACTACAGCTATCATATAGGCCTGATGATGATCGAATGGCTAGGGCTCTGGCCTTCGGTTTCATTGCTCATTGGTTCGAGTCCCATTGTTGGCATGGATGTTTGTAGCTGTTCGGAATCGGCTTCAAGCAATAGGTCGCGGTCGAATTATCCCTCGAGTAGCAAAAAATGACCGTAGGGCTCCAAAACCAAACCGTATACCTAATAGATTAATTTAATTTTCCTTCTCGCAAGACTTATTAAAATAAGCTCTACACATACTTTTTTGCTAACCAGCCGCAATCCCCCCCCCCCCCAGAATATCACTGACGCCTCTGGAAAGGGGCGGGTCCCTAAGGTTGAGAAGCACTACTCAAGAACTTTGCGGGTGAGTCTTGCGGTTGGAAACTTCTGCGCTGAAATATCTCGTTTGAAATTTCCTGAATGTAAAGTTCGAACTTAACTGCAATCAATTTCAAGAGGAATGGGGTGCATGAGGTAAACTAACATTTGAAAAACTTTTCTTTTACCGATAACTTTCTCTGTGTGTCCGTGCGTGCGTGCATGTGTGTGAAGGAGTACTTTGGGAAATGCAACACAAGCACGGGGCAAAGGGCCCAAGACCAAGGGAAACAATTTCACAAAATTTTAATGGTTTGAAATTTTGAGAAATTACTCTAATCAGACATTTAAATTTTAGTGTATTGAAGTCTTTAATGTATTGAAGAATTTTAGTGTATTGAAGAATTTTTTTCCTCCAAGTATTGAATGCAGGTCCTCAAATTTAAACAAAAAGAAAAAATAGACAGCAACCTCCGAAATTGATTTATAAATGCTGTATTTATGCTTAAAGTTTTTAAAGTTATGTTTTTTTCTCAATGCTTTATATTTTTAAATAAAACTGATTTTATAATTTTAGTTTTGTACATCTTTTTGACACAATACGTATTTTTCTTCTAAAAAATAGCCAAAATAAGAACCTTGCCTAGGGACCAGAAAAAGTAAGCTAAAGTGCAATATTAGTTGTTATTAACTGAACCTAATCATATAAGAGAGATTCGGTATATGTAATGCGAAAACGAAGTCTGTGGAAAAAATACCGCTTCTGTTTTGCTTCGATTGTGCTAGTTTATTCTCCAGTAAAAAGTTCCAAAAGGCTTTAGCCCGTTATTTTAATTTATTATAGCTATAATAACAAAGTATATTTTTAACGTAGTATAAATTGTATAAACTTCCTATAACTGATACTACAGACTTATTTAACTATAAATAGCATTACATTCTTAAAGCAATAAATCGCTAGTTAATGTTGTCATGAACAATACAAACAGGTCACACGCTTTCCTGACTGCAATAATTTCTTCTCCACTAAGAACTTCCAAAATGCATTAGCCCGTTCATCTAATTTATTGTTACTATAATAATAAAAATTTTTTTAATGCAGTATAAATTGTATATGCTTCCTATAACTGATAATAGAGACTTGTTTAGCTATAAATGGCATTACATTCTTAAATGGCAAGCAATAAATCCCCAGTTAAGGTTTCATAAAAAAAAAGATATACAGGTCACACGCTTTCCTGACTCTGCATTAATTTCTTCTCCAGTAAGAACTTCCAAAATGCATTAGCCCGTTCATCTAATTTATTGTTACTATAATAATAAAATTTTTTTAATGCAGTATAAATTGTATATGCTTCCTATAACTGATAATAGAGACTTGTTTAGCTATAAATGGCATTACATTCTTAAATGGCAAGCAATAAATCCCCAGTTAAGGTTTCATAAAAAAAAAAAGATATACAGGTCACATGCTTTCCCGACTCTGCAATCGAGATTTCAGATGAGGAAATCCAATAATTTTCCGACAACACGTGGTATTTTAAAGAAAAACGAGACAATTTTCTTTCTTTATTGCAGATGGGGAAGGTCACAGCTGTCCTCTTACGTACGAGACTAGAATTTCTCGTAGAGTATAATTCTGCGTATCTCTTTCTTGGAATTCATCATGTTTAGGTCAGCAGGTGAGTTCCTCTGAATATTTCGACAGACGCAATAGTCGGCGTTTACCTTAACGATTCTGCTTGCATATTATTTTCCCCACAGGACAACTTTCCCCGTTATCAGGCATTCAAAAGACGAGAAAGTAAAATAGAAAAAAAGAACTAAAGAAAGATCGAGAATGAGATCTTCTCCAACCCCCACACAGAAACAGAAAAGGCAGTCTGTGAAAATTGCTCATTTTGAAATCATGTAAGTTTCTACGATATGGAAGACTAAATTACCATCTTTTTGATCTAGAAAAAAAAAGCACGAAATCGCATTAAGTCGAATAGCTATCAAGCAATATCTAGCCACTTTATTTTCAATGACGAAGTCATGCGGGGATAAGTTGGGAAAAATTAATTTTTTTAGAGAAACATTTTTAAGCTTAGTGATGCAAGTCTCTTATTTTCTTTATTCATTATTCTATAAATGTTGCGCTTGCCAAAATAATTCATCCACCTGAACGAAATATTAAAAGCGTTATTATTTTTTAGCATTATAGATGAGATGGATTTTTCGAAGAGGAAAGACACCGGAACGCGAACAGTTTTAAACTCGAGAAGAAATATTTCAGTACTAAAATTTGAAAAGTAAATTCCGATGAGTCAAAACTGCTTGAAAAATGGATGATTGGTTTACAGAATTGCGATCATATTTTATAACATAGTGTTTTGAAAATTCAAATGCACACCAGCAAGAAAAGTGATACAACTCAAAAATGCAGCCTTTTAGAATAATCAACTTAAGGGGGCTCACAACCTTTAAAACTTCAAAAAATCGATTTTTGGTTTTTGCTGTATTCTCATTTTTGGGACATTTTTGAACAATATGCAAAAAACCGCATAAATAAATTTGCATTATTTCTCGAGTTATGAGAGTTTATGTAAAGCTCACTCTGTTGCCATAGACAACTTTATTACAACTTTAACTTCAGTTTTCTCAAATATGTGAATTTTTGGATTGCGCGCACTGTTACTCCGAAACTATGTGTGCTAGACACACAAAATTTTTATCAGATTTGTATTATAAGCTTCTTTACACACTAAAACCAGAAAAGTAAAAAAAAAATTGTAAAAAATTTTTTACACTTCAAAATGTTTTAAAAAATTGCTAAATTTTAATTTTTTTAAAGTTTTATGTAAATTTTTCAATTTAAACTATATATATTTTATATTTTTGGTTTTACATTAAACTTGAGTGTATTATTAATTTAATTTGACCAAAAAAAAATAGTTTCTGTATGCAAATTTCTTAATTTTATGATGCGCGAAACATCCAATGATTTTTTTCCCTTTTTAGTAATGTTTACATTTAAAAATAAAATCTAGAATTTATTTATGGCTTTACAAGTTCTATTTTTGTATAAAAATAACTAAAGACTTGTAATTTTGATATAAAACAAAAAAATTATATATGTATGTTAATATTATTGGAGTTTCAGTAGCTCGAATTTGATCATGTTTACGGTCATTTCCCAGTAGTGTAAGGTAGTGTGCCCCCTTAAAGAATACTATACAACTTGAGGTAGCATTGCAATAAAACTGATACAACTGCCCTCAGGTGGACAGATTGCGAGATAGAGACGAGTCGCTTTTCGTGCACGATGCGGCATTTCATACAAATTTTTCAAGGACATAACCTCAAAATTGCCATTTTTTTTACTTGTGTCACTTTTTTCGCCGGTGTGCAATAAGTGGAAAGATTGAACTATAAAATTTAAAACATTCTCAATAAAAGCTTCTTTTCAATGTAATATTCAAACTAGCCTTAATACTTTTTTTTCTTTTTTTTCCAATGTGGTGTGGAGGCACTTGTCGTCAAACATTCGCCTAAACTACGCAGCAGTTTTACTGTCCATTTTATTATGGGGGCATCATATAGGCGGACAGCATTACCCCCTATGAAGGGACGACACAAACGGAGGCATTTTACGCGGCGCAACGCCGGGATTCAATCCGAGCACCCTCGGCACCGAAAACCAGCGCGCTGTACCACAGGGCCGCCACAAGCCCCCTTAATACTTTCTAAACCTATGAATTGTGCATGACCGCACGAATTATAGATAGTCTAGTCCACCTATACTCAACCTTTTTTTTTTGTCTCGGGCCGCATTCACATAATTTCCAAATTGAAAGGGCTGCAACGTTATAGTGATATGACGAAAAAAATCCTTATAGGGAAAAACATTATTCGTTGAACTCCGTTTGCTTAAAGATAAGGATACACACCACCTGAAAAATGAACAAATATTTTCTAAAATTATAACAGAATAACAGTACTTATTATTTATCATCATACCAGTCAATACTAGCTCAAACATTAAAAACAGCGTATTTCCCAATATGATTTTTTGCATCATATTTGTGTACTTCAAACTACAGTGGAACCTCGCATAACGAGCATAATTCGTTGTAGAGTCTTACTCGTAATGCGAAACACTCGTTAAGCGAAACAATTTTTTCCATATAAATTAATGTAAAATACGATAATGCGTTCCATGCCAAAAAATACTCAAAATTTTTTAGATGTAACGTTTATTATTTAAAGAAAATTACTTATACATAAATTCTCAAGGAGCAAAATCATCCATATGTAGTTTATTAATTACGAATTTATGACACATATCTAATTTTTTTACTAGAAAGTTATCTAGCGATATTTGTTTTTCTCGACGCTTCAACATTTGCTGAAAATGTGTCACCGCATTGTCATTGAATAAATTTATAGCGCGCATAGCCACCGTCTTATCAGGCTGATGCTTTGTAACTTACAATTCAACAGCTTCCCATGCTTTCATAATTTCTTTTATTGCGCAGAAGATTGTTTCTTTGCTGTTTCTTCGTCCTTCTCCACTGACAAACTCTCCTCTACAACTGCTTGCTGTGAAAGACACTGCAATTCTATTAACTGTTCGGTGGTCAGCTCTTGGTTGAGCTCTTCCACAAGCTCCTCAATATCATTGCTATCCTCCAGTCCCATGATATTTGCTTCTCGAACCATCCATGACTACCCAGTGGCGTAGCAAAGGGGGGGCAAGGGGGTCTATCATGCCCCGGGCGCCACTCGTAGAAGGGCACCAATGTAAGATCTATATATTATATTACTATATGTTTTCGAGGGAGATGCCAGTATAAGGTCTATATATTATATTACTATATGTTTTTCAGGGGAGGGCACCAATATAAGGTCTATATATTATATTACTATATGTTTTCGAGGGAGATGCCAATATAAGGTCTATATATTATATTACTATATGTTTTTCAGGGAAGGGCACCAATATAAGTTCTATATATTATATTACTATATGTTTTTCGGGAAGGGCGCCAATATAAGGTCTATATATTATATTACTATATTTTTTTTGGGGGGGGCGCCAATATCAGGTCTATATATTATATTACTATATGTTTTTCGGGGGGGGGGCGCCACAAAGGTATCGTGCCCCGGGCACCAGTTAAGCTCGCTACGCCACTGTGACTACCCTTAAATGCTTATTTTTGGGGATTCGATGATCCTGATGACGTGAAGAGGGGACTTCCTTCCACGTCACTCGTTATGCGAAATGTTGCTCGTTAAGCGAGCCATTTTTTTTTACGATTTATTTTGCTCGTTATGCGAAATACTCGTTATGCGAGGTGCTCTTTAAGCGAGGTTCCACTGTACATTATTCCAAAAAAATATATATATAACTCAAAATTAAACTTTCTTCCAATTGTTTATTTAAAAATTAGTGTGATTTTTGATACTGAAGACATTTTTTTACTATATCAGACAAATCGGGATTTTAATCGCTACATGCTAGCCTCAATACGTCATCCAGGTGAGAATCATTAAGTCGATTCCTGTATACGTTTTTTGCATATTTCATTTTAGAATAGGATGATTCACAAAGATACTTTGATGCGAATAAGGTGAGCAACATTAAGGCACAATTTTGTACAGTTTTACATTTTTCAGGGACTAATTTCCAAAATTCTATGTACTCGCTTGCCTCTCTCTTTCCTTTAAAAATAGCTTTCAGATTAGTATCATTCTTAAACTCGATAAATTCCTCAAATAACTTTACATAATCATATCCGAATTCAGCTAATTGTGTTATAGTTGCTGTTTCTTGGTGCCAGGGATTTTCTATAAGCAACAAACAATTCTTGATGCAACGTATGTCCCGAAACCTTGTCTTAAATTCCTTGGCAGTTAAATAATTTTAAGTTATTCCTAAGGCAGTTAAATAATTTTAAAATATCTCATAGTTCTTTTGGGAAATATTCCTTCCATCTTGTTTAGCTTTTGTTACGGTTGGAAAGTTAAGCAATACTTGGTTCTTAATTTCCTCGTGATAGATGTTTAATTTTTCTTCAAAAGACAAATATTTTATTCGCCAATTGCGAAATGATTTTATTTTCACCCTGTAACCCACGATTAAGGTCACTAAGTTTTTCTGTGATGTCGCATAGAAAAGCTAAAAGACACCACCATCCATCATTATTAAGTTCGCTGTAAATTTTGTTGTTTTGCTCTAAAAGCAAAATAATTTCATGCCTTAAATAAAAAAATCACACCAGAACTTTTCCTCGGCTTAGCCATCTCACTGAGGTATGTAAAAGGATGTCACTATAATTACTATTTAATTCTTCTAAAAGAATTTTAAATTTTCTGTGGTTCAATTCTCGTGCTCAGATATAATTCACTATATTCATTACGGTCTACATTAAGGCATCTATTTCGCAAATAGAGATACTTGCTGCTAAGTTCTCTTGGTGTATGATACGGTGAAGAGACAAGGGTAATAAGGTAAATTGTATTTCTTTTTCAATAGGGCAACAAATCCCTTTTCAGATCCGGTCATTGAAAGACATCCATCCGTGCATATACAAACTAATTTTTTAATATCAATATGATTGTTCTCCAGGAATGTACTAATATTATCGAGATAGTCCGTGCCTCTGGTTTGATTTTTTCATAGGAAGAAATTAAAAAAAATCTTCGTGAATAATATTTCGTTCAGTACAGAATCTAATGAAAACGGAACATTGCGATGTCGCTGAAATATCGGTGCTAGAATCGAAAGCCAAACTAAAATATTTACAGTTTTTCAAGTCTTCTAAGATGCAATTGAAAACTTGTGTTGCAATATCTTCAATGCGTCTAGCGCAGGTAGAATCAGAAAGCTGCATGTTTTTGATTTGAATTATTATTTGGTTTTTATTGATAAATTTATCAAATTATGCGTTGGAAGCACTGAGAAAGCCTCCCTTCACAACCACTGCATCAGTAAATGGTTTCATATATTTTCCAAGTATGTAACAAATTTCATACGAGGCACTTGTCACCGATGAATCTTTCCACTCATACAATATTTTGTTCTTGTTGCAATGATTTCTTGACAAAAGTTAACTTTTCGCTTCTTACCAAAGAGCCGCAAGTGTCATTAAATGCTTTGTGTTTTGTAGTATAATGACGAACAATGTTATATTTTTTAATATAACATTCTCAAGACAGATCAAGCATGTGACCAAATGATTTTTATTTTCAACAACGAAATATTCTTCTTCCCAATTGTCTTGAAAAACTTTCTTTTCATCAGACAATTTTCGTTTGCCGTTTGATGAAACTCCTGCTATTGGGTATTAAATTATAACGAAACAAGACGTTCAAAACAGCAAAGCAGGCTGATCCCCTTCGCGTAATAGGCACTTAAAATAAAAGCATAAAAATGTCACGCACAAACGTTATTACCACAGGTAAATATCTTATTACTTAACTTTAGACATGTCAAACATGTCATCATAGGGCGGTGGTGTTTGCGATGGAGGCGCAAATTTAGATTTAAAAATCTTTTTGTTGGCCAAGAGCAAAGACCATGGAGTTTATAGTTAAGTGCTGCAGGCGTCAGTTTCAGTTAGATCTCAGAGAGCGATGATTGTTCACGTTATTATAAATATCATAAAAATATAAAAAAAATATTAAAAAATATATAAAAAATATAAATTAACTTAGAATGCCAGTTTTTTAAAAATTACGTTTCGAATAATGAAGAAATAAAAATTTATGTAGTAATAAAAATTTATGATTGGCGGGCCGTATGCGCCCGCACCTCTGGTCTAGTCTATAAAAAAATATGATGTTGCCTAGCTGTAGCACGTCGGCTTTCGGTGCCAACGGTGCTCGGTTCGAATCCCAACAAGCGTCATAAAATATCTCCGTGTCTAGGCCAGATACGGTCACGTTAAAGCCATAGACCAGAACAGGGCCGTTCCTAGGGTAGCTGCCGCACGTGTGCGAGAATAATTTTGCGCCCGCCCCCCCCATTATACCATATGGATTAATTGAAATTTCTCTGAAATATTTTTACCTTAAATGAAACAACGAATTACAGAATATATTATAAATTCAGTTTATGTAATCTATATATATAAAAATGGATGTATGTGTGTATGTGTGTGTGTATGTTTCAGCATCTCTCTGGAACGCCTGGAGCAATTTTAACCAAACTTGGTACACTTACAATCTGGAAAGAAACACTGGGGGGATAACATACTCCTAGCACCCCTAGGGGAGGCAGGGGGAAAGGGGGCACATGTAAAAATAATCGAAAACTTCTGATATTAGTTTCGAATCCATAGTTTTCGGGGTCGCTGAGATTAATAGTGACACTTCCGATGACGTTATAGTGCAAGTTTAGCCCCCCCCCCATCAGCATAGGGGGGAGGGGGGAGGGGAATAAGGAGTGAATATAAAATGACCAAAATACCGAGAGTAGTGTCGAAGCCATAATTTCGGTGTCGCTGAGACGAATAATGACATTTCCGATGCCGTTTAAGGGCAAGTTTAGCCCCCATCAGCATTGGGTGGAGTGGGGGGGGGGGTTAAGGGGTGAATATAAAAATGCCCGATAGTAGTGTGAAACCCATAGTTTTCGGGGTCACTGCTACGAATAGGGACACTTCCGATGCCGTTTAAATGCAAGTTTAGCCCCCATCAGCACAGGGGGGGGGGAAGAAGGGGGTCAAAAATAAAATGTCCAAAATGACTGAGAGTAATATCGAATCCATAGTTTTTGGAGTCACTGTCCAAGTTTTGACTTAAATTAATAATGGAGTAAATTTGTAATTTTACTTGAATACTGTACTGTACCATTGAATACTGTACTTAATTTTAAATACGTGTAATCTATTTGACACCTCAGCCTCCTCCGCTCATCGGTTTAAATACGTGTAAATTAAATTACTTGAATTTTACACTAGGTGGAATCCATTCCTTTCCCTGTGTAATAAAAAAATTGAGATTAATAAATACCCGGGCAAACAGCTAGCTCTTCTGTCAGCATCGGGAGCAATACTCCCGATGCTGTTTAAGTGGACAGAACAACTTTAAAATGGTCAGAAAATCGAACTTTTTTGTGGTACCAATTGAGTACCACACTTTTTGTGATTGGACACAAGATATTAAAATAATTTACCCCTGTGCCACGACATATGGGTTTTAAGTACCGCTAATGCAAAAAAGTAATCAGGCACACATTTACACAGTGAGAGGTTATTATTATATAAAAATTATTATATAAAAATGGATGTATGTGTGTATGTGTGTGTGTATGTTCCAGCATCACTCTGGAACGCCTGGAGCAATTTCAACCAAACTTGGTACACATACCACTTACAATCTGGAAAGAAACACTGGGGGGGGGAGAATACACCCCTAGCAGGGGGGCAGGGGGCACATGTAAAAATAATCGAAAACGACTGATATTAGTGTCGAATCCATAGTTTTTGGGATCGCTGAGGTTCATGGTGACACTTTCGATGCCGGCTATGTGCAAGTTGAGTCCCCCCCCCCCATCAGCATTGGGGAGGGGGGACGAGGAAGAAGGAATGAATATAAAATGTCCAATATACCGAGAGTAGTGTCGAAACCATAATTGATATAAAATGGTGGGAGATATTCAAACTTTCTATATTCACATTTTCTTTATACCCCTGAAGGGGTAATTTATATTCACACTTTCTTACCCCCACCTCACCCAACAATGCTGATGGGGGCTGCACTCTCACTTAAATGGCATCGGAAGTGTCCCTATTCATCCCAACACCATTGAGGGGGGAGAAGGGGTAGAAATAAAATGTCCAAAATTACCGAGAGTAGTGTCGAATCCAGTTTTTGTGTCGCTGAGATGAATAGGGCCCTCTCCATGCCGTTTAAGTGCAAGTACAGCCTCCCATCATCATTGGTGGGGTGGGGGGGGTGGAAGAAGGGGTAAAGCAAAGTCCAAACTGACCGAGATTAGTGTCGAATCCATAGTTTTCGGAGTCACTGAGAGGAATATAGGAAACTAAAAATGGTGTTTATAATCAAGATTTAAGTTAAATTAATAATAGAGTGAATTTGTAATTTTACTTTATCATTTGCATACTGTACTTACTTTTAAATACCTGAAAATTAAATTACTTAGATTTTACACTATAGGTAGAATCCATTCCTTTTCCTGTGTAATAAAAAATTGGTATTAATAAATACCCGGGCAACGCCGGGTAAATAGCTAGTATTATATAAATATGTTTTGGTTGCACTAATATTAAAATAATTTTTGGTAGTATAGCATCCGATTCCTGCATAGCTTTACTTACGATATTAATTTTTGTTAACACATTATACCATGTAATAATGGAAAAATAAATTTAAACGACTTCATTTTCAAAAGTAATGAATTTGCCATGTTTCTAGTTTCAGAGTCTCTAGTATTATCAGAATAGAGGGTATATAAAGCATCATATATTTTTGTTAGATTGTATCTAAGAACTTTTCTACTTTCCCATCTAGTATCTGAAAGGGGTTTAAGTGTTAAAGTTGGAATTTTATTTTTTAAGACCTTCCAACGTTTAGTCGATGCGGAGAAGAAAACGTATAGCTCCTGTACAATTACAAAAAAGCTTGTAATTTCTAAAGGCGCTTTTGCAGCGTCATTAACAACTAAATTTAAACTATGGGCCACACAAGGCACATAAAAAGCTCTAGAGTTTAAGTCAAGAACTTTTTTTTGTAAACCATTATTGCGACCCTTCATATTCGCACCATTATCATAACCCTGCCCCTTTAAATCCCCCGAACAAATGTTGTGAGTCTCCAAAATAGCTAATAAAAAATTAGTTAAACCCTATCCTGTCGAATCTGATATTGAAATAAATCCCCAAAAATTCTCCCTAATTTCTATTTGCTTTGATTTATTATTTAATAGAACAAATACTACAACAGTACGTTGGTCTTGGTGACTTAGATCAGGGGTGGAATCTAAAATAATAGAATGATATTTACTAACTTTTAAGAGCGATATTATTTCATGTCTTATTTTTTGTCCCAAAAGGGAAATAAGTTCATTTTGAATATGAACACCTAAATAATGAGGCATATTTGATGGATTTCTGCTAATTCCAGTGAGGTGGTCTGATATGGTATCATTAAACTTTGCAATTGTTTAAATTAATTTAAAAAAGTTTCCATTTTGTTGATCGTATAACTTATTATTTTTGCCTCTAAAACTCAAATTTTGACCGGCTAAGAATTTAACGGTATAAATTTTAATTTTTAACACGGAAACACATATATCTTTATCCATATTTATTAATTTCTCATTTACAGAATCAGTAGTTGTTTTAGAAGAAATTGATGTATTTAAATCAATCCAAGATTTTGTATTATAAATGTGACTTTTTGATGTTTCAGTACGTTCTATAATCTGAATTAAATGTCTCCAATCGTTATATCCCTCAACAAAGGCACTAGAAAAAGTTTTAAATAATTTGCAAGGAAAACAAAATACACAATCTTTTCATTTAGAATACACTACCCAACTTTTGGAATTATTTCCCCGATACTTAAATTTTTTTTATAATAAATGGATGAGAAACCTCTGTTATCTTTATTTAAAGGAAAGTTTACATCCGCTTCTGTAAGTTGGGTAGGGCCTACCTCTACTAAAGTTAATTTAATTTTGTCAGGTGTTACGGAAGGTCAACAGCTAGATCCTTATAAACATCATCTT
Source organism: Dolomedes plantarius (assembly GCA_907164885.2). Classification (NCBI taxonomy): domain Eukaryota; kingdom Metazoa; phylum Arthropoda; class Arachnida; order Araneae; family Dolomedidae; genus Dolomedes; species Dolomedes plantarius. The sequence goes on from OU015496.1 coordinate 185,173,371, forward strand.
TATAAGAAACATGAAGAATATCTTCACGGTATTTGGTCTCGGTTTCACTGGTTTCAGGACTTGGTTCAATTAAAACATCTTCCTTAGAGTCCTGTGACTTCGGTCTCCGTCACATTTGTATCACTCGAACTTAATGGCACTTCAAGCGATCTTGCTGGGATTAAAAATGTTTTTAGTGAGCCACAAGCCTTCTTTACTAATTCTTCTTTTTCAAATATTCTTTTTCTGTATTGGCCCCCAGAAAGTTTTTTTCGATTATCAGACATCTGTAAAAAAATAAGGTTCTTTTCGTAAAGAACTTATAAAAAAGGCGCAATGTAAGTTAATCTGTTTATCGATAAGATTGACTTTTGCAAAGTAACGTTTCAAAACGATTTTATTTTAATTTTGTTCATATTTTAAATACAATTACCCCTACGTTTACTTTAATAATAATAAAAAAATCGTATTTTCCTGATTTCTGAAAAAAAATTGCCATATTTCACGCACCTGTTAAAAAAATAAGGTGATGCAGTTCAAAATTCCAAGCTTACACCTGTTACTACCTATTATATGTTTAACATTTGCAAAATTAATAAAACATTTAAAATAGAATTAAGTAATGAATTATAGCTTTTTTTTTGCAAAACAAATATCAAACCATAAATGTATTCAATTTCCAACCGCTAACCGAGCAAAAGAAAAAAATATCATCAAGTTTACTTACCTGTGAAAGATTTTTATTGGTCAGCAATCACAAAATCGACCACAAAAATTAGAGACTTTGTGCTCGATTGCTTTGTTCGAAGCTTTGTTCTTCAGTTGTTGAGATGGACACGTTCAAAATTAATATAGTGCAAATTATCCCGGTCCGTGTATTTATTTATAGGCTCAGGGCATAAACGAGTATTTTCCTGCAACCTGACAAAAACAGCCCGCACTGACGCGATGCCGGCGATGCGACGCGATTTGATGCGATGATGGGTTAAAACGTGTTAAAACAAAAATTAACAATGTATTTCCCAACTAGTTGCGACGTGGAGTAGTGTTTTTAAAACCAATCTGGTTTTGTTTATTTCCAGTTTTACTTGTAAAATGCATTTTTAACTCTAAGTATTTACCTAGCATAATGATAATATTTTTTTATTGATTATTTTACTAATAAATTAGTTTAATTTTTTTTACGCCCCCCTTGACTTGCCGCCCGTGTGCCCCGCACCACTTGCACTCCCGGTTTGGAACGGCCCTGGACCAGAAAATCTCTCTAAGGTCAAAGAGGGTAGAAGAAGGTACGATTCTCCAGATGCCGCCCCTGGGGGTGCTTGGTCAAAATGGAGATGGCACCTAGCTAAGACGGACCCCGACCCTTGTGGTGCTGTCTTAAACCGGAGCCGCACTCCTCGGCCCGCAAAACCTGTATGGACCTGGTCTGGAACACTTCTGGCCAGGGGGCATTAGCAACAGCAACAACAAAATATGAAATTGAAGTACTCTGTTTAATTACTATGTAGATAAGGGATCAATCGGAAATGTCTATGAAAACTGCAATCTAACATTAACTAAGGATTCGGACATCTAATGTAAGACATCGTGATATACACTCATGGACAAAAAAATTAGCGCACCAAGGAGGAGGAGTCAAAATGAAACGAAATTTTACATACGTAATGACTACTTTGATATAAGTAAATGATAAGAAAATCAAAGAAAAAGGATAATTTATTTCAGAGAAAAAGGCCAAAGAACGGAGGAGTTAATACTCCGTTGGACCCCCTCTAGCGCGAATGCACGATGCGATACGATCGGGCATTGAGTCATACAAGTTCTGTATGATGTCTTGAGACATTTCGTTCCATATTTGCTGTAACCTTGCCTCTAGTTCGTTCAAACTCGTTGGATGCCCAACTCGTCGTCCCAAATGATCCCAGATATGCTCGATTGAGACAAATCTGGGGATCGGGCAGGCCAAGGAAGGGTAGTAACAGTGCGGAGACAGTCTTGTGACACCCTTGCCGTATGAGGCCGAGCATTATCTTGTTGAAAAATGGCTCCTGGGAGCCGTTGCATGAGTGGCAACACATGTGGTTGCAGGATTTCATGAACATACCGCTGGGCTGTCATGGTGCCACGGAACAATACTAGGGATTACCGTGTATTGTAGGCAATGGCACCCCATACCATCACACCAGCTGTGGGAGCGATGTGTCGCTGTACAGCAAAGGCAGGATTGAAGCGTTCACCACGGGCTCTCCACACACGAACACGATTGTCATCACTGCCAAGATTGAATCTGGATTCGTCGCTAAAGACGACCTGGTTCCATTCCGCTGCAGTCCAGTTTCCTCGTGTGCGGCAAAACTCCAAACGGAGGCGTCGATGGGTGGGCGTCAAGGGCAGCACACGTAATGGGCGCCGCGATACCAACTGTCCTTCAGCCAGGCGCCTTCGTATGGTTCGAGAAGACACAGAGGCCCCTAGTGAAGGTGCTACCTGTGCCTGGATGGCGGCCGATGAAGCAGTTGGCTGTACGCGTGCATTTCTTACGATGTGGCAGTCTTCTCGACAACTGGTCTGTCGTGGGCGTCCGTAGCCTGGTCTTCGTGTACATGACATCTCTCGGGTCCACTGGTCCCAACACCTCCTCACAACACAATCAGAGCGGCCTAATTGACGAGCTACTCGCCTAGCTGACCACCCAGCTTCCATCATCCCGACGATTCTCCCCCTCTCAAACTGCGACAACTGCTTATATTGTCTTCGAACACGGCGTAATGGAATGTCTATCTCAGCTTTTCCTTTGTAAATGATTCAGCATACTCAAACAAGCTTTGGTTACCTGTTTTATACTCCACAGAGTACGATGTTCAACGCCCTCTACCGGCTATACGTAATGCGCAATCACGCTGCATTTCTAATCATTTGCATATCTCCCCGACATGTACCTTCATTGCAAGTTTCGTTACGATCCCGCAATTATTTCTTGGTGCGCTAATTTTTTTGTCCATGAGTGTATTTTTCAGGTTACTTTAACTCATTATTTCTGAAATATAAAGTTCGTCCAGTTTTATTTATATGCACTCTATTTAGATTCAATTAGTTCTGAAATACTTAATTAATTGAACTATATTGAAACACAGTTTCCGAAATACCTAGCAGCTGAAAATCGGATTCAAAGGTTGCGGCAGTGTTTTTCAAACCTTTTCTAATAATGGCACCCCAAACTGAACAGTTTGTTCTTGTGACAACCTACTTTTTAATTCACTTTGGACTTGCATAATTCGCTGCAATGTGTAATAATAATAATAAATTGTAGTGCGTGTTAGCTAACAAGTAATCGTATACCAATTCTAATAAAATGATTATAAAGGTATTAAACAATTTATAATTTTAATTACTTATGTGTATTTATAACAAAATTGATAAATAAATGTCATGATGAAATTCTATATAATAAAGATGTTTCATGTAATATTTCAACAATTTTATTTAATATTAATTAAAACAGTACAAGACATTATCACCTACTTTCTTTAACCAATTTTAATTTTTCTGTTTTGATATTTAAAGTAATTATAATGAAGAAAAGCGTAATTACTATTAATAAATAGTAGTAAATTGTAGAGTGGGACACTATAAAGATCTTATATACAGATGGAGTACAAAATAATACGAACACCTGTGAAAAAGTATGACGTATTTCACACCTGCAGTACAGCCGCGCCACCTGCAACAGAAGTCTGCCACCTAGTGAGCGTGAAGAGGAAGGTATCAGTCTCTCAACGGCAGTCACCTACGTTGCATGCTTCTATCGAACTGTCTGTGATAAGTTGAAATGTCAGACCTGTCAGAGTTCCAAAGAGGAATGATAGTTGGAGCGCGTTTAAGTGGAGCATAGGTTACGGAAACAGCAAACCTTTTGGGGTTTGCAAGGAGTACGGTATCAGCCGTTATGACAGCGTACAAGAAAGAGGGTAAGACGACGTCTTCAAAGCACAACAGTGGCCGAAAGTCCAAGCTTGCTAATAGGGATAGACGGGTCTTGAAGCGCATAGTAGCCCGAAAGCACAAGCAATCGTTATCCGAGATAACATCCGAAATGAACAGTCATCTCCAGGATCCCGTTTCAACAAAAACTGTTAAAAGGAAACTTCATGCTGCGAACATTTATGGCAGAGTGGCAATTCGTAAACCCTTGGTGACAGCAACTAATGCTTTCAAGCCACGCCAATGGTGCAGAGATCACAAAGGCTGGTCCCCACAGCAGTGGCAACAGGTAATATGGTCAGATGAATCGTCATTCACCCTATTTCAGACGACCGGACGCGTTTATGTCTGGAGAACGCCCAAAGAAGCGTTTCATTCTGAATGCCTCTTGCCGACTGTGAAGCATGGGGATGGCTCCATTTTGATATGGGGTGCGATATCTTGGCGCGGTCTTGGGCCACTTGTTATTCTGCATGGGAGGATCAAATCCAATCACTATCTAAGCGTTTTAGGGGATCATTTCCATCCTTTTGTCCACACTATATTCCCTGGAGAGCGACCGCTTTTTTCAAGCCGACAACGCCCCTATCCACACTGCTAGGTGTGTTCTATCCACACTGCTAGGTGCCACACTGATAAGTCTGTAGAACGTTTTTTATAGAATATACTTATGGCATCATTTCGTATTGTCTCTGTTCTAAAACAATGCTTGCGTGTGGAAGTAAAAGTAAATGATTATGTCTTGATTCACACATCTAATTCTTCTATTTATGATTCTAAACTGAGTCTGTACACAGAATCCGTACACATTTTTCATAATTAAAAAATTAACATCTCTCTAACATCATCATTAATTATTTTGGAGGTTCTAAATAAGTCTACATATTTGATCAAAATCACATAACCGTTTTAGAATGTCTAGAATAAATGTAAATACAATCATATAAATCAGTGGTGGGTAATCAAACTATGGGTTGCAAACCCCTATTTGTCGCAAAAATATTTAGAGGAGTTGTGGATAGTTTGAAGTAAGTTTTTGTCGTACTGAAATATTTAATTGAAAAATTTGCTGTATATATGCTAATAATTTTGAAGTTATGCTCTTTTTTTAATTTTTAGTTTTGTTAATTTTTACCTAAATAAAATGCATACGCATATTAATATTTAAATCTGAAGTTTTAGTCTCAAGAGATTTGCCAAAAACAAGTACAGAGGGTAAGCAAGATATTTTTTTATTGTTATTGTAGCAAAGTAAATATATACCGTAAAATCTTGACTATAATATGCACACGTGTTTAAAACAAATACTTGATTTTGCGCAAAAATTTCGGAAAATTTAAAGTTCGACTATAATACGCACCCATAACTTTTCAATATTTTATTTAAAAATTTCACAAGTACTTATTCACATAAATAAAATTTGTAATAAAAATAAACGAAAACGTCAAATTCGGTAGAAAAAAAAATTAAATTTTTAATTGAAAACAAACAATATTGTCATATTATCAGTCTTAATCACTTTCACTAGAATACATACAGCTCATCTATTGTTTGTCGTTTATTAAATGTTTAAAACTACGATTTTTTTTGTACACGAGTATAATACACACCCCCATTTTTGCGGATTAAAATGTGAAAAAAAATATGTATTATACTCAAGATTTTACTGTACTTAAAATCTACAGTTTATTTATTTTTAAAATAGTTTGTCAAAATTTGCTTATTTCTTTTACCTATTTCTGCTAACAGTTTCCTAATTAAAAAAAAAAATTGCTACAACCATATAAATTTTCATAGGGATCGAGTGATTTTTTATCTAAAGAAAGTGTGTCTAAAAAAGTTTTCGCACCACTGATATAATTACATTTGTACATACATACTGGAATATATGCTCAAACACACTCACACACACACACACATACACATGTATACTTTCCGAATCTAAAGTGTTTATTATCCATGAAAACAGAAAAATGAAATATCATTTTTGTAATCCGTTTCGTCACGATTACGTTGTTACCCAAGTCACGAGGGTAGCCCTAAAAAGCAACCTTTTTATTCTAGACAAGGAAACACTTAAAATTCCAGTGTACAGTAGCACATCATAATTTCATCTTTATTTTAGAAATAACGAAGAATGTAAAGGTGCCTTTTGAACTGATAATCAGTAATCTACACATGTGCCTTGATGCAACCGTATCTAACGGCTCTATGTGGAAATTTGTCATTGATAATTCAATGGCCTTTACAAACAATACTAAACGTAATTTGAGAGATAACTTAAGAAGTGTGAGGCGTATGTCATGGGGTTTCATTTCTAGGTGTGAATATTATTTTAAGCTTTCCGTTACGAATCCTTTGTAAAAGAATAAAGCAACATTTACTTGATACTCCTCAAATTAGGAATTGCAGAGCTAGACTAAAAATTCAGAAGCGTGTCTCGGTTCTCAAATTTTTCCAGAACTGAGTACCTGGGTATTACCCGGGTTTGAATAATACATGACCACAAAACATTTGCCCAAATTATTTATGAAAAAAAAAACTATATTTATTGATAATGTAACGAATTTTAGTTTATTGCGTAAAAACATTCCTTTAGTAAAAAGTTTTTTAAAGGTTTTTTTAGTATCTATTGCTTGTCGTTTATTGAATGTTTAAAACTACGATTTTTTTTGTACACGAGTATAATACGCAACCCATTTTTGCGGATTGAAATGTGAAAAAAAATACGTATCATACTCAAGATTTTACTGTACTTAAAATTTACAGTTTATTTATTTTTAAAATAGTTTGTCAAAATTTGCTTATTTCTTTTACCTATTTCTGCTAACAGTTTCCTAATTTAAAGGAAGTAGTTTTTTCCTGAAGTAAAAAACATTCCTTTTAATTTCTTTTAATTCAAATTAATTTAAGGAAATGGGTTCTAAAACCGGAAATCATCGAATTCTCTGGGAAGATTTTAGGTTTTTATTTTTAATTTGCCTCTAGATTAGAAATTCGTCGTAGACTAAATTATGTAAGTTTAAGTAATTCAAAACGCAATCTATTTTTGCTGTTTATAAAGTCAATAAATAAAGTTTTATATGAAACTAGCTGAAAACCCGTACTTCGCTACGGAGTACATTCAAATTAAATACAACGGTCAATGTATGCAATTCATGCCAAATATATATATATATAATATCCAATCGTCTGCTGCATTAGAAAGAAAAAAATATTTATTTTGTCTATTTAGTTGTTACGCACGTGACGATAAATTTATTGAAAGTACCAGAAAAAGAAATCACGTGATCAGCATTTAATAAATTAAATTCTAAAAATTAATCTTTAAAAATTCACCAAAAATCAGGAAATGGAGGTAAAAATTCGAAAAATTTTCATTTTGAAGGAATTTTTATGATCTTTCTCGTGATATAAATTTTATAACCCTCAATGTATTATTTTAAATGCAAACGTAAAAAAAGTTTAAAAAACAGCTTAAAAATTTAATTTATAAAAATCTAAGAAGAATTTTAGAAAAATCCTTCTTAGTGCACCCCTACACTATTAGAAGAATCGCCATGCAAAATTTCAGTCCTTTAGGTCCAGCGGTTTGGTCTGTACGTTGTATGTCAGTCAGTCAGTCAGTCAGTGAATGAATGAGTCAGTTACGGAACTGTTTTATATATATAGATAAGTGGAAGAAAAAGACACTCGATGGCATATCTTTTAACAGTTGAATGGGATTGACTTTTGAGATAGTAGTTAATACTCTACATGCGCTTAAGTCAAAGTGTTCCATATCTAGATAGTGATAAATTTTGAAGGATGGCAAAACTGTTTATTCCCGTTACAATGTTTTTTAGACCTAATATTTACTACTTTCGAATACCCAGTTCTACAACCGTTGGAACCGGGTTTTTGTTTCCAATGGTTCCAATGGTAATTTCCCCTGGGTACACAGATACTCGATTCTGCAATCCCAACACAGAAGTGTGTGGCGTGCTTTATGGGATTGCATTTCTAGTTCTTGGTAATACTATAAACTTTCCGTTACGAATCCCTTGTGTAATAAAGCAATATTTACTAGGGACTTCTCGAATGTATTTTCTTTTCTTCACCTACAATGCATCACATATCGACTGATACTTTGTGTCACTTCTTGCAACCGTTTTACGTTAAGCTTTGCGTTCTGAATCCTTTATATGTTAATGCAACATCCACTCGATCATCCTTAAATTTTTTTCCCTTTCTCCAGTTTAAATGCAACGCTTATAGATAGAACATCTTTGTTTTGTTTCTGTCTGTTCACTTGATGTTAAGCTTTCTGATTCTGACTTTTATACTGTGTTGCAAATTCCCCGTTAATCTTTTTAAATGTTTTTTCTCTCTTCGTCCGATACGCTACTAATATTGACATAAATTTTCTGCCGAAAATCCTTGATCGTATTCAAGATATGGGCACATATTTATACTAATAGAGAAGAAGCATAGTTTGATTCTGCTCATTAGATGCTTCCGATCGCTCTTCAATATATATATATATATATATATATATATATATATATATATATATATGGTGCCCGGTATAAAGGGCTTAAGTCAAAAACAGTGATTTAAATATACCAAGTTATTGGCTTTTATACTAATCGCAGAGCAATAATTTCGACTTGAGTCTTTTGTACAAAGAAATGTACTTTTGTATACAAAATTGATAGACTTTAAGCCTTTTAGACAAGTCAAAAGACTTTTGTTTCTTTTATCAATACTAACAAATATCTAACAATCACTTTTTTTGACTTTAGGGTGCCCTGTATTATGCCTCGCCCTATATACAGGGCACCATATATATATATATATATATATATATATATATATATATATATATATATATATATATATATGTATGTATATGTATATGACTGTTGCTGCTGGCAAGTGGGAAGCCATTACGTTACGCTTTGACAGGACGATATCTTTCGGCATTTTAAAAACCACCTCGTGAGTATGCCTACCTGTACATCTAGTTCCTTCAATATTTTTTTTTTCATGGGAGGCCTCCGCTGTCAAATTCCGTAATAAATCAGCCCCGGGGTGAGTTCTATGCCCTTGAACGCTCTGCTCTCGGGAAGGTCGCAAGTAAAAGAAAGAGAAAAAAAATTCCTTAGTTAATAGGTAAAGGGGGGGGGGGGTTCTAGTAAGTTGTAAACAGGGTGATTGAGATGGAGAGCTATATACTTCCGGATTCTCATTAAGAGAAATTTTTGAATATCCTATAGGAAACTGGATTTGGGGAAGCATCGCAATTAGAATTTATAAAATTCGAGGAACGCGGCAACTGCTGTTTGAAAATTCTCGGGATTTTGAAAATATCCAGAAATGTAGCAGGAAATGAACGAATTGATGTTCATTTCCTAGTTTAAAAACTTGTGACATAAATTTTTAAAATTCGAATATAAAGTATAACTTAAGTGGAAGTAAAATACGTTAAAATCAAAGTTAAATCATCGCACTCGCATACATACATATATATATATATATATATATATATATATATATATATATATATATATATATATATATATATATATATATATATAAATATAAATATAAATATATATATATATATATATATATATATATATATATATATATATATATATATATATATATATATATATGTGTGTGTGGGGGGGGGGTAAGTAACAAGAAAATGCGTCTTCCTAAGTTACTTTTAAAATACAGGGTGTCCATAATTAAAGTCCCACTTTCAAAAGGCTGCAAAAAAGAACCACTGGTCAGAATGACTTGAAATTTGAACTGAATATACTGGAAGAAGGAGGAAACGATTTGGCATAATAAAAAAAAGTTCCAAAATGTAACAATAGATGGCGCTGTAACATTTTGGAACCTTTTTTTTATTACAGAATGACTTCAAATTTGAACTGAATATACTGGAAGAAGGAGGAAACGATTTGGCATAATAAAAAAAAGTTCCAAAATGTAACAATAGATGGCGCTGTAACATTTTGGAACCTTTTTTTTATTATGCCAAATCATTTCCCCCTTCTTCCGGTATATTCAGCTCAACTTTGAAGTCATTCTGACCAGTGGTTCTTTTTTTTGCAGCCTTTTGAAAGTGAGACTTTAATTATGGACACCCTGTATATTCTCTTTTTAATAAAGCACGACCACTCTTCCAAATTTCAACCAAAAAATAATGTAAGTTATAACTTATAATGGCCCTGCAGATCATTAAGCAGGCATGTGAAATATCTGAACTCAATAACATCCCCATATATCTCTGGTCGGAGCCCGAAGACCCCATTAAATTTGTATTTAACAAAAAAGTCCTGTTTTCAAATTCTTCATTTTGGTAAAACGCAGAGCAAGCGCGTGATCTGGACACCACGCGAGATGATTCAACCCCATTTCGCGTCTATTTCGTCATAGCAATTAATTAATCCCCGGGAAAACCCCGATGTGGATATGTGAACTGCACGTGACTAAATTCGTCCAAATAAGAAATAAGTAATTTTGGACCCCTGGTGTCAAGATCACCAAACAGTCATTTAATATTTGCCTGAACAGGGCTTTTCTCTCTTCACACCTAACTCTCATTGCTGTCAGACCTGCTGTCCACGGACGCCAGAATTTCAGTGGTCACGACGGTTCTTCTCTTAACTTTGTCATGTAAACAGCTGTCCGCGCCCCTTCCTGTTGTATGGACACCGGGCAAGTCCAGTGGCCACTGCAGCGAATACCCTTTGATAAATAAAACACGTCTTGGAATTTGTGTTTATCTTCTATGGCTCCATGTTTGTTTCTCTCATCACCCACCAAGCGACTGCATCTCCAATAAGTTCATATTGTGATTATTATCACATATATGTGCGTGTGTGTGTGTGTGCGTATGTATAAGTATGTATATAGTTGTGGACAAAATTTTTGCAACACCCTTGAATCTTGTTAAAATATGCATATTGCACAGAGGTTTTAAGCAGAGAGCAGATACTGCATTACACAAAAAGCAATATAAGTATTGTCAGACTCTCGTCTTCCATTCTTAAGTGGAATTGATGAACGTGTGTAATAGCGTCTTTAATAAGCACCAAAAGAAACGCAAACAGGTGTCGAGAGCCATACACCTTTGGAAACCCTCGACAATAGGAGGTAGCAGGTCATTTAGAAGGATTAGGGAAACACAGCGGCGCACTTCATCCAAGGCAGGAACCGTGGACAATGAAATTCACGATAGGTGGTCTGCGTAGCGCGGATGAAAAAGGCCGGTTGTTGTTCGAGAAAGAGAGAGAAGAATGCATAAAAAAGACAGACGCGAGTAACGAAGGAGGAGAATAGAGTTGGACTGTTGAAGGGTCGACACGTACGGAGAGACAGGGTCTCGGACGGACTTTGAATAATGAGCCCTACTCTCATGGTGGATTTTACGTTCGTCGAAACAAACCTTTGTAAATGACTTATCTAATCGAGATTTTAATGTGTTAATAAACCAGATGTAAATAAGAGTTGATTCTAGAATCATAATTACTTCTACATGATAACGATTTGTCGGATCACGACTATAAAGGTTAACAAGTATATAAAATAGAGTATAAATATACATTGGATTAAGATGCTATCAGATTTTTAAAAAAACAATATAAGTATACATCATTAAGTAATCTAAAAACTACATTTTAGATAGTGTCAGTATTCAGGGATCGGTTTGAAACCGTGAAATTAGGAATTTTTTGGCCTCTGCACACGCTTCTGAAATAAATAAGAAAGAAAAAAATCATGCCAGCATGACTGAGGTCCGTTAGCACTCCCCTATGTCGAGAAAACCACTCATGCCGTAGCTGAAAGTCTATCTGTTCATCAGTCAGCTGTAGTAAGATTGGTGAAAGTAAAGAAAAAACGATGACTTTAAATCCCGAAAAGGAAGAGGAAAGAAAAAAGGTGTTTTCTGCAGTACATAGACTTTGAAATAACTTTTTAAATGTAGGAGTGCGTCAGATGAATTGAAATTTTGAAAAGGTAATGCTGGACTCACTGTACCTTCGAGATCTGTACGATCGGAGACTATGTAGTAAGAGTTTATATACTAGACAAAATATTCTGGTTGCCGATTTGCAAAGCGAAGGCAGCATGGATGAAATGGGTTAAAGAACATATATAATGGACAAGAGATCTCAGGAGACGAGTGACTTTTACAGATGAATCGAGGGCCCCTACCAACGCTAATGATAAATAATTGCTTGAGATTTTGTGCTAATTTATTGCTAAGTCTAATGTGTGCAAGAGATAGGAAGTAGGCTTGCTTTGCTATCTATATATATAAAAGAGCTCGTCTGTTTGCTTGTCCGCTATAGAATCATAGACTGTTTCACCCACCGGGACCAAATTCGGCACAGTTAATGTTTAGGACCCGAGAAACTTAAACCAGGAAAAACGAAATTTGGGGCTCAATTAGTTTTATTAAAATTATTTTTTTAATGATTTTTATGCCTTTAAGAGGTGCGCGACCACCTGTGAAGCCCCTTCACCACAACCAGCTGCGTTAAGAGAGATGGTTTGGGGGTGACGGGGGGGGGGATCAAATTCCAATCCGAGGGAGGAAGAGGGTTGGGAATGACCTTTGGCCCTTACTCCCCAAATAAACACAACTGGCCAGATGAACATGAAGAGCGGGGGTGCAGCCCAGTATTTTTTTGATGGAATTCATGAAAAATTTTATATCTATATATATCTACCCGGGCAACGCCGGGGAATAATGCTAGTTATATAATATATTGCTTATCTGTTTCTAAATTACACCTCCGGCACCTCCACGTGGTGGGCCCTGGGGGTCGACCGGAAGGTTCACTGCTAACGCCGGAGGAACGTGGGTTCAGTTGTGAGTGTAAAGCAGCCAAATATGGAAAGCGAGGACATGAGGATGGAGGAGCTGAGAGTTATAACCGAAGATCTAGTCAAGTTGAAGCATCTACGACTGACTAATGCAATTGGGGCTTCTCAGCTAACTGTAGAGCTCAAGAGACAACTAAATGAGGCTATAGGTGAGCTTGTTAGCTCAATAAATGACCAACAAAAGATTATTCAATACCTAAAGGGACACATAAGCATCCTTGGGAAAAAGGACAAAAGACTTACGCCGAGGCAGCTGGAAGCCCCATGTTTGTTTCTCTCATCACCCACCGAGCGACTGCATCTCCAATAAGTTCATATTGTGATTATTATCACATATATGTGCGTGTGTGTGTGTACGTGTACGTATGTATATAGTTGTGGACAAAATTTTTGCAACACCCTTGAATCTTGTTAAAATATGCAGATTGTACAGAGGTTTTAAGCAGAGAGCAGATACTGCATTACACAAAAAAACAATATAAGTATATAAAATAGAGTATATAAGATGGAGGTGATAATCCCCCTTTCCTCCTTTGCCGTGTTTGCCTATCAAAAAGAAAAAAAACTGGTAAAGAAGATACAGAGAGAAGCTAGGAATGTTGTTGAGATTGTGCCTATGAACAGGCAAGAATCAGATGGGACTAAGAAGGTCGTCAAAGAAAATATCAGACCAGAAAAGCTGGGAATTGGGATTAAAAAATGTAAAATGATTGGCAGAGGTGGTATAGTGGTCGAAACGGAAACGAAAGAACTTGACCTTTTGGACAAGGAATGCAATAAGAAGAGAGAGGTGTACTCCCTTTATTTAACGCGAACACCAAAAAAGAGAGACCCTTGTATTATATTATTTGATGTTCAGGACGATTATGAGAAAGGAGATATAAAAGCGTGGTTGCAAAAGCAAAACTCCGAGCTGGAGAAAGATGAGTTTGAAATTTTGACTAAGTTTAAAACTAAGAAGGGTTCGTATAATTGGATTCTTAGATTGAAGGGAGAGACTTACAGAAGGAATGATCCTAAGAGGAGAATTTAAGTAGGATGGAAGTACTGTACTTGGAAGGATTATATAAAACCAACAATTTGCTATAAATGTTGGGAGCTTGGCCATGTGGCCAAGAATTGTAGGAATAATAAGCTATGTAGAATTTGCGCTGAAGAGAGACATGAGGATCAACCTTGTAAAGAGGAAATAGCATGTGTTAATTGTCAGAAGTTCCAGAAAAGGACTGGGAAAGTGATAGACATCAAGCACTTACCAACGGACCGTTCATGCAGCAGGTACAAGGCGGAAGTGGAAAGGATCATAAGGACGACAAACTATGGCTGGAGGGAGACCGGGGCTCCTCCGTCCCTCATTGATGATGTCGGAGATTGAGTGTTGTACATAAATGAACTCTTATTGTTTGCTGCTCAAGTTGGAGCAGTTTTGTTATTAATTGTGTTTGATGTTTGAGTTGCGGTCTCTGCACAAGTGGTGCAGGTCTTCTGTTCACTCCATTGTAGTTTTGAAGGAATAAAGTAGATGAGAGAAGCATTTTGCAGAGATGGTGGCTGCGGAATTGAATTGACTAGGAGTAAGTGGGATTAGTAAAGGCTCTAGCTCTTGGATGACTTTGATTGTAAGACCCCTGGGCGGACAGTGTCAAGTGGCATTGACAGTTTAGAGATGGTGCGAAGTGCCCCGCGGACGCGGAGCGAGGGCTGTGACCAGTGATTGGCCCTGTGGATTCAGAGTCGAGCAGGTTGCCGTCGTGGCGACTAAGATTCAGTAGTCAACTTTCGTCATATAGGCTCACGGTCGAGGCCGGTTTAACTTTTTCGAAACCTACAGATGAATCGAAATTGAATGCCTGTGGTAAAAATATCCACTGTATCAGAGTGCAGTATGTTCCCAGTCCTGTTTTAGTAGTAGGACACTCCGACTGTTTAGCTCCCATCCACAATTGTCAGTTACCTAGTACAATAATTGGTCTGGGGTAGCATATCCGATTAAAGTGTGAGCCATATATGCATGTTACAAGACACTGTGAAAGTCATACATTTACTCCATGAATAAGATTTGCGTATATTTAGAAGTTTCCTTACAATTAACTCGCGACAGGCCGGAACTATTCTTCCTCGTATTCATGAACTGTCTACTATTTGGACAAACTTAACAGCTTAAAAATTCAATAATTAGTATTTTAATTTCATTTTGACCTAGAGATATTATAATTATAAGAAGTTGTGGAGGTTTTAAAAGACACGACTGACAATATTTTGAAAATAAAATATTAATATATGCGATCTTTGTAGAAGTAATCAATTCCATTGAAACAAGAAAAAAAATTAATCGCCGACTGATTTCCAGCAACACATGTACTATTTGAAATTTGTAATTATCACTAACATGCTGAAATGCGCAAATTTGATCGACTACGTGTTTCAATTTTTAAGTATTTCTAACTTTTCTTAAATTGGTGTCTGCTTAAATTGGTAATAACAAGACCGATAGTCTTACAATAATAATACTAATACAGTTTTAATACTTACTATAAATTCTTAAAAGTATTTTTGATGTTTTCTCTAATCGTCAGACTTATTTTATTTGTACCGTGGGGGAGCCTTAGGCAACCTAAATTTTGCAGGATGGGCTTAGGCATATGAAAAATAAATCGAGCATGAAATATCTACCGATAATAATATGTTTTAAAGGTTTTTGATTTCTAAAGTTAGAATCTCGTTCTGAGAATTTTTATTTTGGAGTTAAAAATTCTTGCTTAAAATTTTGTTTTGTTTAAAACAATAATTTCGTAATCCTATAATTACTTTGTAATCTCGTAATAGGACACCGGCTTAAACTCGCTTTTCCAAATCTTGAAGCTGGTATTTCACCAAAGGAGTAACTCGGCGACACGAGGAAGTGTTATTTCCATTGACTTTTCCTTCCTAACATCATGTTTGACTATTTAGAATACTTTGATTTCATTTTTCAATGAATTTTCCCGAATGACATGGAACTGACTTTTTAACATTTTTTACAATCCAGTAAGAGAATAATTAATTGATATTATCTCATGTCACATTCGTTTTGTTTGTGGAAATAATAGTCAAGCTATTGATTTATTGGAGAATTAATATGACTGACACGAACGTTTTTCACGTTTCAGTACTGTTTGAACGCACACAAAAAAAATATTTCAAATTAGCTATTGCAATAAAAAGAAATGCCAATTATTGAAGGCCTGTCTGTAACACATAAACTTCGACAGAATTGTGTCATAAAATGGTTGGTTTGATGTTTAATCAAGCATTTCATAGCACATACTTCTGGGGCATCAGAATTTACTTTCCAGTTTCGGAAAGTCACAGTACAAGTCGAACATCTTTTATCACGAAACGTCGTTTAATTTCATGCAAATATCTTAACAGTCGAATGGATATGCTTATAAAACATGACATTCTAGTATAAATAATGACGTTTCGTTTTTTTTTATAATGCATGTTTTTACCGCTTAAATTTTGACGTGTGTTCCCATTACAATATAATTATAAAAAAGGCTTCCAGAATATTTTTACCGCAAATAATTTCCGAGGAGTGAAGTAACTTAAGGGGACTCACTAACCTTAAATCTTTAAAACATTCGATTTTTTGAAAAAAAATATATGTTAAAGTCTAATCATTTCTGAACAAAATAAAGCAAACAGCATGAAAATATTCCGCTTAGTTCCGGAGATATTGATAGTCTAAATATTTAATTACTGATCAAGTTTACGGTAAGAAAAATTTTAAACTCATTTTTCTCAAAATGTAATTTTGCATCATTCCTTAACTAATATCTCAAAAACTATCAAACATAATTCCATGAAATTTTTATAACTGCATAATCATGTTATTTTATTGCGTCTGAACTAGAATTATTGCAATCACTGTACATTTTGTTATTTTTTAAGGGGGTAAATTAATGCAAAAATTTAAGGAAATTTTAAGTATATTTTGAGCAGTTTTAAAAAAATTGAAAAGTATTTTAATGTTGAATGTTTTATGTTCAATTGTATTTTGAATTATTTATTTTAAATATAAAACAGGAATTATACATTTAAGTGTAAATTTAATTTCATAGTTCTGCGCGCAAGCCAGTATACAATAAAAATGGTTTAAAAACAAGGTATATCTAAAGCATTTAAAAAAAATTATTTAAAATTATTTTGAGAGTTGAAAATTTGTTTATTAAAATAAATATATCAATTTATCATACAAATAAAATTTGGAAAAATTGGGTGTAAATTGAAATAGTTACAAAGAGTCAAAAAGTATAAAATATGCCTTATTTCCTCGACTTAAGAGTCGTGAGTCCCCTTAATTGAATATTCTAATGTTGCAGTCACATAAACATACAATGAAAGAGGGAGAAGAAATGATAAAACAAACACAAAAAAATTCCTTTACTTAGATATTTAATCTGACTTCTTAGAATGCTCCAAAACAGTATGACGGTTTGAAAGATTATACTTGGATGTACACTAAAACCTCGTTTATCCGGATCTCCGGATAATCCGGATCAGATTTGTAGACTTTTTTTTTATTTAATGTTCACATTAGGTAATAATTTTTAACAATGATAGCAAGAACGTAACTATAAGTACGTGAAATATTCGCTTTTTAGTTTGATTCAATATACAGTTCCTGCGTAAATTGTACAATAAATTATGGTAATAAAATGCTTTTTGTTGGGTTTAAGAAAACTTTACTAGAGTGTCACAAGGCGTTGACGTGGATTAACTCAGAAACGTTAGTTTTATATTTTATAATGTCTTGTAAGCAATACTACTATGTAATTGTGTTACAATACATAGTTTTTTTTTTACCGTAATAAACGGTAGGTCTGCTTAGTTAAGGATTTTGTTTGCTTATTATCCATATTATCTGGATTATCCAGATTTTCGATTTCCCGACTTGCCTATGATCCCAGTTAGTCCGGATAAACGAGATTGTACTGTACTTATTGCTGGACATGCATACCAATGAATTTCTGGTATAATTTAATAAAGAAAAGCGTTACATTCGACTGTCCGAAAAGAAAGTCAAACCACGGAACTTTCGACCTGCAGATAGGTCTCATATATATATATATATATATATGTGTGTGTGTGTGTGTGTTAGTTACGGCCAATGTCCGAAGTTAGGCCACTTCTAGGTTTGGCCAAGTCATTTGGCCAAAGCCCGAAATAAACGAGAATTACTTCAGGCTTTGGCTGGCCAATTCACGATGCACCCGACAATCAGTGGGCAGTTCGCGAATCCCCCCCCCCCCAAAAAAAAAAAATAAATAAATAAATAAATAAATAAATAAATAGAAAATAAATAAATAAATAAAAAAAATCCGACAAACAAATAAGGAAGCCAAAGTTATAAATTTTTCAGAGTTTTGTTATTTTACAAGGAAAAATATATTAAGGTGATTAAAGAAGTGAAATAAACAAAGAAAATATAAACGGAAAAGTGTTGATTACCGACGGCTTAAGACATTTGATGTAATATCGGTAACTGGTCATAAAAAGATTATCACTCCTGTTACAGGAGATGGCAACGTACTCTATTACTTGGGTACGGATGAACATGAATGTGAACTGACATGAGTTAGAACTGGTATGTTCAACTCTCGTAACTACAGAGGCTGTTCGCACATTTTTTAGACGATTTTGGTAAGCGGTAATAAAAAATCGTTCGCTGCAAAAGAAATAATTGCAATTGTACTATGTTTTTAAAAGTCAAAATTATCGTCTGCGGCTTGAAAGTTTTGTTTTTATTCAAAATGGCGTTTTTAACAAAGCAGTGGTTCGAAGGCTACATTTATGCTCTTTCCGAAGAGAAATATGCATACTCCGTTATCCAAAAACGATGTGAGAGTCATGGTTGTGTGATATCTAAAGCGTTGATAGGTAATATCGTCAACAAGAAAGGAAAAAAACGTCAAATTGGAGCCTCAAGTGGGACAAAAATTCTAAACAAGTATCAAAGGAAAAAACGGACATCTTCGACTATTGCAAAGGTACGTTGTTTAATGTTAAAAGAAAATCCCCCTAGTCAGAGGACAGTTGCAAAATCATTAAAATGTTCAGTGTCCACTGTAAACAAAATGATAAACGTTGATTTAAATCTTAAGAGAGCGAAAAAACGCAATGTGCATCGTCTTCTTCCAAATCATATCGCTGAACGCAGGACACGCTGCAGAATTCTATATGAGAAACACTTATCCAAAGAAAAATGGAAAACAATTGTCTCAATAGATGAATCATGGGTGTATTTAAATGACTGCAACAAAAAAAGAGCCATTTATTATCATAAAAGGGGAGAAAAAAATTTAAGTACATGGTTCAAAGAATCGAAAGAAAGTTTTTCTAAGGAATTCATGATTGTTGCTGGTTTTTCTTATAATGACAAGTTAAAAATAAAGAGAGTGGAAAAAAATGTCAAGATTAACTCCAATACTATCAGGAACATATTTTTTAGCCAATTTTTCTGAATGAAATACCATCGCTTTACCCACAGTGCCATCAATCTGTGAGACTCCATCAGGACAAAGCTAGCAGTCACACATCAAAATCCACTGTAAATTTCCTAAAAGAAATGGAACAAAAAACTGGTATCAAGGCCATACCCTTCACTGATATACCTACTAAATCTCCCGATGTATCACCTATGGATTTTTGTGCTTTCGGACTTTTAAAATCTGCATTATCCAAACATCGTCCCAAAACCCTTACAGGACTGGAAAGCTGTTCAGGAGGAATGGGATAGAATACCTCTTCTGACACTTCAAAAGGTATTATTATCCTGGAAATTGCGGTGTCGAAAGATAGTTCAGAATAAGGGATGTCAAATCGAACATTTAAAACACAAGAATTTTATGTAATTTAGTTTTGTGAATACAATATACATCGTCTAAAAAATGTGTGAACAGCCTCTGTATATGATCCCGCTACGCAAAACTTCTAGCTTTGGCCACTTTTTCTTGGACAATTCGCGAACTGGCCATTGATTGGCCGGCGCTTTGCTAATTGGCCTGCCAAAGCCCGAAGTATTCGTAAATTATCGTTTATTTAAGGCTTTGGTCATTTTTCAGGACTTGGCCAAGTCTAGACATGGCCAGCCTTTTCGCGAATTAGCCAGAAAGTTTTAGACAGGATTTACTTTTATAATTCAATTAACGATTAAAACCAGTGTTTATATCCAATTTAAGTTGGAAATGGATACTTTTTACAAATCAGGGTTGAAAGCTGTGCCTCGTTTGATCAGAATTCGCTTACCGCAGAATCAATATTTCTGTGCCAAATTCTTCTTAGGGATGCGACATCGATGTCGATGTTTTCAAAACATCGATGTTTTGATAAAAAAATCGATGTTTTAAACATCGATTTATTGAAGCCGATGTTTTTTTAACATCGATGTTTTGTGCTCGATGTTTTACGTTGTCTCGATGTTTATTTTAATGAAAAAGTACCGTAATTTAAAAAAATTTACCACGTAGCATAATTTTCACACTCAGTAAATGTAAGTCTGAATTCTGAAAAGGACGAATACAAAAGGGGGAATGATTCCTTAGCAAACAGACACATGGCAATTTACAACCAATGAACCAATGAGAGAGCTTGGAATGTTCCTGACACTCCAGAACCTTCCATGGGGTTTTATTTTACAAATAGTATATATACGAGTGCATCCATTTAAGTCTTTGTTTTGTGCTGGTTTTATATAAGTTGACGTTAATATTATTAGTAAGATGCCTTCCAAAAGTACCGTTTGGAAATATTTTTACAAAACCTCTGACAAATTGGCAAAATGCAATATTTGCCTTAAGTCCCTCAAAACTACTGGCAATACCACGAATTTATCTGGACATTTGAAGGCAAAACATGGCGGTATTTACAACGAGAATTTTGAGTCATCAGTGTAGCCCAAAGCAACCAAGTTTTTGTCATTTGTGTCTGCCCAATAAGAGAGTAAAATTAAATCACCCCCTCCCACCACGACTAACGGAAGTAACATTAATGTTAGAGATTACTAAACCAGTTTTAAAAAATGGATGTTCTAAAACATCGATGTTTAAAAACATCGATGGTTTTTGAGCGATGTTTTAATATTGAATATCGATGTTTCAAAACATCGATGTTTTGTTATCGATGTCGCATCACTAATTCTTCTCTGACAGATGCCGTTCGTAGCAAAATTCTAAATTGCTCCCCGTTTGGTGGTAGAGTCATACATACTATTTCTTTGCTCTCTCCAGCTTAAATTACAAACATATCACATAATGAGAATCAAGCTTTGAAATTAAATTATATGACAACTATAATATCAGATATTTTTTTTAAATGCTATATTTCTCTAACACACCGGATATTTAACAAACCCATTGTGTTAAGATATCGGCCAATTTCTTTCCCATTTTATCGAATGGTGTATGAAGAATACACCAATTATCAAATATTTTTCTGTTGTATAGTATTCATATTTTAAAGTGTATCATGGAATACTTCAGCTAATTATCAAATGCAGATGAGTACTGGGGATTAATAAAGAGAGAATTCTTTTAAAAATTCGATGGACTGGCTGACTATTTTGTTTTAAGTGAAGTACCATTTCCGCGAGCACATTCGATATTTTTTTAAACAATTAAATCTTAAGGGTTTATAAAGCATCCACAACAAAGTGTCTAAAAATATAATCATTCCCCATTAACATTTCGTTTTAAATAAAATATATTTTTTAAAAATAAGAAAAGATGATAAAACTTTATAAAACGAAAAGAAGTTTTAAAAAATAAGGAACACATATATAGTATCATGAAATATCAATTATTCAAGTTAAGTCATTTCGTATAAACGAAAATCAGTTTTAAAATACCACGACAAAACTATTGTAAAGAAAATACCGTAAGCAAATACTTTGTGACGGATTTTAAGTTTTTTCCTGTGCCAGCCGATCAGTTTTAAAAGCAGCCCAAAACGAACAATTGCAAAACATTGGTACATCCTTTCCTTACTAAGTAATATATTGCTCTAACCCGGATCTTTAATTACCATTGAGAAATTAAAGTTAAAATGTGTCACAAAGTTGCCCCGCCGGATGGGGCTACTTTGTGACATCTGTGTTTTCGCCTTGAAATCCAAGAGGAAAAATTACTTGACACAAAGTTAGACAGTAAAACGCTTATTAAAAGCTTGATACACAATTATATATACCTATTACAAATATTGGATAGCTTTATCTATATCTTTGACATCAAAGTGACGTCTGGTACCCAAGGCAGCCATCAGTTCTTTCAGAAGATGAGAAAATTCGTCTTCCAGCACTTTCTTCTCCTTCGGGTAGTTTTTCCAGATAGTCAATACTTCTTTCTCTCCAGTGGCATTTTAGAGGACGGAAAAATGCAACATCGAGCGGCTGGAGGAGGTGGGTCGACTTTGTGGGTTATTTTGTGACAGTGTCAATGTGTTACAAAGTAACCCCTTCACCTTTCGATATTTAGGTTATGTTCTCATATCTCTCGGAAATATCACTACACAAAAGTTATATTGCTCCTCAATCGAACCAACATATTGGCAATAAAAATTAATTACCTGTGGTAGTTGGTTGTATAAGGTGTTAGCCTTCAGCACACAAAGTTTCCGAAGTTTGAGTCAATAGCTTGACAACAGCAAGCTATTGACTCAAACGAAGTTTGAGTTAATAGTTTGAACAATACACTGTCCAACGAAGACAAATTACGTACAGAAGCTTCGGACACTGGCCACTAGGTGTCTCTGTATGTCGGACAAGCTGTTGGCGCTGTTCTTTGCCTGCCCGATATCACGGGCGCTGCGAAAGATCCGAAATACGAAAAAATTACTATGTGTCACGAAGTTACCCCTGCAGTCACAAAGTAACCCCCGTCATACGGTACTACGCAAAAAATCTTATGAAACACACTATACACATTTCTTGAAAAATGCATAAGATCCGCAAATAAATATTTGAATGATAGCTTTACTGAAGAAACAGAATCTTGCAACTGTAAAGACACACGGTTACCAAAATTGCTAACAAATCAAGCATATAAATTGAGTATCGTTCCTGAAACTTGGCCATGACATTTAATAACACAGACCAAAATAACACAGTTTTAAATCTACAAACCTGCTAAATATTTGCGACTATTTTCGGACTGGTTCACGTCACCATCCATTACTGTGGCAAAAGGACATTCATATGGTCTGTCATAGAAGATGAATGATAAATCTACAGTTCTGAGCTGACGTAATTTCTTTTCTTGATCGTGACTTTTAAGAAAAGCTATTATTACCCTCTGCCAAAGACCAGAAAACACAATACGTAACATTTTCCCTTTTTGACTGATTGTAATCTCCAACGAATAGTTACAAATACGTCTACACACACACACACACACACACATATATATATGTGTGTATATATATATATATATATATATATATATATATATATATATATATATACATGGCCCCCGATTTGATGAGGAACGCGCCGGACCGGAGTTTCGGTACCTCTCTTCAGGAAAAAAAATTACGATAGTTAAAAACATTTATTTAATCACTTTTATTACTTTACTACAGCACATTTTTGTACTTGTTTTGCAAAACAAAACTTGGAATTAATAAAATGTTCATGTTTTTGTATAACCAAAGATTTCTTGTTTTCAGACCAATAATTTGGAATACCCCACACACCCCGGAAGGTTACAGTTCCGGCACCTCTATTTCTAGAAATCGAGCACTGTATATATACACACACACACACATATATATATATATATATATATATATATATATATATATATATTATCATATACTGGGGCAATTCGTCTTCACTGCCCAGTCTATTTCGATAGCGCGCCGAACTATGGCTAATTCCTAGCCACCCGGTTCCCTCAGAAATCACCGAGAATACGCTGGATTAAGGAACGTAAAACAAGCACCTTTATTCTTTAGCGTATTTACATATTTACATTAACTCCATATGAGTTTTGCACCTCCAGTGCATGCATGGCCTCCAGCCAAATCAATTAATTCACCTCTGTAAGGCACTCCGCCAAACAAATCACAGTCGCCTCCACGTGGCTTCCCTGCACACGTACAACGCTGGTCCGAGACAAAATCGACCTCCACGCCGGACCCCTGTCTCTCTCTGTCTCCCCTGTCACGACGCTAGCTTGCTCTCTCCTGCCCAGACGAACACCAGTCCAAAACCGGTTCCCCTGCATACCTCCGGAAACACGTCCAGCAAACCATTTGCACATCCGGTCCTGGTTGTCATCTGTTTACCAGAGAGCTGGCACGCCTCTTGATTGAGTACCTGTACTCGCCTCTGGTAAACATTCAAAACTGAAAAGAAACTTCACCAAATTTTATATATAATATACCGGGGGTTAAGCAGAGGGCCCGCCGCCATCACAGCTCCTCCCCCCTTTAAAGGCTTTTTTATACATAAAAAAGTCTAATGGAAAGTTCGATAGGTCCCTTTAGGTATGCCCACATGAAACACTTCCAAAGAGGTCAATACCATTTGGCTTTCTTCAGCCCTAACTTCCTAGAGTCAATTTCCGCCTACTTTAGAAATTTCCCTCGAAAAAGCCCTAAACTGCACTCAGTCTGGGACACATCATTCCTAAACCTGCACTCCGAATACTTTTCGAGAGTGAAAAACATCAATTCAATTTCCAGTAAGAGATGCAGATAATCATTACACTGATATTACATTAGCTAAACACATAATAAATTCATACATGATTAAGACAAACAAAATACTCATAATGCACTAAAATCTTACGTTAACAATTTCATACTGAAAACAACAAAAACATAGCCTCAAGGCCATTCTATCTGCAGATAACCTTCTCGGTTCAATTATAAATTTAAGGGCGTTAGCACCCGTACCTTTCGGCCAGTCATAGCCGACAACGTAACCTAACTTGTTTAGCTTCTATTCGCCAACAAATTAAGCACTTTCATTTAACATATTTTAGCATAGGTAGTACAACAATACATTACTCTAATCTTAACTTAATTACAAACATTACCACAATTTCGACCATATTTCAATTATCGACTATATCTTAACCTAGTTGCAATAACATGAAACAAAATATTACTCAAAGACACATTAAACAAAGAAACATTACTAAAAAAAACACAGTTAACACAACATACATTGATCACAACATTAACCAATTAAAAATTTCACAATTGCTTTGTAAACTTCTCTAAAAGCAAAAACACATCATCGTGGATAACGATTACCAATATAGTGGACAAAATTAAACTTATATTTCTTACTAAATATTAGTTATGAAATTCTTACTATTTCATTAAACATTCGGCATTCCAAGATCATTATCTATTCGACATTCAGTTGGTCCTGTAACCCACGGAACATAATTTCTCCTATCCAAACGCGCGACTCAATCGGCCTGTTTCCACTCGATTGGCCAGGAAACCGAAACTCACAGTTGAGCCCACATTTATTTCTACACTAGGATTCCACAATTCCATTAGGTGTTTTTACCTGACATAGAGTCATAACAAACTCACTCGTTTGGTTCCTTTTCTATCAAGAACAAAATTGCATTGCAGTACATTAATGACAGTCTTTCTGAGGCCTTCCACCGGCTTACACAAAAAGCGCCATAGGACCTTTCACCAAAAGAAAATCATTCTACTAATTGATCATAACTACCATGGAATTACACATAATTTGCTTAAATTCATTCTTAAACTATATGGTCATGTTTTACCAACATATGCACTTTAAATTTCACAAAAATCATCACATAAAAGATTATACACTACAATTTACTCAATTCAACATTCTGGTATAAAATCATACACAAAAAAAAACCAATACACATAATTACTACACATACATTTCTGGGTCACTGTTTCACGCAGCATTAAATTCTCCCTTGACCCTCAAAATCTCATCTGAGAATTTAAATTTTCCCAAACTGGATTCCTTTAAATTTGGAGTTAACCCTCCTCGTAGCATCTCGCTTACGCTGAATTTTCTTGGAAACCCTGTCATACGGCTCCCTTAAATCATCCTGTCTATTAATCTTCGCCCTCGCGAATATTTGCAACTTTCGGTTTTTCATCAGTCTCCCGAAATTGCTAGGCTGCCCCTCTGAGCACCTCGTACCCATTTTCATTTTGAATTTAACAGAATGTCTTCCTCCCCTAAATTTCCTCTTGAACTTGACAAAACCCTGGCGTCCCGTCTTTTGACTATGCCTTACGCAATTCGGTCTGCCTCTAGCTAACGGACATTTCTCCTTAGTTTTGCTCAAGCCCAAAAACATTTTAAACTTCGCTTTCTTGCGCGTTATTCCACTCGCCTTTCGCGGCGCTGTTTAGGTCCTTATCACTACCGGATGTAATTTCCCTTTGAACTCGTTACAATGGAGTATCCCAATCTTAGGTAACCTCCCTCTCAAAATGTTCCTACTCGGAAACGCAACCCTCGTTCTCCCTACATCCGCTGCAATGTTTAGGTTTCCCCTAAATTCCGTCAAAATCTGACCATCCATTTTAGACGAACTTTCGAGGTCCGTGTTTTCCCGAATTGCATTGTCTAATCCCTGGGGAGCAATTTCTAAACCGTCTCTCGGCTCAACTTTTTCGACTACATTCATCGAATCCTGACACGCACTTATAGTCCCTTCCACTTGTAAAGAACCTGATGAATGGACTCTCGGACAAAGGTCCATCCCCCTGTGTGTGCGGTCAGTTACACATAACTCTGGATTCGAGTCCTCTAAAACCTCGACTGACTCAACGAAACTAACTTTTCTCACTTCGAGATCACAAATGTTAGAGTCGCTTTCAGACATTATTTCTCTTTTATCTAGGCTACTTTCTTCACACAAATCTACATTCATTTTCCCACATGTCTCTACATGCGTGAATTTGCAGAGCGAGTTATCTATTTCCCTCCTATCTGGGCTAGTTTCCTCACACAAATCTGCATTCATTTTCCCCACTGTCTCTACATTCACGGATTTGCAG